>JAXQQM020068595.1:0-78835 GCA_034641835.2 Pinus albicaulis
CTACCTATTAGGAATATGTAATTAGCAAGATTGGCAAAGTCCGATCACAGAAACAACATCGTTTCAACCACTTTGGGATTCTAGGATCTAGCCCTCCTGAATCCGGAGAGGGATCTCTCCAATAAGTGCAAAGATGGATTTGTCTTTGAAGTTTGGGGTAATAATATTAGGCTAGTTATGAAGGCCAAGGGTTTGTTTTGTTTTTGGATGGTTGAGCATGAAAATTACTTGAGGGGAAAGTTATAAGTGCAAAGAGTTTCAAAAGTGAGAAGTTGCAAGCAGGTAGCACATCTTTGGCTAAAATATAGATATAACGCTGGTTTTTAGTCCATTGGGCTATGGAGTCATATTAGGGCTTTAATTGAACAACAACATCAAGAGTGATCCAAGGGGCAAGTCATCTATATCATAATATTATTGAGATTAGAGTGATGGAATGGAAACAATAAAGTGTTGGAGGGGTGGAAACTGATAATAATTTCATAGGGGATTTATAGTCAGTCCAAACAAGAAAAGCCTCTTAAGTAACTGTTTAAAACCAACCAAGAACAGGGCTAACCATAAAATTCTTGGGAAAGTCTGTATTAAAGAAGCTTAAATGACAAACAATCCAGTAATCCACATAATTACCTTCAAAAAGTATGAAAACACATAAGAGAAACAAAGTGTAACCTAAGATCAAATAAAGTACTTTTAAACCTAGTCTTATTTCAGTCAACACCAAGGGAAACCTTCAGAACCTACCTTTGGAGAATAGAAACTAGAAACAGGGAAAACCAACACTTTTCTAGTCTAAATTTAATAATAAAATGATGAAAATAACTTTCAAGAACAATGTTTGAAGCAAACAGTAGGACGAGGGAATACCAACATTCCTAACTGCTTAAACTGTATTGAATTATTCTTAAATAAACAAATTGGAGGAAAACATTGAGATAAAGCTTATCAGTGAGAGAAGGGTACTGGTAAAAAGTAAATCCTAGCTCTATAAATGTTGTTCTTTATCAGAGAATAATGAACAATATGAAATACATAGAAGGAAAAACAATAACGAAGAAAGGGGCACTTCACCAGTGATATAGACCAGGATCCCAAGAAACAGCTTGTTATTGATGTCAAACCAGTTACAGTATTCAAGTCCAATGTTTCAGTTCAGCAATCATCTTCACTATTCAGCCTAACTAATCTAAATGCAAACCGAGCTTCAAGGGCCAGTGAACACTATTTAAAATCAGAAGTTTAAGCTCAAATGTATTTCAAAGTTCTGCAACCAACCCCTCTCTCATATTCTCCAAAAGTATATATAGGAGAATGAGGAGGTGAGATCTGATAAAAGATCTCAAAAATAATTAACACAGACTTAAAAGTCTTCTTGGCCCTTGGGGGGCTCAATGAAGAAACTTACATACATATCCTCTGTATTAAATGATTTACATTAAAGATTAAGCTCGGTGGGAGCTTTTGTTGACCTTTGAGGCTCTGTGTGATGTCGAAGTTACTCTGCATATGTTTTGTCATTAAGTTCCTTGGCAGAATTTACTCTCTGGCTGTGTTTGAGACAAATATCTGATCCTGATCAATAACTCCAGCCTCAGATATGAATGCTTTGAGGCACAGGTGGCATCGTGGTAGCTAGAGGGATCAATTTGCCTCAGCTGGGGCAGTGGAGGCTTTCATGTTGATAAAACACTTAAGATTTTCTTCAAAATGTGTTTTAATTGGGGATTAGGCTTTTGATAAACCATCTTAGATGTAATCCCCACAAAATTTGTCTTTAATCTTCTGTCCTGGTGCATTTTTGTCTTCAGCGCTGACACTCTCTGACTATGCTTGATTTACTGTGTTTTTTGCTAGTGTGCAGGGTTGCGCAGGGATAGTATGGCATCAATGCCTCATGAATCACCGATGAAACGTGAATTTTAAACCCTGAGAATGATTTTCTTTGGTGAATCGAAGGCAGGAGGATCGTCACCCTCTGCCTTTGAAATTTCTTTAGTCATGGCGGAAAAACCATTTAAACCCTGCAAAATACAAATAACTATTATAAAAGCCTGCATATGTAGGTTTATTTTTGCGGGAGGACATGTGGGGAGAGCATGGCTGTTGGATGGCATCATACAACGGTCGAGATTGATCAAAATGGGGTCAAAAAGAAAAAGGGAGAAGTTAAATCGGAGCCGTCGATCGCGCAGAGATCGACGGTCGGGAACATAGACAAAAAGTCAAAGCGGAGGAGTCAGTTTTTGGAAAAACTGGAGAAATGGGTTAAAACCTGGGTTTTGGACAAAAATGGTCACGAAATCAGGTTTGGGAATTGGGACAAATGTGGGCCGTTGGATGGGATTGGCCCACGCGATCAACGGTGGAGGACGGCGCCACAAGACCTTAGAAAATGTGACCAGACATCAAAACTACAATTAAACCATGTTAAATAAAATTCTCGGGCCCGGTTTTGCTGACTGGACGAGAAACCATGGAGACCCACCCCAATATAAATTTGCCACGTGGATGTTGATGTGGCACTGGAACCACCGACACTACTGTGGACGAGGGGACTCGGCGATGAAATATGGGTCGTCGATCTGCAGATCAGATCGACGGTGGAGATCATTTAAATGCCGTGCCATTGCCTGGTTAACTGTTGGGCATATTCAGAGAGCGATCACCATCCGATGAGCGGCTCCAGATCGGACGGTGGACGCCAATGTCGTGCTGGGTCCACGTCCGAACTTTAACGTGCGATGAGCGGAAATTTTGTGAACAGTGCTCAGGCCACACGTCAGCCGATGTATGGAATTGCTGCCGATCGGGGAAAAACCGCCCTCCGCTTGAAGGCGGTGCGATGGATACCGCGTGGTTTTTGCAACGACGAGTTGATGGCCGGGACCACTGGGCGATGGATTGCGCACCGTCGATCTGCAAATCGGATCGACGGTGGAGATTGATTTGGAATTTTGCACCGGCGGAAACGTTATTTCATAATAAATCCGACAAATTTAAAGAAAAATAAGGTTTATAATTTTGGGGCGAGAGGTTAATTTTCGATATGGTTTGGTGCCCGTCTGTGGGGCCGTGGGTTATATGGGAAACCATATGACCGAGGGTTAAAGAAGGGGGACTAATCGTAATTTGAGAATGCGATAAGTGCTTAGAATACTAGTGCTCGGTCCTGGCACCTGGGCGTATGGAGGGGGGGTTAAAGACTTAGCCCAAGGGGGCTTAAGTCCACAATTCATAAAAAAAAATTATTTTCATGGATTTTCAATGATTTTCAAAGGTTTTAAGGGTTTCGATAAGGCAAAGAAGGAGTCTTTAAACCTTTATCAAAGGGATTTGAAGAAGGGAAAGGGGAAAAGCATGAAAATGAAGGATTTCATGGGATAAGGAAATGGCAAAGGTGAGGTTAGTTTTGGAAGAAGGGGAAAATGGAAATGGTGCTTGCAGCAGTATTCTTCCTTGGGAATCAGCAGGATTTTCAGAGTTTTTTCAAGACAATAAAAATAGTGAAGATTTGGACAGAGGCATGAGGCCTTCAAAAGTCTTCAAGAGCCAACACTTTTTAGCAATAAAATTTGTTCCTTGAAGGCTCAACAAGTCTTAGCCACCTTTTGCTATAACAAATTTTATAGGTGGCTACCACTACCGACAATGGCTCTAAATGTTGAAATAGCGACGTGTTCCACCCAAACCGTCGCACTATCGACTCAAGTCTTAGAAACGTCGCATTTTCGACATTGTGTCCCCAAATGCCGATGTTCCAATGACCTGGGTTCTAAACTTCATAATACCGACGATGTCCCTAAACGTTGGTTAAAGGTGGATTTAAAAGTGATGAAAATTGGGGAAATTCTCTCGACAATATGTCAAAAGTGTTGGAACTAAAGTGGTTTAATTTTGACCAAAATGTACCGTGGCACCTCATCGTCATGTTGTTCTACATGGTGTCTTACCACCTAACCCACACACACCATCCCCATGATCGGTGCTTTTCCTCGCTCGGCGGTGCATCGGCCATGACTTAGAATATCTCGACTTTTCGCCCATGTACAATGTTACCTGCAGCTCTCACCAAGAGGGAAAGCCCACCAAGACCCCTTGTATACCCCACCCCCCTACTGCCTGGACTAATCACCCCATCACAAGAAGTATTATGGCATGAATCCACCAACTCGTAACCACTCTCCTCACCAACAACTAAGCATGCTGAGGCCGCCCCTCGGGAGTGAGTGGGTAGTAGCCACCTACCCCCCCCCCCCCCACCAAACTTTGCCACATTTGGCTAACAACAATAGAAATATAAAAAATACAACCACCCGGGTATGTTGTTTCCTCGCGCATCGGTCGTGTATACCCAACCCCAAAACACTTCTTATCCCACACAAGAGACCCCTCAATGAGAAAACCAGAATGCAACAAAGAAACAACAAAAAACATGTACCTTTGTCTACGAGAGTTGGAGCAGGTGAAGCCTTTTCGATTTACGAACACCGTCGAGAGGATACCCCCTCCTTCAAAAACTATCACTTCGAGGAGCCAACACCCCCCATCACCCTCACCAAGAAACAAAGTCCTGGGCTTCCTCGACCGCACGAGAAAAATGCGAGGTCATTTCGCAAACATTGTTTCTACAAGGTTGCAAAATAATTATCCCACGTGCCATAGACAAATCTATTACACCACCCAAATTCTTGCATACGTAATGCACCACCGATATCATCAGCCAGGGAACAATGAATGACCCATGCCTAAAGCCACTCAATGCGTTCTCAAAATTTCTCTCTCTTCACAAACCTATTTTTCATCTCGCAACTCCCATAAAATTGCCTCACGATCAGACTCATTGCAATTAAACAACTCCCGCTCTATAGAGCCTTGCTCGACGAGAGCCAAGTGAAGCATTTCCAACAAGATTAATGCATTGTTTATGCGTGTGAGAGCTAGAGGCTATCCCCAAAGTTTTTCACCCATTCACTTTCATCGTCACCTATGAGGGTATAAAGTTTAAACATCTTATTCACACCTTTCTTTTTTTACTTCTAATTAATTTATCTCTTTTTAAATTTGATATGAAATTATATTACATCATGTGGAATATTTTATTTATGACCAAGAGTGAGTGACATATTTTTATCACATTAAGTTGTAATATCAACAAAAAATATAGTGATGATAGTGATGCTCACATTATTGATGTATTATAATGGTTTTAGTTAAAATTAACTAAACATGCATATTGATTTTTATTTTATTTTATTTTTTTAATATATATATATATATATATATATATATATATATATATATATATATATATATATATATATATATATATATATATATATATATATATATATATATATATATATATATATATATAGCCTACATTATTTTTCTATTTAGAGAATGTTTCAGTTTTTTTTTTTAAGAGACACATGTTAGCTCCACATCGAGCATGAACGAAATAACACATAGCCTTCATATTAGGCTACAGAATGTGTCTCTCGAGGTAGTAATGTAGTTTTGCTATGAAGTATTGAGAATAGTCATAACTCTAATATTATCAAAACAATTTTATTTCATTGAATTCAAAAGGTGGAATAACATCAGGAAATGGTTGTAATTGAAGCAAAATTATCAAAGTCACTAGATTAGCCTCATCTTATAGTTCTTCTCACTTTGTGACAACACATGCCCGCAAACAAGAGAAACAAACTCAAAGTGTACCTTCTCACATGTCAAAATGACATTTTATGGGTATTTTCGCATTAAGTTTATTTCCGGATGGATCATGGTTATTTTTGCTACTATTTTATTTTATTTTATTAGCTCTTATTTATACACACTTATGACATGGTTTTGTATGCATATATGGAGGAAACTTACAAATATGTATTCCTACAGAAATATTTTACATATATGTGTTTTATATATATTTTTAGTATATACATGTATTTTTGAGGAGTGTATACATGCATGCATATCATGATGCACAATGATGGAGATACAAGGGGGCATTATGGGAGACACATGGTGATTATCTCTTCGTTTGATGATGATTGTTTATGCATGGATATATAGATGATGGTGTTTTTTTTTTTTCACATTGGAGTCATGGGGAAGTGTTTAATGCCAAAGTTGGTTCAACTTCCAAACCGCTAATTATAAAAGAGGAATGGGGCCTATGAATGGGAGAGAATAATACCACGAAGGAGAAGTTTCTATTAAGTTTTCATTGTCATTCCTTATGATCTAAATATTTTGTGAGTTACAAGACGAACTAAAAGGTGGAACAAATAATTTTCTAAGGGAAGATATAGTCAAATTAGAAACTCCACTCAACCTTGGACATATCGTTTTAGAGAAACACATTGTCTACTATTTTATAAGATTTTGGATGGTGTTTGAAGACTCTCTCACAATTTTCGAAGGGAAGATATAATCAAATTAGAAACTCGACTCAACCTTTTGGACATATGGTCAGAGAAACACATTTCCACTATTGTATGGAGATCTTCTTATGGTGTTTGAAGACTTTCTCAACTATTATTTTCTTTCAAGACATTTTCGCATGACGTGTTTACATTGTATATGTTTAGATTCTAATCGTCAAGATTCTTTCACTAATTTTTTTTTGTACTCACAAACATTCAATTAATAAATCAACCTATTTTTCTCTATATTTTCCAGCCATTTTCTTACAAATGCATATTTTTATTAGTAAATTATCTTCTTTAATTGACTAATTTACATTGTATATGTTTAGATTCTAATATGGTCAAGATTCGTCGACCGATTTTCATGTATCCACAAACATTCAATTAAAACATCAACCTATTTTTCTCTATATTTTTCCAGTGCATTCTTCTTGCATAAATTTATATTTTTATTAGTATTTCATTCTCTATTTATAAATCCAACGCAATTACGTTCTACAATTTGTTGAGGTTGAAAAGCTTGGAAATACTATTAATTTGTTTCCTTATGCCTCGCATTTTTGTATTTTTGTTCACGGATTTTTCAATGTGTAGACTTTATTTCTGGGATTTATGTGAAATTTGAAATATTTTGTAAACATTGAATTATAGTTTTATTTTCTATTCAAACATTTAAAAATAATTTTCTTTTACCCCTAAAACTTCTCCTTGATCAACATGAAGACCGATACCATAAATCATGTGCTAAATCATATTCTTTAAATCCCCTACCACACCAAACTCTAATTATGTGAGATTACTAGAAGCTCTAAAAGCAGATATTCTTTAAACTCTAAGCTTTAACTTGATTGTTAGAAGATACTTAAAAAATATATATATTTAAATATTCATACAATATTAGGCCAAACTCTTAGACTCCATCTAAAAACCGATCTACCAAGCAATTTTATAGTTGACTAAGTCCAAAGTAATACTATCATATCGGAGTCCACGGTAAAGTCTCTACCATATTAAATTCCAAAGTAAGTTATAAAACCTCTCCCCACAACAACATCTCAAACACTTAAATATTTGTGAAAAAATATTTTTGTTAGTCAAATATAACTACAAATAAAACAACAAATTTAAAAAGAAAATTATTTATTAATTTATTTGTCTTATGATATGGAACGTGAAGAGTTGCTTATCAAATATTATTAGTGGGGAGATGAAAGATTAATTAACAGATTTCTTAATTTCTTATCTCTGCTAGGAAGCTAACAATATACAAGGTTAGAGAATAATATAAAAACTATAGTAATATGGGTACCGCTCTCACCATTGAAAGCATTTTACCCCCACGATCCCGTGCTCCGGGTCAGAGCTTGTAGCACTTCAAATTCACCAATATCTTCAAAGGGTACTTTGGAGCTTTTTGGGAGCCTACCACAACTAATTTTGGACGCTTCTGTACCTATTTTGAGGAAATTCTTCACCTTTCGTAATTATTTTGGAGCAGCAGGCTGACCATTTGTTTATTTTCTAAGTGATACACACAGGGTCACAAGGTCGGGACTACATGGGATCTATAAAGCAATAGATATGTGGGAGATGTATAAAGGTTTCAACAAAAATATAGACAGCTTCAATCATTCTCAAGTAAAATTTCTAATAGTAAATATTGAAGTTCAACCATTGCAAATAAGTCTACTTTCTTTAAGTCTATCTTTAAGCTTTAATGATAAGATTCAACAAATTACAATGATGGTCGAAGAAGAAATAGTAGCATGTTAGTAAGTTTAATTTTTATAAATTTCAAACTTGAATATAATATAGTGTTGCATGAAATCACATAATAACTGTTAACATTACCCGCACTTCCTCAAGGTTAAAGAAAGAACTCACCGAGGTAACCACAAACCTACTTTGAGCTTTCAAGATCTGTGCCTCCTAAACTCGTATGGCCTTCGTATTATTTAGCTTTATTTGAAATAGATATTAGGCTAGTTAATAAGTACAAGAGTTGGTTTTTGAATTGGTTTGATTTGGTGGTGAAATCACTTACTTAGATGGATAGATGTAGATACGTATTCAATTGGAATAATGGAGTCAATGTGTCGTGCTGTGCTCATATCAGATCAAGTTATAAATGGAAATGTTTACAGAAAGATAGATGAGTTACTTTAGATCTTCAAGGTCAAGGGTGGAAAATGGTTTTAATTCGGTGATAAAAGAGAAATTAAGGGTTCTTAAACGATTATGATTGAAAAGTAAGAGGTCAATCGAAAACTAGGGAGAAATTAAGGGTTCCTTTAATCTAGATATCGTTGAAAACATATAAATGATAACTCGGCCAGCAGAGTGCTTTTAACATATTCTAAAAACACCCCCGATTTATCATTTAGATTTAGATAATATTCAAGTATTAATGAAAAACATTAAAAATTGACAACAACAAGTGAAAATACTTCTACTGTAGTGGCTCAACACATGAATCTTGTAATATGATGATTTATTGCTTTAATCTAGTCTCACGTTTGAAATTGGCACAAAAACCCTAGGTTAAAAATAGTACAACTACATAAATGTTCAACAATTCATCCACCCTCAATACTTCAAATGATGAATTATTTATACAAATTCTAAACTAGAATATCTTTGAAAAATATCAAGATTGGTTTAAAAATATCTCAAATTGTATTACATAACAACTTAAATAAAGGATACTCAAAACTAATCAATCTATTTGGCACCATATTTATGGACTGACAGAAAAAGAAGAGAAAATTCTTAATTTGATAGCAACTCTAGTTGACAAGACAAGAGTGCTTCCAAGTCACTAACTACCTCCTTCCTTTGTGCATTTTCTCTAGAAATTTCGCAAAATCGGGGTCCAAGGATACCTTGTATGTCTCAATCCTAGATAAATATAAAAAGTGAAAGAGGTTTTTGTGGTATAAATATGTTATTGAGATAAAACTCACTCATTTTCCAACATTTAGTTCCAAATGTTCACAATATACTCCGCAAACATATGTCTAAAACAAGATTTCGCACAATCCTGAAATTAGGGTCAAAGATGTAAATTATTTATTATTTTTTAACACTGTGTAAAACACGCAGAGAGGTTTTATTATAGGTTGTATTTTAGGAACACAGAAACCTCCAAATTTGCAAGATTCATTTTCGATTGGCCAAAATATTCTCTTCGTAAAATGATGACTTAAACAGAAATTTTCCCTGAAAATGTCCTTCCTCGTCTCGTTTACCTTTTAACTTTATTGTTCTTTTAATTTTTTTTTTTTATTTTTACTTCTGACAAACTTGCATTGTTGTTGGTGAAAGTGTTTTCATCTCTATTTAAGCATTGATCGCTCGTGTTTACTTTTACTATTTTACCTTTTTTGCATCGCTCTCGTCACTTCGTATTGTTCTCCGTTTTTAACCTTTTAATCGCATTTGTTCACCCTCGTTTTTCACTTTCATAGTAAATCATTCAACTACTCATGCTTTCCGTGTTTTTGGTGAAAATGATTCTTTACTAAATACACATGTAAAATACAACATGTTCCTTTGGAGAGTAATTTCTAAGAATCTTTTCGTTGTGTCAGAAATGTTTCATCCTCTCGTTTCCGACCATCACCGTGTAAATTTTCATTCTTCTCTCGCTATCGCATGAAATATTCTTGTTTTAGGAAAATTATCCGAACTCATTTCCTTGTTAATTCTTGGAGTAAATAAAGTTCCTAACTAGTATTATACTATTTATCCAAGTTTTATTCGATCACATGCAAAAATAAACTAAGAGCACGAAACAAAGTTTCATCGAGAAGTGCTAATGGATTTCGGGGATAGGGAAAGACTCAAAATGAGTTGAGATGCAGTGAGGTTTTTTACCTTCAAAGTTGGAAATGGTTTGGTTTTATTTGCGAATTTAGAAAAAAATAACTCATTTGCAAGGTTTTGAAATAATGTTGGCTTATCGTGACAGTTGCCAAAAGTGGAAAGGTGGACTTAGCGTACCGCGCAGGGAAAAATGGTGGTTAAGTTGCTTTATCGTAAAGTGCAGTGGTGGAATTTTGTATCATGGAGTTGATAGGTAAGTGGTTTATCGCATCAAGGAAAGTCGGGTAGGCGGTATTTTTCTCGGGAGTGCGATGAACTACGGTAATTTCGATGTCGCAAAGAGAAGGGAGGGCGAACTACTTATTTCGCAAGCTTTTTGAAGTTTTAAACTTACATACTGGGGATGTGAAGAGGATATAGGTCGTTGGATCAAATGGTAGTGACCGGGATGATTGAAGATTTATGGGATTTGGACAGTGGGGACCAGGATGGGGAAAGGGTTTAAATGAAATGGGTTAAATGCACATAACGGACCGAGATTTATAAAGCGAGGTTAGCATGGTTTAGATATGAGTTGAATTTTATAATAAGTGGGACTCGAGTTTTGCGTTATAGGTGTTGTAATATACAAAGGGGTATAATAAAATCATAATGATATAAGGGGTCGCAAGCATATGCGAAGATAGGGAGTAAAATGTAATGTTATAATGGGATATATATTAATATTGGAATTAATATAAGATAAAGGTTAATAATATGGGATGTTTAGAATACATTAGGAATGGGGGTTTAAGCTAAGGAAAAGGCAGAAAGTTAGTTAGGAAAAAGGGGTTTTAGATAGAAAAATAGTTAAACTAAGGGAAAAAAAGGAGCATTTTAAAAGGGAAAGGAAAAAAATGAAGGGAAGGGATTTTTTTACAAGGGATAAGTGTTTTTTAGGAGGATGTTTGAAATGAATCATCGTTGCTTTTCATGATTTCTCAGTGCTTCGCTACCCTTCTTTATCCTAGCATTTTTATTTCATTTTCTTGAAGCGCATTTAAGCTTGCAAACCCTTTATTTCTTTAAGTGAGAAAACTATCTATTTCTAACCTTATGATGTCCAAATCTGGTTTTGATTAAACTAATGAGCTCGTTAATTTTCTCTACCTAACTATCGATTTGCCAAGATTAAATTGTTTGGCTAGATCTTATTCTCTATCTAACAACATGAAATTTAAAGCATGTAAAAAAGTAAAGATTAAGCTTATATTTATTCTATCATGGATTATGGAATTTTGAACAAGTCACATACAATATTTATTTTGCGTTAGTGTATAAATAGTAGTGGCATTTGATTTGCATCACTTTCATTTTTATTTTTATCTCTTTTTTTGTTTAAGGTCCATTTTTATATTCTTTTTTATATTTTTTCTTTCAAGTTCTTTGATTTTTCTTTTAGGACTTTTAACCCTCTTTACATTTTTTATTTTTCTAATATGGGAAAGCAATTTGCAAAAAGAAAAGTATGTACATATTTACAAGACTAATCAAAAGTCAATTCAAAAATTATGAAATCCTATTATTATATGACCCTAACAAAGGGCTTCACATGGGGATGGCATTCCCTCTGTGAGATGTTAAGAACACTATCGACCAAGAGCTCGATCCATTGGGCCAATCCCAAACATGCATATGCTCGTGACCGAAATCTACAATCGAATTTACACCTTTTTCTACAAACTCGAAATTCGATCTCGACACTAAAAGGTGTTGCAACCTTCAAACCAAAACTACCAAAATCATCAATGTCTTAGGGCGTTTTACTTGGCTTCAAAATCTTAATGAATTATTTCAAAATTTAGTCGAAACTGAAAAAAAACCGAAATAAGTTGAAATCCTACCTACTTAGTTCAATCAGCTTGTCCGAAATCATTGGTTAGGTAAAATGAAACAACCACAATGCAACCATTCAAGAATTATGCCTTGACAGATTTTGATGCATTTTCTTGCCGAATAACAACCTGATTCTGGAACCTATTAGAAACTTGTCAAAAATGAGAGAATAAGGAAATACTCGATTTCCTTTCGTTGACCTAGAAACTTTTCAAAAGGATTCTCCAATATATATGCACTAATGTTTAAATGATCTAAACAAATGTACATCCGTTCCGGATGGCCTCCATGCCATGAAACTCGAATGTTATTTTCATCTTTATCTCTCTCGTTAAACTTTTAGATAAGATTTGTGATGATATTCCTACCGATTGTAATGTTTGACTCGTTGAAACCTTTATCATCTTGATTCTAAAACTCATAGTTAGTTAATGGAGGTAGGCTTTGAATGCATTCAATATCCAACACATCGCCTATTGGATCATGAAAAACTTGGGAAAATTGTCGCAACCTATGGCATATAGAATTCCATGGGACTTCATAAATTTCAACAAGTTTCTCATCCTTTTCTTTAAAGATGGTATACCACATTTCCTTTAAAAATCGAAATGATTCAAAACGTAGTGGTATGGAGCTTTTTGTGTCATTCGATTAGATGTTTTAATAAAATTTGATAATTTTCAAATTGTGAAATTGAAATATCTTGATCAAGAGTTTCATTATTCTCTTTGTTTTCAATCACAATACCTAAATATCGCTGATTATTGATGGCTTTAAAGTTATTTCTAATAAAACTAAAATGAAGCAAAACAAAGAGGTAAATAACCGTCACTTATTTCCAAATTTTGTGCTTTTTTTCTTCCTCACTTCCTCATAGATGATTTGCATTAACTCGATCTTTGTATTCCATCCGTTGAAATGC
Organism: Pinus albicaulis; assembly: GCA_034641835.2. Lineage (NCBI taxonomy): Eukaryota > Viridiplantae > Streptophyta > Pinopsida > Pinales > Pinaceae > Pinus > Pinus albicaulis. Next base: position 13,054 of record JAXQQM020068595.1, read on the forward strand.
ATTTTTTCATCCTCCAAACTAGCTATTGATTTCTCTGTAGTTAGTTTGAGTTTGAAGAACATAATTGTCATCATATTGATCATAGTCGTGCAAATCATTAACAAAGGAATGTCATCAAACATACATTAAATAAGTAGATTCCTCTTCCACATATTGATCTCAGAATCCATTTTGTGATCTATGATAATTGGAATTAGCAGCATTTGTTCATGGCTACTGTACCCTTCTATTCATTCATAGTGATTTTTGAAACAAAAAAAAATTCATCTTTCATAGTGATCTTCCGTATGATTTCATCTAATTTTCTACCAAAAGGCTTAGTTTCTTACTCTCCGTAATGTTTTTCTTCTCTTCTTCGCTTTTAACTTTTCCTTTCGATTTGCGTATTACCTACATCAAATCGCAATGTTCTCGTATCCCAGAGTTGTATGCTTTAAATCTCATTCTCTTAACCGAAATTGTATTTCCGGATCAAAGGCACTTGGATAATGCAAGAGATTTGAATCATGAGGAGGTATACTATTTTCCGGTATTGAATAACAAACTTGATTAAATCACGAAAATTGTTGTATTGTTTCATTTGGATGTATTTTTTAACCGATTATATTCTTCTATGTTCACAAAAATATTGACTTTAATTATCCATCCGTCGAAGAAAAGTTTGACAAGCTCCCCGGAAATTTGAGATGATTGGTATTGTGCGTATCTTTAAACCGACCCTTATTTCATTTTGCAAAGAAAGAGCAAAAATTTCGATTCTAAACATCATCTTCATCAATCTCAAATAGGTTCGTACACCCTAAAACCTTGAATATGTTTTTGGGCAATGATGTTATTATTTTCTCCATCAAACTGGGAAGAAATTTGCAATAGTTATCATGGGAAATCATCAAGTATAGAGGTAAAATGAGGGGCTTATATCTATCAGAACTTTACAAGGCACAAGAATATATAGGGATTGTAAGTATCAGTATTTATTATTTGAGGCTTCTTAATTGGAAAATGATCATCATAAGATTCAAAAGAAATTTTGCTCAAGGACCAGGAGAATTAGTATACAATCTTTAAAGGAAAATAATTAAAAACTAATCTAAGATCTTCTCTAAAACACAATATACATTGAAAAACTTTCTTAATGAGAAAGAACATGATGTCTTGGATTGTAATCCAAGTTAAAAGCTCCAACATCTTTCCATATTTTTCTTTTCAAGTTCATTCCTCCAAAGGAGTCTTCGATTGTGAAATTGATTTGGAGTTGCTGTGTGGATGATTTTAACCTTGTATGTCCGTATCACCATCCACCATCATATATCAAATTTGAACCCGTAAAATATTTCTATAGAAAATGTTAGTTTCCTGTACGGGAGTCGCTAACATGTTATCACCAAGAATTTCTCAAGGTTAAAGAAAGAACTCACCGAGGTAACCACAAACTCATTGGAGTCGGGATCTAGCCCTCCTAAACTTAGACAGGGGTCTCTCTTCCGTATGATTTAGCTTTATTTGAAATAGATATTAGGCTAGTTAATAATTAAAGAGTTGGTTTTTTGAATTGGTTTGATTAGGTGGTGAAATCACTTACTTAGACACAGACATATATCCGTATTCCATTGGGCTAATGGAGTCAATGTGCTTTCTAAGTAGTCGCATCAGATCAAGTTATAAAGTGGTAAATGTTTACATGGAAATATAGTTGAGTTACTCGTATCTTCGACACGATGGTGAAAATGGTTTTAATTGGGATAAAAGAGAAATTAAGTGGGTTCTTAAATCCGGATTATGATTTAAAAGGCAAGGAGGTCAATCGAAACTAGGGAGCAATTAAGGGTTCCCTAATCTGGATATCAGTGGAAAATATATAAATGATTATCAATCAAAACAGAGTACTTTTAACATATTCTGAAATAACAATTCCTGATTTATCATTTAGATTTAGAAAACATTCAATTATTGATGAAAAACATAAGAAATTGACTAAGAAACAAGTGAAAATACTTCACTGTAGTGGCCCAACACATGAATCCTGTAATATTATGCTTTATTGTTTTAATCCAATTTGCTGACTTGAAGTTGGTACAAAAATTCTTAGGTTCATAATAGTACAACTACAGAAATTTTCATCAATTCATCCACCCTCAATACTTCAAATGATAAAGTATTTATACAAATTCTAAACTAAAATATCTTGAAAAAATATCAAGATTGGTTTACAAATATCTCAAACTGTATTACATAAATAGAACTTAAATAAAGGACACTCAAAACTAATGAATCTATTTTGCACTATATTTATGAATTGATGGTGACAAAGAAGATAAATTCAAATTTGATAGAAACTCTTAGTTGATGATGAGGCTTCCAAGTCACTAACTTCCTCCTTCCTTTGTGCATTTTTCTCCAGAAATTCTGCAAAATTAGGGTCCAGTGATACCTTTTTATGTCTCAATCCGAGATATATATGTAAAACGTGAAAGAATTTTTTGTAGATAAATATGTTAGTACGATAAACCTCTCTCATTTTCCCAAAATTCAGTTCCATATGTTCACAATATACTCTTCAAAAATATGTCTAAAATAGGATTTCGCACAATCTCAAAATTAGGCTATGAAGATGTAAATGTATTTCTCATTCTGTAATACTTGTGTAAAAAGTGAGATAGGTTTTTGTAGGTTGTTATCTTAGGAACATAAAATTCCTCCATTTTTTCAAGATCCATTTCGGATTGGCCACAATCATCTCTGCAAAATGATGACTTAAACATAAAATTTATGGAAAATGTCCCTTTTCATCTTTTAACCTTATTGTTCTTTTAACTGTTTTTACTTTTACTTCAGATAAACTTCATTGCTGTTGGTGAAAGTTTTTTCATCTATGTTTAACCATTACTACCTCCGTGTTTACTTTTACTGTTTTACCTTATCTGCTCTACCACCTAATTGTTCTGTTTTAACCTTTTAACTGCATTTTTTCACCTGTTTTCACTTTCATAGTAAATCATTCAACTACTCATGCTTCTCTTCTGACCATCATTGTGTAAATTTCTTCATTCTACTCTGCTACTGTATGAAATCTTCTTGTTTTAGGAAAACCATTCGATCTCATGTCTTTGTGAATTCTTGGAGTAAACAGGTCTTAACTAGTATTAGACTGTTTATCCAAGTTTTGTTCGATCACCTGCAAAAATAAAATAAGAGTTAATGAAACACAGTTTCATCGAGAAGTGCTAATGGATTCCGGGGATAGGGAAAGACTGTGAAATGAGTTGGGATGTAGTGAGATTTTAATTTCGGGTTGGAAATGGTTTGGTTTTATTTGCGAATTTAGAAAAAATAACTCATTTGCAGGGTTTTGAAATAATGTTGGCTTGTCGCCTAGTGCTAGAGTATAAAGGTGGATTTAGCACATCGTAGAGGGCAGAATGGTGGTTAAGTTTCTTTATCACACAGTGCAGGGTGGCATTTTGTGTCGCGGGGTTGATAGGTAAGTGGTTTATCGAATCAAGGAAAGCTAGTAGGCAGTATTTTGCTCGAGAGTGCGATGAACTATGGTAATGTCATGTAGCAAGAGAAGGGAGGACGAAACTGCTTATTTCGCAAGATTTTGAAGTTTTAAACTTCATACGGTCGGGGGACGCGAAGAGGATATAGGTTGTTGGATCAAATGGTAATGATCAGATGATTGAAGATTTATGGGATTTGGACAGGTCGGACCTGAGATGGGGGAAGGGTTTAAATGAAATGGGTTAAATGTACATAACGGGATGGGGATTTATAAAGCAGGGTTAGCGTGGTTTAGATATGAGTTGGGATTTTATAATAAGTGGGACCGAAGTTGCTTATGTGATGGGTGTTGTAATATACCAGCCTAGATCCATCTAACTCTGGATCTATCATGCGCCGAGAGGGATCAAATCTCTCTAGGTGCAAACCTATTTTTTGAGTGCAAAACTTCAGGAAAGGTTTGCACCTCGAGAGATTTGATCCCTCTCGACGCATGATAGATCCAGAGTTAGATGGATCTAGGCTGGTTCCAGTCGGAGGCATCAACGTCACATTTTTCAGATTATTAAAAAAAATTTATATTTTTGAGATGTAAGATGGATCTAGGTTGGTTTCAGTCGTGTGATGCCAAGGAAAATCTATCAAAGGTATGATTAATTTTATTAGTAATATGTAAATATATCAAATATTAATATAATCATTTTAAATATGCTAAATATTTCTGAGATTAACTTGGTCATTTTAATTTTAAATTTTCTTAGTTACCTCAGTTCATTGAGATGATAATTATTGTTAATAACTATAACGATGAAAAATGAAGAAATGTTTTTTTTAAATGCAAAGTGACAATAATAGTGTTGAAAGATAGAAAATGTGAACAATAAGAACATACTCATGTTACAATCAATCTCAAACTATTTTCTTCTACTATTCTTATTTCCTCCCTTGTTAGTTTTGCTATCTTTTCATATTGATTATATGAAAAAGAAAATTTAAATCGTAAACCATTTAAATCTTTAGCTCAATCTGTTGTAGTAAACATGATACCTTGTCTCTCTTGCTCTCCAATATTAATAGCTTAAATTACTATAACACAAAAATCAATCTACATTGTTAATAACTTTTTGTGCTTACACTAAAATCAATGCATATTGTTAATCCAATCACTTTAATATTAATGTGCCGTCATATATCCAATTACATCAAATCATAAATCAACATATACATTGAAATCAATGCATTTAATGCAAGCAATCAAATAAGATTAGAAAATAACTTCTACATTGAAATCAATGCACCTAATGCAATCAATCAAATAAGATTAAAAACCAACATCTACACTAAAATCAATGCATTTACTCAAAGCAATCAAATAGGATTAGAAATCGCCATCTACATTGAAATCAATGCATTTAGCGCAAACAATAAAATAGTATTAGGAATAATCTATATTGAAATCAATGCATCTAGTGCAAGAAATCAAATATAATTATAAATCGACGTCTAAATTGAAATCAACACATCCAGTGCAAGCAATCAAATAGTATTAGGAATCATCACCTACATTGAAATCAATGCATCTAGTGCAAGTAATCATATATCCGGATTATGATTTAAAAGGCAGAGGTCAATCGAAACTAGGGAGCAATTAAGGGTTCCCTAATCTGGATATCAGTGGAAAATATATAAATGATTATCAATCAAAACAGAGTACTTTTAACATATTCTGAAATAACAATTCCTGATTTATCATTTAGATTTAGAAAACATTCAATTATTGATGAAAAACATAAGAAATTGACTAAGAAACAAGTGAAATAATTCTTGTGAAGTGGCCCAACAAATGAATCTGTATTATGCTTTATTGTTTTAATCCAATTTGCTGACTTGAAGTTGGTACAAAAATTCTTGGGTTCATAATAGTACAACTACGAGAAATTTTCATCAATTCATCCACCCTCAATACTTCAAATGATAAAGTATTTATACAAAATTCTAAACTAAAATATCTTGAAAAATGTCAAAGATTGGTTTACAAATATCTCAAGCGTATTACATAAATAGAACTTAAATAAAGGACCTCAAAACTAATGAACCTATTTTGCACTATATTTATGAATTGATGGTGACAAAGAAGATAAATTCGTTGAAGTGAGAAACTCTTAGTTGATGATGAGGCTTCCAAGTCAACGCTTCCTCCTTGTAATGTGCATTTTTTCTCGAGAAGTGCGAAAAAATTAGGGTCCAATGATACCTTTGTATATATCAATCCGAGATAGATATGTAAAAATTGAAAGAGGTTATTGTATATAAATATCTTTTTGAGATAAATTTCTTTCATTTTCCTAAAATTCCACTCCAGGTTTTCACAATAAGCTCTGCAAAAATATGTGTAAAACAGAATTTTTCACAATTTGAAAATGAGGCTGTGAAGATGTGCATGTATCTCTCATTCTGTAATACCTGTGTAAAAAGTGAGATAGGTTTTTGTATATTGTCCTCTTAAGAACACAAACCTCCTCCATTTTTTCAAAATTAATCTTTTATTGGCCACAATAGCTTCTGCAAAACTATGAATTAAACAGGAAATTTCTGGAAAATGTGTCTTCCTGCTTTGTTTTCATCTTTTAACCTTTTTGTTCTTTTAACTGTTTTTTTCTTTTACTTTGGATAAAATTCATTGTTATTGGTGAAATTATTTTCATCTATGTTTAACCATTACTACCTCGTATTGTTTTTTTTACTTTTACTGTTTTACCTTATCTGCTCTACCACCTAATTGTTCTGTTTTAACCTTTTAACTGCATTTTTTCACCTGTTTTCACTTTCATAGTAAATCATTCAACTACTCATGCTTCTCTTCTGACCATCATTGTGTAAATTTCTTCATTCTACTCTGCTACTGTATGAAATCTTCTTGTTTTAGGAAAACCATTCGATCTCATGTCTTTGTGAATTCTTGGAGTAAACAGGTCTTAACTAGTATTAGACTGTTTATCCAAGTTTTGTTCGATCACCTGCAAAAATAAAATAAGAGTTAATGAAACACAGTTTCATCGAGAAGTGCTAATGGATTCCGGGGATAGGGAAAGACTGTGAAATGAGTTGGGATGTAGTGAGATTTTAATTTCGGGTTGGAAATGGTTTGGTTTTATTTGCGAATTTAGAAAAAATAACTCATTTGCAGGGTTTTGAAATAATGTTGGCTTGTCGCCTAGTGCTAGAGTATAAAGGTGGATTTAGCACATCGTAGAGGGCAGAATGGTGGTTAAGTTTCTTTATCACACAGTGCAGGGTGGCATTTTGTGTCGCGGGGTTGATAGGTAAGTGGTTTATCGAATCAAGGAAAGCTAGTAGGCAGTATTTTGCTCGAGAGTGCGATGAACTATGGTAATGTCATGTAGCAAGAGAAGGGAGGACGAAACTGCTTATTTCGCAAGATTTTGAAGTTTTAAACTTCATACGGTCGGGGGACGCGAAGAGGATATAGGTTGTTGGATCAAATGGTAATGATCAGATGATTGAAGATTTATGGGATTTGGACAGGTCGGACCTGAGATGGGGGAAGGGTTTAAATGAAATGGGTTAAATGTACATAACGGGATGGGGATTTATAAAGCAGGGTTAGCGTGGTTTAGATATGAGTTGGGATTTTATAATAAGTGGGACCGAAGTTGCTTATGTGATGGGTGTTGTAATATACCAGCCTAGATCCATCTAACTCTGGATCTATCATGCGCCGAGAGGGATCAAATCTCTCTAGGTGCAAACCTATTTTTTGAGTGCAAAACTTCAGGAAAGGTTTTCACCTCGAGAGATTTGATCCCTCTCGGCGCATGATAGATCCAAAGTTAGATGGATCTAGGCTAGTTCCAGTTGGAGGCATCAACGTCACATTTTTCAGATTATTAAAAAAAAATTATATTTTTGAGATGTAAGATGGATCTAGGTTGGTTTCAGTCGTGTGCTGTCAAGGAAAATCTATCAAAGATATGATTAATTTTATTAGTAATATGTAAATATATCAAATATTAATATAATCATTTTAAATATGCTAAATATTTCTGAGATTAACTTGGTCATTTTAATTTTAAATTTTCTTAGTTACCTCAGTTCGTTGAGATGATAATTATTGTTAATAACTATAACGATGAAAAATGAAGAAATGTTTTTTTTAAATGCAAAGTGACAATAATAGTGTTGAAAGATAGAAAATGTGAACAATAAGAACGTACTCATGTTACAATCAATCTCAAACTATTTTCTTCTACTATTCTTATTTCCTCCCTTGTTAGTTTTGCTATCTTTTCATATTGATTATATGAAAAAGAAAATTTAAATCGTAAACCATTTAAATCTTTAGCTCAATCTGTTGTAGTAAACATGATACCTTGTCTCTCTTGCTCTCCAATATTAATAGCTTAAATTACTATAACACAAAAATCAATCTACATTGTTAAAAAAAAATTGTGCTTACACTAAAATCAATGCATATTGTTAATCCAATCACTTCAATATTAATGTACCATCATATATCCAATTACATCAAATCATAAATCAACATATACATTGAAATCAATGCATTTAATGCAAGCAATCAAATAAGATTAGAAAATAACTTCTACATTGAAATCAATGCACCTAATGCAATGAATCAAATAAGATTAGAAACCAACATCTACACTGAAATCAATGCATTTACTCAAAGCAATCAAATAGGATTAGAAATCGCCATCTACATTGAAATCAATGCAAACAATCAAATAGTATTAGGAATAATCTACATTGAAATCAATGCATCTAGTGCAAGAAATAAAATATAATTATAAATCAACGTCTGAATTGAAATCAACACATCCAGTGCAAGCAATCAAATAGTATTAGGAATCATCACCTACACCGAAATCAATGCATCTAGTGCAAGTAATCATATATCATTAGAAATAAATATCTACACTAAAATCGATGCATCTAGTGCAAATAATCAAATAGGATTATAAATCACCATCTCCACTTAAATCAATCCATCTAGTGCAAGAAATATTCTTCCCTCTTTCCACCCTCCATCCATATCTATATCTCCATCCATCTCTTTTTTTTTTGTCTCTATCTCACCCCCCTAAACACACATGCTCTCGCACTCCATATATATCATTCTCTTTGTCGATCACCCTCTCTCCCCATCTCTCTCTTCTTCCCTCTCTTCCCCTTCTCTCCCTCTCCCCCGCTAATATCTCTCTTTCCTCCTTTTGTCCTCTCTCTCTCTCTCTCCATCTTCCTTATCACTCACTCTCTCTCTCTCTAGGAACCAACATCTACATTGAAATCAATGCATTTACTCAAAGAAATCAAATAGGATTAGAAATCGCCATCTACATTGAAATCAATGAATTTAGTGCAAGCAATCAAATAGGATTAGAAATCATCTAAATTGAAATTAAGTCATCCAGTGCAAGTAATCAAATATAATTATAAATTGACATCTACATTGAAATCAACACATTCAGTGCAAGCAATCAAATTGTATTAGAAATCACCACCTACACTGAAATCAATGCATCTAGTGCAAGTAATCAAATATCATTAGAAATAAATATCTACACTAAAATCGATGCATCTAGTGCACATAATCAAATAGGATTAGAAATCACCATCTCCACTTATATAAATCCATCTAGTGCGAGATATATTCCTCCCTCTCTCCACCCTCCATCCATATCTATATCCCCCTCCATCTATTATTTTTTGTCTCTCTATCTCACCCCCCTAAACACACGCGCTCTCGTACACCATATATATCAATCTCTTTTTCAATCACCCCCTCTCCCCATCTCTCTCTTCTTCCCTCTCTTCAACTTCCATCTATATCTCTATCTTCCCCTTCTCTCCCTCTCCCCCATTAATATCTCTCTTTCCTCCTTTTGTCCTCTCTCCCTCTCTCTCCATCTTCCTTATCACACTCTCTCTCTCTCTCTCTCTCTCTCTCTCTCTCTAGAAACCAACATCTACACTGAAATCAATGCATTTACTCAAATAAATCAAATAGGATTAGAAATCGCCATCTACAATCAAATCAATGCATTTAGTGCAAACAATCAAATAGGATTAGACATCATCTAAATTGAAACCAATTCATCTAGTGCAAGTAATAAAATATAATTATAAATTGACATCTAAATTGAAATCAAAAAATTCAGTGCAAGCAATCAAATTGTATTAGAAATCACCACATACACTGAAATCAATGCAAGTAATCAAATATCATTAGAAATAAATATCTACACTAAAATCGATGCATATAGTGCAAATAATCAAATAGGATTATAAATCACCATCTCCACTTATATCAATACATCTAGTGTGAGAAATATTCTTCCCTCTCTCCACCCTCCATCCATATCTATATCCCCCTCCATCTCTTATTTTATGTCTCTCTATCTCACCCTCCTAAACACACACATATATCAATCTCTTTGTCAATCCCCTCCTCTCCTCATCTCTCTCTTCTTCCCTTTTTTCACCTTCCATCTATATCTCTATCTTCCCCCTCTCTCCCTCTCTCTCCATCTTCCTTATCACTCACTCTCTCTCTCTCTCTCTCTCTCTCTCTCTCCACCTTTCTCTCTCTATTTCTTTCTTCTTACCTCTCTCCTCCTCCCCCTCCAAGTCCATCTCTCTTTCCCTCCCTCTCTCCACTCTCTCACAACCTCTCTCTTCCTTCCTCTCTTTCCCTTTCTCTCCCATCTCTCTCTCCCTCTCTCTCTCTCTTCACCCACCAACTATGTTACTATATCCCTCCCTCTCTCCCTATATCTCCTTCTCCCCCCTTATCTCCATCTCTCCTTATTTGTCTCTTTATCTTAGCCGAAACATACACGCTCTCTCTCTGTCTCTCCCTTGTCACTCCTTCTCTCTCTCCACTTCTCACTCTCTATATTTCTTATTTCCTACATCTCTCCCCCTCCAACTCCATCTCTCTTATCGATCCCTCTCTCCTCCTCTCTCTCAAGTCCTTCCTCTCTCTCTCTCTCCCCTAAATCCCTTTCTCTTCCCTGATCTCTCTCTCTCTCTCTCTCCAATACTCTCTCTTCCCCCATCACTCTCCTCCTCTCTCTCCCTTTCTCTCCCACCTCTCTCTCTCTCTTTTCCCTCCAATCCTCTCTCTTCCCCCATATCTCTCTCGCTCTCTCTCTAATCCTCTCTCTTCCCCCATCCCTTTCTTTCTCTCTCTCTTTCCACCCCTCTCTCTCTCCAACTACATTACTATATCCCTCCCTCTCTCCTTCTCACTTCTTCTCTCCCCCTTCTTTCCATACATCTTACTTTGTCTCTTTATCTCACCCCTAAACATACACACTCTCTCTCCATCTCTCCCTTATAACTCTCTCTCTCTCTCTTTCTTCTTAGTTATGTAAACTAATGAACATAAATATTTGTAAATATAAAGCAGATTATGGAGTAAATATGAAAAGAGGTTTTATTTACTTAACATACCTCTAGTTTATTTATATTTTTTATTTATTTACCATACCCCTTTTCTTTACTATGGTATTTGGCCCATAGGATTGTTATATAATTACATTTTTATTTATAATCCTATTTGATATATTGTTATTTATTTACCTTACCTCTTTATGCCTATTTTATATTTATTTATTTACCATACCTCTTTATATATATTTTATATTTATTTATTTATTTATCATACTTTTTTATACCTCTTTTATATTTATTTATTTACCCATGGTATTTGGCCCATGGTATCAATATTAATTTGTCCCATGGTATTTGTCCCATAGGCTTCATCTAAATAAATCCTCTTTTTAAAGTTTTTTTAAATATAAAAAGGTTTATGGAATAAATATAAAAAATAATTTTTATTTATTTACCATACATTTAGTTTATATATTTTTTTATTTATTTACCATAGCTCTGGAGTAAGCATAAATTCATTTTACAAATATTTAATTAAAATAAATATTAAAAGATTTTGGATTTTGATTGTTTGTGTTGAATTAACTCTTTTTCTTTGATTTAGGAAATGGTATTGACTTTAGTAAAGAGTAAATATGTTTAAAATTTTACTTAATTTGGAAATTCAATGTGGTAATTTTTTTTGTTAAAGGTAAATTTATGATCCATTCAAATTCACGTATATAATTTAATATCCATTCAAATTATATAAATAATATATAATTGTATTAGAAATTGATATATGTTCTAGTACAATGCGATTTTTATTTTTTATTTTTTTTAATTTAAAACTTAAGCCGACATTTTGTATGAGGACGTGACATACCTGACATCGGGGTCATATTGGGCTGTAGATGCGCCTCTCGGCGCAACAAAGGAGTATATAATAAAATCATAATGATACAAGGGATCGGGAAGTATATGCGGAGATAGGGAGTAATGCAATGTTATAATGGGATATATATTAATATGGGAATTAATATAAGATAAAGGTTAATATAATATGGGATGTTTAGAATACATTAGGAATGGGGATTTAAACTAAGGAAAAGGCAGAGTTAGTTAGGAAAAAGGGGTTTTTAGGATAGAAAAATAGTTGAACTAAGGGGAAAAAGGAGTATCAATAAAAGGGAAAAGGAAAAAATGAAGGGGAAGGGATTTTTTACAAGGGAAAAGTGTTTTTTAGGAGGATGTTAAACATATGAAATGAATCATCAGTGCTTTTCATGATTTCTCAAAGTGATTTTTCCTACCGTTCTTTATCCTATCATTTTTATTTCCTTTTCTTGGGTGCATTTAAGCTTGCGGACCCTTTATTTCTTTAAGTGAGAAAACTATCTATTTCTAACCTTATAACGTCCAACGACTCAGATTAAACTAATGAGCTCATTTATTTCTCTACCTAACTACTAATATGCCAAGATTAAATTGTTTGGCTTGATCTTTATTCTCTATCTAACAACATGAAATTTAAAGCATGAAAAAAGTCAAGATTAAGCTATTTGACTTATCATAGATTATGGAATTTTGAACAAGCTGCACATAATCTTTATTTTGCAGTAAAAGTGAATAGTAGTGGCATTTGGATTTGCATCACTTTCATTTTTATTTTTATCCATTTTTATATTATTTTTGATATTTTTTCTTTCAAGTTCTTTGATTTTTCTTTTAGGACTTTTACCCTCTTTACATTTTTTTATTTTTCTAATATGGGAAAACAATTTGCAGATATCAAAGTATGTACATATTTACAAGACTAATCAATGTCAATTCAAAATTATGAATCCTATTGTTACAGGACCCTAACACAAATAATAATAGCCCTTTTTTATGTTTATGAGTTCCACATGTTTCTTTGTTAGCAAGTTGTTGATGGATTAATATTTTGATTTTTTTTGCAGTGTTGCAAAATTCCATATTTTACATATTTCATATACTTGTTCCCTATACTAGAAATGCCTGAAACTCGTGCAACATAGTAAAAAAAACACTTGGAAATTTTGTGAATTTATATTTTTTAACTTTTCAAAGATTATTGTGATTCACATTATAAATTTAAATTGTTAAAATAATTAATTTCACCTTCTTCTTTTTTAATTTAAATATCATAATACTCTATAATTAAAAATATCAAATAGAAAATTACTATTAATTATTTTAAATAACATAAATAGCCACACAACATTTAGACTAAGTTTATATAATTTTAATCTATATATGTTATTGTATATTGTATTGCCAATACATTTAAAACATTTGCCTTCATGTTGCTAAGAAAATATAGTGCCTTATAACTTTATTAAGCAATATTTAATATTATAGTTGATGATATAAAATTTGTTATGCTTTTTAAGTTTCTAGATTTGAAATCTGTAACATACACCAATAACTTCACATGGAAATGTACGGAGTTAAAAAAAAAAAAATTATACAAGTTACTCACGGGTAACTATCCATTCACTATAAAATATTCCTTACTCATTATTACATAGAATGTTCACCAGTTCATAGTGTAACCTTAGAATAATAATAGTAAGTTTCTTAACCACCAGCCTAGATCCATCTTACTATGGATCTATCATGCGCCGAGAGGGATCAAATCTCTCGAGGTGCAAACCTATTTTTTGAGTGCAAAAATTCAGGAAAGGTTTGCACCTCGAGAGATTTGATCCCTCTCGGCGCATGATAGATCCAGAGTAAGATGGATCTAGGCTGGTTCTAGTCGGAGGCATCAACGTCACATTTTTCAGATTATTAAAATTTTTGTATATTTTTGAGATATAAGATGGATCTAGGCTGGTTTCAGTCGTGTGATGCCAAGGAAAATATATCAAAGGTATGATTAATTTTATCAGTAATATGTAAATATATCAAATATTAATATAATCATTTTAAATATGCTAAATATTTCTGAGATTAACTTGGTCATTTTAATTTTAAATTTTCTTAGTTACCTCAGTTCGTTGAGATGATAATTATTGTTAATAACTATAATGATGACAAATGATGAAATATTTTTTTTAAATGCAAAGTGACAATAATAGTGTTGAAAGATAGAAAATGTGAACAATAAGAACGTACTCATGTTACAATCAATCTTAAACTATTTTCTTCTACTATTCTTATTTCCTCCCTTGTTAGTTTTGTTATCTTTTCATATCGATTATATGAAAAAGAAAATTTAAATCGTAAACCATTTAAATCTTTAGCTCAATCTGTTGTAGTAAACATGATACCTTGTCTCTCTTGCTCTCCAATATTAATAGCTTAAATTACTATAACACAAAAATAAATCTACATTGTTAAAAACTTTTTGTGCTTACACTAAAATCAATGCATATTGTTCATCCAATCACTTTAATATTAATGTACCGTCATATATCCAATTACATCAAGTCATAAATCAACATATGCATTGAAATCAATGCATTTAATGCAAGCAATCAAATAAGATTAGAAAATAACTTCTACATTTAAATCAATGCACCTAATGCAATCAATCAAATAAGATTATAAACCAACATCTACACTGAAATCAATGCATTTACTCAAAGAAATCAAATAGGATTAGAAATCGCCATCTACACTGAAATCAATGCATTTAGCGCAAACAATCAAATAGTATTAGGAATAATCTATATTGAAATGAATGCATCTAGTGCAAGCAATCAAATATAATTATAAATCAACGTCTAAATTGAAATCAACACATCCAGTGCAAGGAATCAAATAGTATTAGGAATCATCACCTACACTGAAATCAATGCATCTAGTGCAAGTAATCATATATCATTAGAAATAAATATCTACACTAAAATTGATGCATCTAGTGAAAATAATCAAATAGGATTATAAATCACCATCTCCACTTAAATCAATCCATCTAGTGCAAGAAATATTCTTCCCTCTTTCCACCCTCCATCCATATCTATATCCCCATCCATCTCTTTTTTTTTTGTCTCTATCTCACCCCCCTAAACACACATGCTCTCGCACTCCATATATATCATTCTCTTTGTCGATCACCCTATCTCCCCATCTCTCTCTTCTTCCCTATCTTCCCCTTCACTCCCTCTCCCCCGCTAATATCTCTCTTTACTCCTTTTGTCCTCTCTCTCTCTCTCTCTCCATCTTCCTTATAACTCACTCTCTCTCTCTCTCTAGGAACCAACATCTACACTGAAATCAATGCATTTACTCAAAGAAATCAAATAGGATTAGAAAATCGCCATCTACACTGAAATCAATGAATTTAGTGCAAACAATCAAATAGGATTAGAAATCATCTACATTGAAATTAAGTTATCCAGTGCAAGTAATCAAATATAATTATAAATTGACATCTACATTGAAATCAACACATTCAGTGCAAGCAATCAAATTGTATTAGAAATCACCACCTACACTGAAATCAATGCATCTAGTGCAAGTAATCAAATATCATTAGAAATAAATATATACACTAAAATCGATGCATCTAGTGCAAATAATCAAATAGGATTAGAAATCACCATCTCCACTTATATCAATCCATCTAGTGTGAGATATATTCCTCCCTCTCTCCACCCTCCATCCATATCTATATCCCCCTCCATCTATTCTTTTTTGTCTCTCTATCTCACCCCCTAAACACACGCGCTCTCGTACACCATATATATCAATCTCTTTTCAATCACCCCCTCTCCCCATATCTCTCTTCTTCCCTCTCTTCACCTTCCATCTATATCTCTATCTTCCCCTTCTCTCCCTCTCCCCCATTAATATCTCTCTTTCCTCCTTTTGTCCTCTCTCCCTCTCTCCATCTTCCTTATCACTCTCTCTCTCTCTCTCTCTAGAAACCAACATCTACACTGAAATCAATGCATTTACTCAAATAAATCAAATAGGATTAGAAATCGCCATCTACACTGAAATCAATGCATTTAGTGCAAACAATCAAATAGGATTAGAAATCATCTACATTGAAACCAATTCATCTAGTGAAAGTAATCAAATATAATTATAAATCGACATCTAAATTGAAATAAAAAAATTCAGTGCAAGCAATCAAATTGTATTAGAAATCACCACATACACTGAAATCAATGCAAGTAATCAAATATCATTAGAAATAAATATCTACACTAAAATCGATGCATATAGTGCAAATAATCAAATAGGATTATAAGTCACCATCTCCACTTATATCAATCCATCTAGTGTGAGAAATATTCTTCCCTCTCTCCACCCTCCATCCATATCTATATCCCCCTCCATCTCTTATTTTTGTCTCTCTATATCACCCTCCTAAACACACACATATATCAATCTCTTTGTCAATCCCCTCCTCTCCCCATCTCTCTCTTCTTCCCTCTTTTCACCTTCCATCTATATCTCTATCTTCCCCCTCTCTCCCTCTCTCTCCATCTTCCTTGTCACTTTCTCTCTCTCTCTCTCTCTCTCTCCACCTTTCTTTCTCTATTTCTTTCTCTTACCTCTCTCCTCCTCCCCCTCCAAGTCCATCTCTCTTTCCATCCCTCTCTCCACTCTCTCACATCCTCTCTCTTCCTTCCTATTTTTCCCTTTCTCTCACATCTCTCTCTCCCTCTCTCTCTCTCTCTTCACCCACCAACTATGTTACTATATCCCTCCCTCTCTCCCTATATCTCCTTCTCCCCCCTTATCTCCATCTCTCCTTATTTGTCTCTTTATCTCAGCCCCAAACATACACGCTCTCTCTCTGTCTCTCCCTTGTCACTCATTCTCTCTCTCCACTTCTCACTCTCTATATTTCTTATTTCCTACATCTCTCCCCCTCCAACTCCATCTCTCTTATAGATCCCTCTCTCCTCCTCTCTCTCAAGTCCTCTCTCTCGTCCTTCCTCTCTCTCTCTCCCCAAAATCCCTTTCTCTTCCCTAATCTCTCTCTCTCTCTCTCTCCAATACTCTCTCTCTCTCCAATACTCTCTCTTCACTGATCACTCTCCTCCTCTCTCTCATCCTTCCTCTCTCCCTTTCTCTCCCACCTCTCTCTCTCTCTTTTCCCAAATAGGATTATAAATCATCTACATTGAAACCAATTCATCTAGTGCAAGTAATCAAATATAATTATAAATCGACATCTAAATTGAAATAAAAAAATTCAGTGCAAGCAATCAAATTGTATTAGAAATGACCACATACACTGAAATCAATGCAAGCAATCCAATATCATTAGAAATAAATATCTACACTAAAATCGATGCATATAGTGCAAATAATCAAATAGGATTATAAATCACCATCTCAACTTCTATCAATCCATCTAGTGTGAGAAATATTCTTCCCTCTCTCCACCCTCCATCCATATCTATATCCCCCTCCATCTCTTATTTTTTATCTCTCTATCTCACCCTCTAACCCCACACTATATCAATCTCTCTGTCAATCCCCTCCTCTCCCCATCTCTTTCTTCTTCCCTCTCTTCACCTTCCATCTATATCTCTATCTTCCCCCTCTCTCCCTCTCTCTCCATATTCCTTATCACTCACTCACTCTCTCTCTCTCCACCTTTCTCTCTCTATTTCTTTCTTCTTACCTCTCTCCTCCTCCCCCTCCAAGTCCATCTCTCTTTCCCTCCCTCTCTCCACTCTCTCATATCCTCTCTCTTCCTTCCTCTCTTTCCCTTTCTCTCCCGTCTCTGTCTCCCTCTCTCTCTCTCTCTTCACCCACCAACTATGTTATTATATCCCTCCCTCTCTCCCTATATCTCCTTCTCCCCCCTTATCTCCATCTCTCCTTATTTGTCTCTTTATCTCAGCCCCAAACATACACGCTCTCTCTCTGTCTCTCCCTTGTCTCTCCTTCTCTCTCTCCACTTCTCACTCTCTATATTTCTTATTTCCTACATCTCTCCCCCTCCAACTCCATCTCTCTTATCGATCCCTCTCTCCTCCTCTCTCTAAAGTCCTCTCTCTCGTCCTTCCTCTCTCTCTCTCCCCTAAATCCCTTTCTCTTCCCTGATCTCTCTCTCTCTCTCTCTCCAATACTCTCTCTTCCCCCATCACTCTCCTCCTCTCTCTCATCCTTCCTCTCTCTCCCTTTCTCTCCCACCTCTCTCTCTCTCTTTTCACTCCAATCCTCTCTCTTCTCCCATATCTCTCTCTCTCTCTAATCCTCTCTCTTCCCCCATCCCTTTCTTTCTCTCTCTCTTTCCACCCCTCTCTCTCTCTAACTACATTACTATATCCCCCCCCTCTCCTTCTCACTTCTTCTCTCCCCCCTTCTTTCCATACATCTTACTTTGTCTCTTTATCTCACCCCTAAACATACACACTCTCTCTCCATCTCTCCCTTATCACTCTCTCTCTCTATTTATTCTTAGTTATGTAAACTAATGAACATAAATATTCGTAAATATAAAGCAGATTATGGAGTAAATATGAAAAGAGGTTTTATTTACTTACCATACCTCTAGTTTATTTATATTTTTATTTATTTACCATACCCTTTTCTTTACTATGGTATTTGGCCCATAGGCTTGTTATATAATTAGATTTTTATTTATAATCCTATTTGATATATTGTTATTTATTTACCTTACCTCTTTATGCCTCTTTTATATTTATTTATTTACCATACCTCTTTATATATATTTTATATTTATTTATTTATTTATCATATTTTTTTATACCTCTTTTATATTTATTTATTTACCCATGGTATTCGTCCCATAGTTTTCATCTAAATAAAACCTCTTTTTAAAGTTTTTTTAAATATAAAAAGGTTTATGGAATAAATATAAAAAGAATTTTTATTTATTTACCATGCATCTAGTTTATATCTTTTTTTTATTTATTTCCCATAGCTCTGGAGTAAGTATAAATTCATTTTACAAATATTTAATTAAAAGAAATATTAAAAGATTTTGGATTTTGATTGTTTGTGTTGAATTAACTCTTCTCCTTTGATTTAGGAAATGGTATTGACTTTAGTAAAGAGTAAATATGTTTAAAATTTTACTTAATTTGGAAATTCAATGTGGTAATTTTTTTTGTTAAACGTAAATTTATGATCCATTCAAATTCACGTATATAATTTAATATCCATTCAAATTATATAAATAATACATAATTGTATTAGAAATTGATATATGTTCTAGTACAATGCGATTTTTATTTTTTATTTTTTTTAATTTAAAACTTAAGCCGACATTTTGTATGAGGACGTGACATACCTGACATCAGGGTCATATTGGGCTGTAAATGCGCCTCTCGGCGCAATTAACAACCTCTATCATTAGTAAGTTGCTTAACCATTAACAACCTCTATTGTAGTACATTAACATAATACTGTATGATGTAACCTTCCACTCATTTCATTATTCATGTAGTCATCACATACTTGGCATTATGAACATCACAACAAGAAAGGAATCAACATCATCATCTTGACACAATAATCAATCACATCATTGAACACCAATATACCTTGGAAACCCCGTAGGGTGAAAACCAGCAACGGTTAATTTTATTATTAAACGCTCATGAGGGTGTTCAACCCTCACTCAATGGCTTATAAGGGATACCATCCCTTAACCATCGTTATAAATCTTACAAGGAAATATACAATATCTAGCTTAAAGCCATTACAATAAATATGACGGCATTTACCCACTAATATTCATATCTTCATATCTTGATGGCATGGATGTACCTACAATGGTCCATCGTACACTGGATCATCCGGCAGTTCGCACTCATCTGCATGAACCATAATCATTTACTTGCCACCAGGTTAAGCATAATATTTCCTTTATACATGTCACCATCATTCTATGTTAATGTTACCTTCAAGATACATTGATGTCAAGATTCATAAAGTATTAATAAATCATTTTTGGCAGTTCGCACTCATCTGCATGAACCATAATCATTTACTTGCCACCAAGTTAAGCATAATATTTCCTTTATACATGTCACCATCATTCCCTGTTAATGTTACCTTCAACATACATTGATGTCAAGATTCATAAAGTATTAATAAATCATTTCATATATCTATACTACAGAAGCTTCTCCATCTATTCATGTATATTCATGACATGAAAGTAAAGTACCTTGACATTCTCCCTTTACCAACACATACTGCATATGTGCTAGTTATAAGTCATCACATTAACTAATGTTTTCGTCGCATAAGCACACATTCCTGCAAGACAATAGCTACATCTCTCAAGTTTTTCTTTAAAATAAACGGATACATCAGTTACGATATTCATGCATGCGATTTACATAAATTTAATCAAAATAGCTAACCCTTAAGCTATTACTTTTAGTGCATGAAATGAAATCTAACGTAATAAATGTTGCTCCCATTCATGAAAATGCATATATATTCCAAAAGAGTCTCCCCAAAGGAGTTATTACACAACAAAGCACATAGCTTCCTTCACGAGTCTTCCCAAAGAAGTGCTTAACACCAGAGAACATGCAAACACATATTCCCTTTTCCAGGAAATATAACATAATAGGCATGCAAAGACATGGTTTCATGTCCATTAAACTAATGGAATAAAGCATAAGAATACATGTCTTATTCTCCAAATATTATACCAACATTACCCGTATATATATATATATATATATATATATATATATATATATATATTTCAAGGAAACCAAACATTTATTTAGCTTTTTTACATGTAATTCAATTTTCTTTCCCAAAGAAGTCTTTTCCAATGTAAGATAACAAACATGCTATCATATAAATGTATATTCTTTCCAATGAAACCTAATACAAATATTGTATGAATATACATGATCTTATTCCAAAAGAACTAACATAAAATATCATATTAGTTTTGATATCATAGAGGTACTCACATATTTTCCTAAATATTAAGATAGCTCAATATTTCTTCATCCATGCCAAGAATATACCTCTATAACACAATGGCTATTATTTGTGCATGCAAGAGAGATAACTCTCCCTCTTTGTGCATGCAAGAGAGATAACTCTTCCTTTACTATAGGCAACACATATTCCTTTCTTAGAATTCTATCATCATGAAATACTATTTTCATGTAAAAATATTAACATAATAGCAATCTTTAACATAATAGAAATATTTTCTAGAAGAGAAAACATGGATTCTTTTTAGAAAAACCTTCTTAGAATTCTACCATTCTTAATTATTATTTTCATGAAAAGATTGACATAATACGAAAAATAACATCATAGAAATATTTTCAAGAAAAGACAACATGGATTCTTTTTAGAAAAACCAACACAATAAGTTTTCCTTTTACCATGGTATATCTCTAATAACATTGTCTTTCTAAAATATTGACATAATACCAATCTTTTCAAGAAATACACAGATTATGTCTTTTACTATGGTATATCTTTCTAAAAGATTAACATAATAGCAATTCTTTATTACTTTACAAAAAACTAATACAGCCTTTTACCATAGTATATCTCTAAGAATAAACATGTCTTTTATTTTCTTTCCAGAAAATGGATAAAAGATTCAAAAGCACACTACTATTTTTTTCAAAGAGAAAAACCATTCATAAATTTCTTCCTCCAAAGAAACATGCATAGTTACTTATCCCTTCTTTTCCGATTCAACATTATTGTTAGCAATTCAAATCAAGTTTAGACTTCAAGATGGAGTTTTGGCAGAGAGTTCAGGCCAGCATGACCCACCTGCGTGACCCGCTTCATGTATCTCCCTCCTTTCTTGCTGCAACGGTCTGCTTTTTGTACTGGCACGGTAATCAAGTCGTATGCCCAAGCGAACTCTGGTAGAATAAAGACCTATGGCTTCAAATGTTAATGGTTGCATTTTCCCTCGAGCTCTCTTCACGAAGAATGGTGAAAACTCGTTTGGCACATTTCTTTCTTGTTATGTAGTTAAACCCTGGTAAATGACTGAGAAGAAACCAAGGAAAACCCTCAGCTTTCTCTATGCAGACTGAAGCAATCTAGCAAGGGGTCGCACTATTCAATAATCATATCAGTTTCTGAGTAGCAGGAATGAGATTTTAGATCAGCGAGCGAAAATTACACCCCCCCACTCCGAATTGGGCCATGGCGTGAATATAAACGTTTAACTGCCATGCCGACAAGGAAGGACAGGCGAATAAAAATATCAACCGTATTGGTAAGTTGGCTCTGAGATCATTACCAAGATCCCAACTACATAAAAGCCTAACAACTTCTTGAAAAACTAATTCAATTATATTTATTATATTTTTCATGAATGAAAAAGGTATATACGTGGGTTTATGGATGTTACAAAATCATTTCAAATCTGATAGTCTATCACTAACCCAACAAAACACAAAATTAAATGTTGTACACTAGATGGATATTAGATACGATATTATTTTCACAACAATATTGACAATGTTGGTTTTGAATTACAAATTTATTATATAAAAATTCACATAGAGTACTTTATCTTTATATGTTTATGTAAAAATATGTTTGACTTATTTTAGGTTTAAATTTTAGTAAATTTGAATTATTAAATATGTATGGAGTTAATGTTTTAAAATATTTTTAAATTTCAAATCAATTTATTTAAAAAGAAAAAACAATTTTATTAAAAATTTATCACTAAATTTCTAAAATAATACTAATAATAATAATGAGAAAGTAAAATAATTTTCTTATATTATATTATGAAACTAAATAATGCATGTAAGGTGAAAATTAGGCATAGAATTAAAATTATTGTTTTACTCCAGAGATTATGAGAATTAATTATAATTTTTACAATATTCATTTTCTATTCATTTTCTTTTTAGCAAACCTCATTACAGTACTTTACTTTTTATCAAGCCACAACTTATCCTTAAATAGTATTTTAACTTTCTTTTCCTCTCTAATTCCTTATCACTGTACAACTTGTCCTTAGATTTGAAATAATGACATTTTTAATATTATCCTTATGCCAGTCAAAGGTGGATTTGACTAGGGTTAGAAGTAATTTTTGAGAGTCTCTTGGCTTCTATGTTGTACAACTTCTTCTATTACATCAAATTACTAAACATAATAGTGCATTCAATGGGAAAAGACTAGCCTCAATTAAGAGAATAGGGGAGGGAGTATTACCTTTAACATTGAGGTCTTGAGGTTGTAGGTTATGAATTGCTTTTGGATCATTTTAATGTTTCTCCATGAAACTCTCTAGATAGATGTGAGATTTTTTAGAATTTTTTGTGCCAAGAATCAGGTAGAAAAATTTGAGGTGAAATCTTGATTTCTGTTATTTAAACTAGTTTTTTTTATTATATATATGGATTCGACACCCTAAAAACCACTAAAACTCTTGAATTGTGCAAAATTACCTATCTAACATGTCATTTCAATGAACCAACACCACTCACGATTTTTGCGTGTCCACCATCAAAGGCTTGAAGTGGGAAGTGAAACATTATTTAAGCTTAAGATCGTGACGTAGCTCAGGCACACAGAGAGGCTCCTCAATAGTTACGTATGGTAAAAGAAAATACGGAAACATGGCAAAAGCTATTGTAAGCACACTTACTGAGAAACTGTCTTTCTTGATCGCTGACAAAATATTTCAAGAGCTGTCTCTGGTTATCAATTTCAGAGAGGATGTAGAGTTCATTTGTGATCAGCTCGATTCCTTTAAAACCATGTTGACGGACGTGAGTGAGATGACGAAATCCAGTTTGACCACTAACTGGTTGAACAAAGTTAGGAAACCACGGCAGGGAACAGAGAGTGTGTAGCGTTTCCAGAGGAGTTTGAGTTTGGAGCATCTACGGCATTTCCGAATCTGAAAACGCTCATGATAGAAGATTTTGACAGGTTGAGACAGTTTCCCGTTTTGCAGAATAATGCAATGCCAAAGCTACAGTATTTGCGAATCAAAAAATGCAACCAGGCCATAGACATCCAAGGATTCCTTAAGTTGAATAGTCTTAAAGAAGTAGAAGTAGGTGGAAGAAAAGGACCTCGGCCTTTCGCAAAGTTTGAAAGATCGCCATGTATATATCAATATAGATCCATGTAAATCTTAATCCCTTAGATCCATGTAAATCTTAATCCCGGATATAGAATAGGGTGAGATGATCTATGTATCTTACTATGTAAAAAAAATTAAAAAAAGAAAGAATTGCGTACATTGAATGTAGTATTTCTCACTGTATATATAAACAAAGAATTGCGTGCATTGAATGTAGTATTTCTCTCTGTATATATAAAATAATGTTTTATTAATTATTATTTAATTTTTTATATTAAAATATTTTGTCAATATTTTATATTGACTTCTTATTTATTATACAAATGAATGAATAATACAATTTCTTTTCTTATTTTATTTTCATTTTAACATTTTATATATATATATATATATAATATGAGGAAAAAAAAAACCTTTTATATTTATATAAAAAAGTTTTTATCACCATTACATTATATGATTTTATGATCTTTGAATTTCTCCACAAATCAGAAAAAAAATTCAGCTATCCTCCAAAATCTAAATACATCTAAGTAAATATGCTCCTAAGCCGAGATAATTACATGGATCTTCCCATATTCTTATGTAAAAACGCTGCTATGTCTCTACAATACTATTTTTCGGGCCAAATCATCCTATCCTTTGCAAAAAAAGGGTCACCATTTACATATCTTTTAGAGAATGTGACGGTCCCTTTTTGCCCTCCCAAATTTCCCATCAAATGAGACGACCTTCAACTGCAACCAAGGAATATTTCGATAGAAAGTCTGCCTCCTAGTTTGACTCCCTTAAAATATTTTCAGCTTTATGTTCCAAAATCTTTGATTGTAGAGCTCTGATCCTTTCTTTCCACCATGTAAGGCCCACTACATGTAACTCAGACCTGCCCATAAACCAATCCACTATAACTCGAGAATCTCCCATCAACTTCAGATTCTGGATACCTTCACGAAAAGCAATAAAAAGAGATGCCCAAAGCGCAATAAGCTTTGTTTTTGTGTTTGTGCCAACACCGATCCTCAGCATCCATCTGATATTTTTTTTCTTTGTGAGGTACATGACCCTACCTGCTCCACTACTCCTTCCCTCCTGCTGAGAGGCCCCATCAAAGAAACAACACACCTCTGATCCCATGGATGTGGGTAGACCACTTCGCCTCCTCCTTCTAACGATCTGTGCCTCCAAGCAGAAATTTTCCAAAACTCTTGATGCCACCCATACCTTTGCCGATCTAATAAAATTCCCTTGATCAAATACCAAGTGATTTCTGAATAACCAGATGTACCAAGCCACCCAGAAAGGCATGGTTTTAACTTTTGTGTGAAGGGAAAACCTTCATCCAATGGCTTATCCCCGCCTCCATATCAGCATCAGCCCAGCTGAAATTTAGTTGTAATTTTGATAAGATCACATCCCAAATATTCAGTAACACACAACATGAAAACATTAAGTGAGAAATGGATTCCTCTCCCTGCCTGCACAAAATACAAATACTCAGTCCACTGAAGCCTATATGTTTCAAATTTTCCCAAGTTAGAACTTTTCGAGAAAGAAGTAGCTAGCCAAAGCAGCATATTTTCAGGGGAATATTTAGTCTCTAGATCACAAATTTCCACCAAGAAATCACAGGCCTCTAACATCCCCAAGCATATGCAGCATATGCCTCCTGAACTGTGATCTCACCTGTCTTTTTATTCCACGCCCAACAACGTAAGTCTTCTTGACATGATAAAAAGAGTCCTGCTCTCTTCAATTCACTTGTGTAAGCATTCCATTTTTCTTCCAACGGATCTGTAGCACCAACACGCTCTGCATTTACCTAACTTCTCTCTAGGATTTCCTGACCCTTTTCAAAGATCTAGAAAATCATATGATATATGTTTCCATTTATACATTCCACTAGTTGTTTTGATAAGAAAGAGTCAGCGCCAAGACCAAAGATACAGTCCACACCAATTCGAACCGTGGTGCCCTTACCAGACATCCATGTCATCCAATCAACTAGAATAGGGTATGCCGACAGCAAACTATGCCAAATAAAAGAAGCTCTTTGTGTAAGACCACCCGAGCTCCTCAACCAAACCAAAACCGGAGCACCCTTCAAATACTTTCGTCGCATAACCACTCCCCACAATCCTGGATCATATAATGCTCTCCATAAAGTTTTCGCAAGCATGGCTCGATTGAATGAGGGCATATGCATAATGCCCCATCCCCCATAAGTCACAGGCTTAGCAAGAGATTCCCACAAGCATAAATGTACCCCTTCCATTGGCTTTGCCCCGGTCTACAAAAAGGAAAAGATTATCCTTCTCAAACCATCCAAGGCAGCATCAGGGATTTTGAAAATAGTCATCCAAAAGACTGGTAATGCATCCAGAAAAAATCTGGTCAAAACCAAACGGCCTCCCATTTGATTACACTGGGTTACACTTTTTGCCCTTTTTTGAGAAAAAAATTTCATTTTTTTTGGTTCTTCAATTTTCTACAAACTATAACAATTTTTCTGTGTAGAATTTCATTTTGCAATAAAAATAAAAGTTGCGAGAAATTTTGTTAGCTTTCTATTACTTATTTTTTGAAATTTTTTTATGCAGATTTGATATGTCAACTTAGCGTTTCTTTGAGTGTGTGTTTCTTAACAATCAAAGGATTCATAAGAAGTCATGTTATGATGCAATGTTGTATTCATTGAAAATTTGTGTTTTTGAGAAAACAAAATGTGTTACAACAATTTAGACAGAGTCTACTTTGGTTTCGTCATATTTACAAAGCCAATGGATGCATATCATTATTACTAAATTTTTTTGAACTGGTCTAATACGAAAAACTGCATATCTTGGATATGTTTCGCAACACAACAAATTTCTTAACATATAAGTTATAAACTAAAAATCTAAAAGATACCCATTAGAGATGACGGACTAATGTAATGCCCCATAATTTTTTCATTTTTTTCTACAATGAATTTTGGGAGATACAAAATTTTGATTTCACTGAATCACAATGACCCTCAGAAATTGTTTGCACCCATTTTATTAGAAAAATAATTAAAATTAGTAAACGTTTATGAAATTCCATAAAAGTTATATTTCCTAAAATTAGATTCAATTCTAAAAATGCTTGTTTTGGTTCCGACAATTAATTAATAACCTTTCATGGAGCTTAATCAGTCCAAATTTGCAGAAATGTATTCAGAGCCTAGTTTTTGCGTCACTGGTGACGCGTTAGTTCGACCGAACTTTGATTAAAAGTTCGGCCGAACTATGTTTTGCGCTGACGGTTTGTTAAGTCTAACGACTTAATAGTTCGGCCGAACTTTTAATCAAAAGTTCGGCCGAAATTTTGTATAACTTTCCGTCAGCTGGAAAGTTTTGCGGAGCCCCTACTAAAACACATTTCACGACAATATAAATTGCCGCGAAATCATTCACAATTTTCACACATTTCGCACATTTCATCTGATTTTACAAAGATCTTGGTTTGGGTTTAAAAAATTTTCTTCAAAGTTTGGATTTAAGAGCATTTTTTGGAAGCAAATTGATTTTGCAAAGAATTGTTTTGGGTTTAAAGAATTTTTTTGAAAGACATTTCTTGGAGGCGGTCTGATTTTGCAAAAAATTGCTTTGGACTTAAAAAAAATTCTTGGACGTACATTCAAAAGACATTTCTTGGAGGTATGTACGTGTTTTGAGTTGAAGTAAATCTTTTGAGCTTCGTTTCATTTTTATAAGACATTTTTCTCTCGAATTTTTTAAAGTAAGTGTTTTTTATTGGAGTATGTATTTTTTGCAAAAAATTTAAAATGAATTTTTTTAAATTAAATCTTTTGTGATATTTTTTGTAATCGAGTTATTGTCTAATTTTTTGAAGGAAATTTTTTGAACTTCATACCCTATTATCATGGGAAATCGAAGAACTTGTGCGAGAAAATATGATCGAAAAAGAGACCCTGAGACACGTAGAGAAGAGACTAGACAATCTCACAAAAGAAAGTTAGAAGCCCTCTCAAATATTGAAGAGGAAAATCAACCTCAAGCAAAAATTGAAGCAGGTATGTAAATGTAAATATTATGATCTATTGATATATTTAAAATTTTCCTAATGTAAAATGTGAAGCTTAATTTTTATTTGATGAACTAATTTGAAAAATATTTTTTTTAATGTAAACAAACAGAGATATTCCTCAAAATATTGAAGAAGAAAATCAACCTCAAGCAGAAATTGAAACAGGTATGTAAATGTAAATATTATGATCTATTGATATATTTAAAATTTTCCTAATGTAAAATGTGAAGCTTAATTTTTATTTGATGAACTAATTTGAAAAATATTTTGTTTAATGTAAACAGACAGAGATATTCCTCAAAACACTGATGATGAGATACAAAATTTTGAAAAAGATATTGAACCAATGATTGAATATGGTGAAAATATTGAAAGAAATCCAAATAAAGAAATTGAATCACAAGGTATATATATATATATATATATATATATATATATATATATATTAAACACATGCACATATCATTGAAATTATAGATATATTTATTAATTTAGTTATTTATTGAATATGTACTATTTTTTCGAATATGTACAGATGAAATCACTATCGATAATGAGATGTTAGAAAATGTTGACACTCACACATACGAAGATAAAAAACCTGACCATGTTATACGATATCGTGTTAACTGCATTTTTGAAAAGTATTTCTTAAATGAGCGGGTGACAGTTCAGGCTCAAATTTTGAAAGGTCTCCTATCATTAAGGAAATTAAAAGAAGCTACGACACTATTGGGTATTCGAAAATCAACCAAAGATAAAAAAATGAAAGAAAATGTGATAAAAAATATGAGTAGTGCTATAAAGTCAATTAAAAGATCTAGAGAGAAAGATGTTTCAACTGTACTTAGAGGAATACAGATGGCAATGGTTTCATCAAGTACTCAAGAGAATCGTTTGGTAACATCTATGGCACGAGCACTGGGAACCTCGCGAAAAACTTTGCACAAACATTGGAAATTTCCGCTGCAAATAGATGTAAATGATGAACTCGCTTGTTGGAGAGCTATTTGTAGGCAACCATACAAATATAGACTTAGAGAAAATGTTAAAAAAATAATATATGAATATTGGAAGAACAATTCGCGTGTTTCACCAACTGCAGAGCATGTGATGCGAAGAACAATAGCACGAAATCAGTACGAAGAACATGAAAAATATTTCTTGGAAACCACTCAGATAGAGTTATTCAACAAGTTCAAAGAAGAGAATCGTCAAATTCATGTTTCACTCAGTGCTTTTGTTCAACAAAAACCATGGTATGTAAAACCTATCACCGTACGCGACACTTGTTTTTGCCGTTATCATGTGGAATTTGAGTTATATTATGACACATTCCTCGATTTCGGGAGAACATTATGGAAGGATTCACCTCCTCCTTCCACTATTCGTGAATTCATATCTCAAATTCTATGTGAAAGAGAAAGCGATGAACTATTTTACAAAAAGAAGTGTGTTGGTGGTAAAAAATGCAATGATTGTGGAAATTTGACTAAATTTCAAAACAAATATCGTATTGATATAAATGATCAATCATTGTCCAACATGAAAGTGAAATGGAAGAGATATGAATATATCGATACATCGATTCAAGGTGCAAATAGTGTTAAAAGAATTGAATTACTAGAAGACGAAATTTTTCTGATAGACTTCTTGAGAAAGTTTGAGGCAGAAATTTAGAAATACACCAAGCATTCCCATAGAGCTCGATGGCAAGACTTGCAATTCAAAAAATCTCGTGAAGTTTTTCCACAAGGGACCATTTTGTCAGTGATTGATTTTGCAGAAAACTACACATTTGTTCCACAAAAAGAAATTCAGAGTGAATACTATCACTCTGACCAAGTCTCCATGCTCGTCCATATTCTATATAGACATGCTGAAAAAAATGTCGATCATATAGAAAGCACGAGTGAAAATCGACATATCATTAAAGAATATCACTTTTATATCAGTGATGATCGTACACATGATACATGTTTTGTACAACATTGTTTTGAAAAAATTTATGATTCATTGAAAAATCGTGGAATAACATTCAATGAACATTGGATATGGTCAGACGGATGCGCAGGTCAATTCAAATCTGCACGATCATTTTTTTGGTTGTGTTGTCTTCATAAGAAAACATGCATTAAACATTGTTGGAATTTCTTTGAGACTGGCCATGGAAAAGGAGAACATGACGGTGCAGGAGCATGCATAAAACGAGCACTTCGAAGATATCAAATGAACCACTCTGCAAGCCGACTTGTGAACGTTGAAGAAGTTGTTCAATGGTGCATCGCTGCTCTAAGCCATGAGACTAACACATCAAGGGAAGTGTGAAGGTACGTTCAATTTAATTTATATTGGAAATCTAATTTTAAACATTGAACATTTATCATGCAATGATTATCTTTGATTGTATTTTGATATCATATTTACAAATTCTTCTTCTAATTTTCCATATAAAGGTTTTTCTGGCATATTGGAATCGAAGACGTAAATAGATCAATTGGAAGTGACGTTGAAACAATAAAAGGGACTCGAAAATTGCATTTAATTCAAACAAAGTCGTCCAGAAATGTGTTTGCATTGGATAAAAGAAAATATTCTTGTTTTTGTGATGTTTGCATAGACAACACAAAATCCAACGGCGTTTGTGAAAACAAAATGTATGTGAACGATTGGAAACATACAGAGCTAAGTACAAAGGGAAAAAATTATGTTGCAATGTTTGAAGAAATGCAATCAGAGGAAACTACAATATCATCCGATGGTGATCGAGTTTCTGATCTTGTTAGAGAAGGTAACATTTGAATTACTTTCTAATGATTTAAAGATCTAGAAATAAATTTAAATATGTATAATTTTGTTA
The DNA here is from genome assembly GCA_034641835.2 of Pinus albicaulis. Classification (NCBI taxonomy): domain Eukaryota; kingdom Viridiplantae; phylum Streptophyta; class Pinopsida; order Pinales; family Pinaceae; genus Pinus; species Pinus albicaulis. Next base: position 43,923 of record JAXQQM020068595.1, read on the forward strand.
AGTTTATTTTATTGTGAAGGAGATGTTTTTGCTGTAATTGCACCTATTGTCAATGATGTAAATGTGAAGTATTATTTGATGCATTTCACTAAATGAAAAATGAAATTATTACAAAACTATAATGATCACGGATTTCAATATGACAGAGGGTCTATTATACTGAAAGGTTATTTTTCCAGAAAAACTCATCAAAGTGGAGACTTTGTTTACTTTGAAGACTATGAACCTAATTCCATAAGTTGTCACTATAGTCACTTGGTGTGTGCAGCATGCATAAAGTTGATAGAAGTTCAATCAAAGAAAAAATAAAAAATTAAGAGATGGAAAATGTCAAAATCCGATCATGAACAGATTATTGAAGATGGAATTCCATTAGAATTTTTTTGAGTGAATTGTCCAACAATTTATTCTCTTTGGATTAAATATGTTTTAGAACTTCTAGTACTCAACTAAAAATTGAGCTGCTTATGTTATTTGTGCAAGTGTTTGCACATGTACAAATTGTTTTGGTACAAGCATGTGCTCTAGTATCAACTGAAAGTAGCTTTTCTATACATGTGCATTGATGAAAAATGTTATATATATATATATGTGTGTGTGTGTGTGTGTGTGTGTGTGTTCTAGAATGAAATTAATTGTTCTATTTTTACTATGTGCATTGATGAAAAATTATTTACGTACTCAATATATATGTTCTAGAATGCAATTAACTGGAACTAGTTTTTCTATGTGCATTGATGAAAAACTAGTTGGATTTTCTAGTAAAAAGTATGGACACAATGTAAATAAATCATCTGCAGTATAGTTTTGTACGAAAATTCCTTTCAGACAAGAGACTCGGAGCACTTCTCCGACTTTTGGTGGGATTTGACCCACATCTCTAATCCTGATTGAAAATCTAGTACAAAATTTGCTTGTCCAATGGTCGGATATGTTCAATGTGCATTGATGAAAAATTTTACTTGTCTTGGATAGATATGTTCTAGAATGCACAATTAATTGTTCCAAGTAGTTTTTCTATGTACATTGATGAAAAACTACTTGGATTTTCTGGTAAAAAGTTTCCACAATGTAAATAAATCGACAAGGCTACCTATTTTAGTGCATTAACGACATTGACCCAAATTCAACAAACATATATATGTACTAGACTTATATTTTCAATCAAAATTAAAGGGATAATTTGTACATATATCTACTTCTTTAAACTCTTTTTTCAATTAGAGCTCAATTGATACATGGTTAGTTGCATTGAAAAGCTATATTCTTCCTATTGGAAATTTTTTCATTCAAGCAAGACTACATGTAGAGATCAAAAGAAATCTTAAAATTCCAAATGTACTTCAACCATCCAAAAGGGATTTGTGCAACATTACTTGACATGACATGCCAATTATAGTGAACAAATATCCAATAGAAACATTTAACATTATATACCACATGTGCCAAATGTAGATTGAAACCATCCAAAACTTTAAAATTTTAAAAACTTTTCATAATATATCGTGCAACATTAAAATATTAAACATCACATGCGAAATTTAGATTGAAACCATTCAAAACTTGAGTTTAAAAAGATTTTTGATTATATATATCGTTACTTCACATGCCATGCCAATTATAGTTCAACTAGATCCAATAGAAACATTTAACAAAGTATATACCACATGTGCCAAATGTAGATTGAAACCATCCAAAACTTTAAGTTTTAAAAACCTTTTGATTATATATCGTGCAACATTAAAACATTAAACATTTAAAGTTCATTAAATATCACATGCAAAATGTAGATTGAAACCATCCAAAACTTGAGTTTTAAAAACTTCACATGCCATGTCAATTATAATTCAACTATCCAATAAAAACATTTAACATTAAATATCACATGCCAAATGTAGATTGAAACCATCCAAAACTTTTAACTTTTAATTTAACAAAAAAATATATATCACAACATTACTTCACATGCCAAATGTACTCCAAGCATCCAAAACTTAAATTTTAAAAACAAAACAAATTATAACACATGTCATTACATAACATGCCAAATGTAGTTCAGATGACAACATTACTTCACATTCACATGCCAAAAGTACTAAAACCATCCAAAAATTAAATAAAACAAATTATATTAACAATGTAATAAAATACATCAAAAAATAGTAGATCTCATAAGTATCAACTGTATCAAGTTAAACAGATTTTAAGACCATCTAAATCTTGAAATCAAATCTACAAATCATGTCCATCAAATAGAGACGGATCTAGCATCTTTCCTATCCGGGTCCCAATCTACTCCCTATCATGTGAAGCATCATGGGAAACCTACATACACAATGCACATGTACTTGAACATTAAAATTTGATGTTTTAAAAATGAATGAGAATATATATATAGAACTTCATGTAAAAAACAAAATATAACAAAAAAATCATGCAATACCTCATGAGGTTCCCTCTCCATTTGATGAACAAGTTCTCCCATAGGAACATCTGCAGCGGTAAACTGTACAATATACATGTACAGTTATATATATATATATTAAAAACTTTCAAATGAAAATGCACGTGTACATATATAAACTTATTTTCAATAATATTAAAAAAAGGAACTAAAGACAACTTGTTCAAATGTTGTGGATGTTCCTATCTCCATCGCTAGAGTCCGTGGATTAAAGAAATCTTCTATAGGAACCTAAATTCAAAAAATTTTAAATAACTCAAAATATAGATCTCTCTCTCTCTCTCTCTCTCTCTCTCTCTATATATATATATATATATATTTTTAATGGAACTTTTTGACATAGAATATATATATATATATATATAACTTTTAAACATAAATTTTAAACTTGTGAAAAATTGTCCATACTTGTGGCTCATCTCCCAAGGAAGTAGAAGGTACATCTCCTAAGGAAGAAGAAGATACCGCCATCCCTCAAACATCAGACGGAATCGGTATCTGTTAAAACATTTTTCAAATTATATATATACATACATGTACATGTGTGCACAATTATTTATTTTAAAGTCACTTAAAAAACACTAACATTTGCCAACATATCTTGACGGTCAGACCCATCTGCGTTGTTTGAACCAGAGTTCCCGAATGTAATATTAACATTTTCGTCACGCATCATGTGTGAGAACTACAAATGGTGTTTTAACATATAATCATACATTTTTGTTAGATTAATGTACACATACAAATAAATGTATACATGTACACACACATGTATTTATTACAAATTGTACACATGTATATTTATGTTAAAATAATTTCAAACCCTAAGGTCACTAACACATACCATTCCGGTGCCCTCTTCCTCATGAAAAATTAGGTCTTGCAAACCATTGCGACAATTTTTTGCATATATTCGGAGATCTTCAACATTCATGTTGTCAATCTCCTCATCTGTAAAATATACAAAATTGGCACGTGCATTTTCACGTGCTCTTTGTCGATTTAAACAAAGATCGACTCCACCCAATCCTCTATGAACATTATCGATTATAACATCCCTTGCTTCTCGACTTATTTGAGAAATCGCATCCATCTCTGACCGCAGAGTTTTGACCCGAAACGATCGACTCACCAATGGCGGCTCAGGGTGAGGCAACTCCACATCTCGCTTAGCACCCTTACGGTCATATAATCGACCTTTCCCTGGGCCAAAAAATTCTTACGGAAGATCATTGTAATTGGGTTTCATACCCAAATTTTTTTTTGCATAAAACATTTGTGCAAAATAAATAGGAACCTCATCGTTCCATGGGAGCCTTCCATAGGCCGCAAGGTGCCTATCATACAAATAATGAGCTATGTCTCGGTGCTTGAAATACTGCACCTTCAACATTTTTATTTTTGGCCCTTCCTTGTAATTAAACATTGACTTGGCCACTTTTTTTGTAACTTTTTGTTTTACGTCCTCCCATTTATCTGGACCCATTACTGTTTCTTTTCTCTTTCTCATCATTTCTACAAATGAATCAGTCATTGGCCCAATATTTCTGTACACATTTACCATTTCACCCAATGAATGTGTAACTATTTCAAGGCTTTTTCAACTCTCAGCAGGTAGAGACAAAGCCACGAGATCTCTTTGTAATTTTGCATGAAGTCTTTCACACCTTTGTAAGGTGCATTCCGCCATGTTGGTTTCCCATGGTATATCAGTAATCTCGGCCGGATAAGTTGTGCTGGGTTGAAAACCTTCTTCTTGAATGTAGCGGGCTGCCCTGCGTCTATTTTGACCACTCGTTCGAACATTTTCGGCCTCTGCATCAATATATATATAATTTCGTATACTAGAAAAAACATGTGTAAAAAAAGTTGTACAAATTTAATGAAAAAATATTGAAATTGATGGCAACCTTGACGTTGTTGGTTAGCATCTTCTCCAACATGACCTTGCTGATAACCAGACCCAGAATGACCCTGTTGAGAACCAGCAGCCGTTAATTGGCCTTCGGGGGAATAAATATCACCCCCTTCACGCAACCTGCTACCACTCATTGATGGCCCTCTAGGTGGATTTAAACCACCACCAACCTCTCGAGACGAGGGAGAAGCTTCATAAACAAATATGAATTTATAATCAATTGAAAAATACATTCATGTGTACATATAAATACATATACATATTCATTGATTAAATTGCGTGAACCATACCTCGACCGGTTGAACCATGGGCACGCTCCATGGATGGAGTAGAAACCCTTCTCCTATTACCCCCTAAAAATTAAAATATTAAACTTATTAACAACTAATTTAACTCACAAAGTTAATAAAAAATCAATTCCATATGTACACACATGTATGGAGATTTAATATTATATTTAAATACCGTGAACATCCCCCGATCCCTGAACCTCCATATGGGATTCGGCTGATCTTCGTCATTCATCCTCCATGATATATATCTATTGGTCGACATTTACACAAAATAGATTTCAAAAAATCAATTTGTAATTTAGTGTACACAAATTATGTAGAGCACAACTTTCAAAGCAACTTATACACTTTAGTTTGTGGGAGAAATGACACATGTACATAGTTTACCTTAAATTTGTTGTGTTTTATAGATATTAAAACGAAGAACTTCTATTTAGATCCATTCCAGAGATTGACTGTAGGGGCATTTACAAGATATGTCACCTTTCATAAAAGATGAGATCCAGAGGCTACCTGGCCCTTTACAGACTCTGCCTATAGAACTTGTAGAAGTAAACACTAGAGGCATTAACGGTATCAAAGAACGTTTTCATGCTCAGACATGGGAATGTGTCTTTTTCCCTATGCAAAAAAATAGTTCAAGGTAGTTAATATTCATAGAGACGTCATCAAGCAGGTCAATGTGATCATCCCCAACTTACTTTTCATGAAATTAGGCTTGGAATCCTCTACAACCTAGTGGATGGAGTTGAATGGGAACTAGGTCAAGGCCTTTACAAAATACATGATAGTGAATAACACTTACTAGGTTATGCCAACAAATAAAGTGGGAGAAACGTTTTCTCCTCGAGGTTATCCAATTGGGTGTGTAATACCAACTTCACCCATTTCTTAAAAAGTTTCTCTCTTAGGTTACAAAGTGTCTTCACCTTATTACTTATATATTTTTCAATTTCCCATGGATTCCTTGAATTTTTTCTCCTACCATATCCCTCTCTCACTCCCCAAATTATTGTCATCAAACATGACCCATTGAGGATCTGGAGCAATGTTTGCACCATACTTAGAACTGTCATTGATGCTAATTGAAATTGGAGAGTCATGTACATACTAGATTGCTTGCTTAAGTGGCTCTTACTTGGACAATATCCTGAGATGAGTTTGACATGATGGTCATATGAGGCTGGAAGCTACTTGGTGTAATTTTCCTTATATCTTGAAAAAAACAGAGCAAAAATGTCATTTTCAATCATTTTTTATTAAAGCTTCTGCATACAGCAGATGTTATCACAATTGCAACACAATCATGTTCCATGAGCATGAATTATGAATGTTGCAAGCCAAATTGCAAGGAAATTTGCATTCATTTTAGGCAAAAGAAGGCTATGACATTAAGGTCCATGCTAGACCTTGATGAGAGGATATGATACCTTGAAGAGGCTACATATTTTGGTGACGTCACTAATTGTTTTTCTATTATTGTGTTTGTTAAACTTTTTTATCCCAGAGGAGGGTGTTATCCAATGTGAATTTGAAACCCCCCTCACATTTTTCAATGAAGCTTGTATCTGAATGTTAGGGAGCTACACAAATTATAGAAATTCAATATGATGTGCCAAAAACTTTATAGACATCCCAAAAACAAAAACCACCTATTATACATGTCAATTGAATCTACATGGAACCAGCAAGCAATATGGTAAAATATAGAATTACGAATCCCTTAAATTAGTTTAAAATATATATATATATATATATATATATATATATATATATATATATGAAGAAAGCACCCAGAGGACTAGAAATAACAATATAGTAGAGAAAAAGAATAGTATCTCAGTAGCTATAATTGCAAGTCATAAATTAATATCATATATTCCAATTTCAGCACTAAAAGAAAACTCAAAATAACATAAAAGTAAATACAACATTGTTTTACATGTAAGTAAACATTGTTAATGGAAATATGCAACATGGATTGGCATAATCATGCCTTCATCAATGAAATTTCATCAAACCATTGAACAATTGTTCACTAGAACAATATTTAAATAAGTTAAAAGAAAATATTGACCTATATTGTACAATTTATGGGACAGAAATCAATATGTAGAAATATTCACTTGGTTTTTATAATTGGATAGAGGAATGACTTAAATGACCTTGTATGTCTTCTCTTTTTAGAGCTCAAATTTTTAGGAAGGATTTAAGTATCCACATTTCAAGAATCACTAGAAGAGGTTGATAAAGAATATAAGAAGACAAAAAACTAACCATTGGTGTAATAAATGGATTTCTTGGGAGGTAGATTGGCATATGGACTTTTGGTAGCTAGAACTTTTCCAAATAAGTGAATGTATTTTAAAACCGAACCTCTAGTTTATTTTTGTTTAGACAAGTTCTAGAATTTGAAAGGTGAATTCCCTCTTTCTTCCTCTTACATGTCCAATGATCGGAATCTGGATTGAGAGAAAAAAATTTCCAAAATAAAAATTTTGCATTTTATTTGTTGTACACATGAGTTTTTAAAAGCTAATTAACTCATAAATTTCTCACAAAATACACTTAAAGCTTGACACATAAACCCCTTCCCAATTGGCTAACTTTAGACGATCCTAAACACATTTTTATTTCACTGATGAGGGAGATAGCCCAACAAAACTAGTTTGTCCATATTCAAATCAAGTTGGTATCAAAGTACAATTTAGCTCATTTTAGTCAAGGTTAGTTAGAAGAATTAGCTATTGGTTTCTATCTTCAATTTCCTCTCAAAATGAATGTGTACGTGCTTTTGAGAGACACACTAGAGGAATAAGGTCCAATTGTTTGACGAAAATGGGCTATGAAAGTAAAGGGTTAAAGGCAAACATGTACAAGGCATAGTTGAGCCAAATGTTGTTGAGGAAGGGCCTAATTATTTGGGTCTTGGTTATGGAAAACATGATGGAGAATGCTCCAAAGCCAAGGAGGCACATGAAGTTGTTCCAAGAAGGAATTTTATTTCGTGTTCATTACCTCAAGCTTGTGAAGTTTGTGTTCATGATGAATGGAAAATTTTGACACCCACTTTGCAAGAAGATGTTAATAATCATGCAGCTAATGATAATGTAAAAGAAGAGGATGTTGAAAGCTCTAGAGTCATTTAATTCATTGCTAGTATTCAGAGGAGAGCCACTACCTCATCAAATTCACCTCCTCAAGAAGGCGACGACGGTGAATGTTCAAGGTATAAATTTGCCTTTAATCAAATTGCTTTTGATTATGATAAACATGGTAAATATTCACATAAGATTTGGAAAAGAACTTGCACATGTTCCTTTTGTGGTTTGAATAATCATAATGTTTATAGATGTTGGAAGAAGATATCCATGCACATGAAACTTTCTAAATAAATGGGGCAAAAAGTCAAAGGCCCATTGGACAAGGAAAATGATGTTGAAAATACGATGCAACTGTTTATTACTCATTGCCATAAGAAAGGTCACCTTGTAGACAAGTGTTGGACTTTGTATCCAACAAGTCATCCACAACATTTGAAGAAGGTGGAAAGAGATAATGACAAGAATGGAAAAGAGGATTCCATAATCGATGAGGGTCAAGATGATTCACATGATGATGAAGTGCAGCTAAAAGAAGCCCCATTGAAATGGTTTGGTAACGGATGGTTAGATTTCTTATCCAATTAAGGCCTTGCATGTATTTTGATGTTTCATGAATTTCTTTACAAATTGAAAGTATGGTGCATGTTGCATGAAGCAAGATGTTGAAAGTAGAGTTATGTTGACACACTTAAATGCAACAAATATGGAAATTTGTACATGAGCTATTATTTGACTTGAGAGTCAGTTGTTTGAAGAGGCGTGTTTTGTCGACTTGTGTTTGGTTGATGGTTATGTACACCAATATGTAAGAGTACATGGAGATATTCACATGATGTGAATTTTTTTTCTTTGAAGGAGAAAAATTATATGTCAGTGAGCTATGTTTCTTGCATGATGTGTTTTTCAGTTTGATGGTTTTGTTTGTGACAAGATGCCACAATATTTTGGGAAGGTCCACTCTTGAGCGAGAGCCTCATGATTACAACCTAATCATGAGAATCAAATGGGAGTGCATCCTTATTTTGAAAACAAATAGGATTATAAGCTACCTATGACTCAAACCATTATTTTTAAATTTGAAATATCATGGTGTTGTTTCAATGCCTAAATCCACAACCCTAACATAAATTGTTTTATTCTTTTTTTTGCAGGATTTAGTTGGTTATATTAAAATTCAGTTGAATTTAAAATTCTTGGCTTAGTGGCATGAACCAAACATATTGTGTATTAAATGAGGAATTTCTCTCTCCTGAAATCATTTCTAAATCACCCATATCACCAAGAAAACATGTTTTAAAAGAACATACTTTGGTAGGGGAAAGACCTTAGGTCCTTTGATTGTGCACATGTGGTGTGAAAAATTGAAATTGAAAATTTGCAAAAAAGTGAAATTATGAATGAAACCATGAAAACAAAAATCCCAAAAGTGGTAAATGATTTAAATAGTATCCCTCCTAACTTAACAAATACTATCTCTTCTCCTAAGGTTCACGACCCCCCTTCCTTAGCACACAAGACATAAATAAAATTAATCTTTCAATATGTTAATTCCTATCGAAACAAATGAAAATTTTTATATAGATGGTTTCAAATATTATAAGAAGGTTTTTGATATGGTTGAGAGAATGTGGAAAATAGAATCCATAAACAAATTATTTTTCAAAACGTATTACTTTCAAAGTATCAACAAAGAATTTACAAGGGTGTTCAATGAATTAACGCTATTTATTTAAATTCCATGATGTATATCTTACTCATAATTTTAAAAAATTATTAAATAATGATCTAGATTGGATAATTTTATTATTTTTCATATATTTTGATGCTTACAGAGTGAAAAAACTGAAAGAATCAACTTGTAGGGTCATTTTAATGGTGGGTGGAGAATTGGGATCTAAAACCTTTTGGAGTCATTTTGAGGCATTAAATGACATTTCTGGGGGTCAAACGATTATCCCTTGTGCCGAAATCTTGACCATTATTCTACACTTAAAGACATATCCAATGGTGCAAGAAAAACATCAAATGAATTTCATTCAAAATTTATGCCTTTAGTAAGTTGACCTATCATGTTGACCACCATGGTACAAGAGAATGACATTTTAGCCCCATTACTCATGCATAGCAAGCTAACTACATGTGGAATTTTAACAAGACTCTAAAAGTTCTAAAATCACAAACCTCGTTAATGGTTGACAGAGTCAAATCTTACACCTAGTTGGCTATCACGCTATGCTAAATACTTGGCCACTAGGAGGAATAAGAGTTCCATTTTGTGTTATTGTATTTTGTTCCATAGTTGAAAATACAACTAAGAGTGTGAAGTTAGAGATAAAAATGTATGAAGTTAAGTTTTTATAGCAACCTTACATGCCAAAAGTCTTAGCTAACTCTAGAGAGATTACCTCTTTCTTTGTACTTACATATTTTCCATACCAGAAAAGAGAGAGTAGAGCATGTTTACATTTTAGTGTTGTTTTTCTCCAATAAGGATTTCCTAGGGAAAAATGAGTCTATAGCATCATTAATTTTTAGGGTTGCTTGTCTCCCATAAGGATTTCCTAGGAAAATAATTATGTTGATTGTCTAGAGATATGTATGTGTGTGTTTCATTAAATGTTCTCTATTTCTTACGTTGTGTTTCATTATGTTTTATATTTCTTACATTTCTACCCTCCTATTTTTCTTTCCAATCAAGGTTTATAAAGTAACATGAGAAGCAACATGAGACTTGGAACAATAATTTTCATTATCTATATGGAAGGCAAGAAGGATTATATACCCTTAAGCTTATGTAGTTTGTCAATTTTTATCATATATTTTTTGGTAAGGGTAAATGTTTTTTTATCTATAGTACAAGTCATGAGTTCCCCAATTTTACCTTATGTAAAGCATGATTATAGGATTACTACAATTTGTACTTGGTTTTTTATTGTGATAATGCCCTGTCTCAATCACTTGGCCATCTCTCGATGGGTAGTTAAATCTTTATAACAATACTTAAGTAATATTTATTTATTTGTATTATGTGAAATGTAAAAAATGGTATACTATTTTTCATAAAATTGGGTTGAGTTTATCATATATTTCGATGAAAGTTGATTATATGACACGTTTTCTTTAAAAGGATCTAACAATTTTGTTAAGGTATGAATTTGCAGTTTTGTGTGGCTCTCTATCAACCTTCACTTCCTCATTTCTAGAAAAAATCTACTTGCTCATTCGTATACCCACTTTCTATTCAAATGCATGAGTTTTGAACTCTTGGTAACTATGTTTTTCCACGCAAGAAAATTATATGTCACATTTTATACTAACTCTAAATATTATTTTGAAGTTTGGATTACTGTTATTCTTTTATATAGTTTAACATTAGGTATAAGTTTAAATTGAAAGCTACTTAGATGAAATATAGCTTAGATATGGCATTTGCAAACTATTATCTATTTATTGAACTAAAGGACATAATTATTACACATGTTTAATTTACATTCAAGATCTTTTTTGATTTATCTCCTATAGCTTAATGTGATGCTAGATATATAATTTAAGTTGAAGGCCCATTAGATAAATATGACTTCTATGTGACATTTGTATTGAATCATCTATTTGTTGTGTTATATGAACATAATTGGTACGCATATCTAATTTTCATTACTAATATGTCATTCTTCTTTAATTTATATTTTATAGATGACCGAAGAATCCATTTTTAATCTATCCCTTTTGACTTCGGATATGTGGGCAATACTCATCCGCATATTTTTCTATCATAAAGCAGTGAGTAAAATTGTATTCCATTTGTGTCAATGTTAAGGTTAAGCACATGGATTAAAGTTTTATATAAGATAAATTTCCACGGTGTACATTTATATCTAAAGAGTCCAAAAGCTCATTCAAGACCATATGTTTTTTTGATGTAGTTTTATTGGTTATATTGCATTGCTTTTGCAGTTGTTGCTATGGGCCTTACCATCTAGTGATTTTAGGTAAAAAATTATTTACATGGAATTTTGAAGTATCCTAGAATGTTTCTTATTTATCACTGCTAGCTTTGGTGATTTAGTTGTTTGTTTTGATGCTGCTTGGTTACCCATATTTAATAGTTGTTCATGTTTAATTCATTGTTAAGGCTTTTTATTGGTCTGTCAGGATGTATTTTTCTCAAATCCATAATGGCTAAAAGAACGAAATTTAAAAGAGAAAAAGAGAGGTCATATGGAAAACAAATTGTTTGCAAGTGTTCTTTTGAACCCATAGAACTTGCAACCCCAATATGGATACAATACTAAGTAATACATAGCCTCCTTATCTAACTTAGCCAGGGATTTGCAATACTATATTTGAGTTGGCTAGCTCCATTTCAAAATATTATAATGTTAGATTATTATTTCTATAGATTTTGATTATGGTAGTAAAATGTTACAAAAAACCGGAAACTACAAATAATATTATTCTAGATATATGTAAAAAGGACATGGTAGAGAAGATCAAACAATATTAAACTTCTCATAAATAGTTTAGATAAAAATACAATTTATAATTTTGATTGTAAATTCTAAGGCTTAAAGCAATAATTTTTCTAATATTTTTTTTTAATTAATAAATAAAAAAGAAACATTTTCAATCAAAATCACATCCAACATATAATAAAAATAATAAAAACAATTTAAAACTTCATACACTATGACATTACTATGACAAAGAGCATAAAAATATACAAGCAAAAAATCCTTTTCTATAATAATGGAGAGCTTTAAATATACAAGAAAAAAATATTTTAGCCTCCTTGTATCCCAGAGAAAGATTTGCTCAAACAATCATATTTTAAACAATTAGAACTTGGAGAAAATCATCTGTTTTTGAATTTCAATTATATAAAAAATTAGTCAAATATAAGACAAGAGTTACTCATACTATAAAAGTTTAAATAATATTAACTTTCAAAAAAAATATTTGTAAATGAACCAAAATAAAAAATATTTATAAATTTCATTTATAGTAACTTAAATCGATATTAACACCTCTTGATAAATCTGAAATTAAATTAAATCTATATTACTTAATTTAATAGTTTAAATTCCTATTTGTGGTGTGCCAAATAGAAAGATTCAAAGCAAAAGTTACAACTTACAAATATTACTCAAATATATCACAAAAGGAAATAGAATAACAAACATAACGGACAATATGAACCAAAGTATTATACTTTTATTGATATGGATGAATTCTTAATTACAAACATTTGGGTAAAATATGATGAAGCTTTGGGGGGATTTTAATGAAACACTTTGTGGACAATATCAAAAGAGTTAAGAAAGTGGCTGCTATCTAGTCTAAAAAGAAGGCAACAGAATATAAAAAGTATCTTTTAGAAGTAGAAGAGGTCATTTCTAGGCTTTTTGACAATAATGTAAATGCAGTTTTTACTGAAAAAGACTTGCAGTCTTTGAAAATTTTGGAGGGGAGAAAGCAAGCACTATTAGAAAAGGAAACAATTTAATGAAGACTTCAAAGTAGAGCCATCTAGTTCGTTGAAGGTGATAACAACACCAATTTTTCCAAAAACATGTAAATCATAGAAAAAATGTCAATACTATTTGGGGAATGGACCTCCAAAATTGAGAGAAGGCAAGGACTTTTATAGACATATATTTGGAGCTGGAAAACAATATTATCAAGATCTCTTCAAATTCAAATTTCATGAGCATGTGAAGTCAACATGGAAGGACTTTGTCATGTAACTGAAATTTGCAGATGAGTGTGGCATTGATTTCATCTGGTTTGGTGAGAGTTTGTTGAGAAAATTAAGAAGGAAAAAAAAGAAATAAGTGGTGTGGACTTGGAAAGGGGTGGGTGTTTTTTTGGTTACTGTCTAGATGATCATCTGCAAATCATCCAAATTGAAAATATGGCAAAACACCCACCATTCCTGTAAGAATATGACCTAGTAGCTCCAACATTCCTACCAGATAAGTATTTTTTCCGCAAATGATGCGTGTACACCCCAAGTGCAATAATAATACCAAACAAAGTAATTAGGCCATGGAAAAGATAATTTGATTACGACTGTTAAAATTGGTTTTTAATTTAGTCTGAGCTGATTTTGCAATACCCTCGCCAGCTCCTGAGTAAGGGTAATATGCTATTTTTGATTGATGGATGAAGTTGCTACAATTTAACACTTTGCTAGGGACTGTAATGATGAGAATGAGACAGAAACTGTAAAACAGGAAGCACTGTAACGATGAGCATGAGACACAAACTTCAAAACATGAAGAAATTTGGTGTAACGATGAGCATGAGACAAAAACTTCAAAACAGTAAGAAATTTGGTGTTCCGATGGCCATGATTGAAGACTTTTTCATAGGAAGAATATCAAACCTCTGAATGCCAAACTGCAAGAATTCTTGTAATTTTTTTTTATACGCCATGATTGAAGACTTATTCATAGGGGGAATTTCAAACTTCTGAATGCCAAACTACAAGAACTATTGTAAATATTTTTAATGCCAAACTGCAACTTACAAGAACTCTTGTAATTTTTTTTAATACACAACACAGTCATAAATTCACTAAAAACGTAAATTGACAGTCAAACCTCTGAATGCCAAACTGCAAGAGCTCTTGTAAATTTTTTTAATACGCAGCACAAAACAAATTAACAGTCATAAATTCAATAAAAACGTAAATTGACAGGCATTGAAAAAAAACACGCCAAACACTCGTCTTCTCGTGTGGAAAGGAGTCAAAAGGTAAGGTCAAACATACCCGACGAAAGGAGCAACAACGCCGATGAAAGGAGAAACAACGTGGACGGGAGGAGCAACAGCGCTGACGGGAGGAGCGAAAACGCGCGAACAGAGAAGCAGCGACAGTGACAGAAAACACGCGAATAATGAAATCGGTAAACAAGCCAATTTCGCGGGCGATTTATTTATAGAAACTAGTTCGATCGAACTATTTTAAAAGTAAAAATTTGGTCGAACTCACAGTTCGGCTGAAATTTTGTTAGAAGTTCGGCCGAACTTTTGTTGCCGGTTTTCCAATCTCTGGCAAAAATTCTGTTTGCCTGCGCCGTCAGTGTGCCATCAATTTAAACGAAATCACGAGTTCGGTCAAACTTTATAAAATTTTCGGCCGAACTATTGCCGAAAATTTTTTTCGGCCCCCGATTCTCACAAAAGTGTAACCCAGCTTCACGTTTCCGCCCATATCTAATGTTGAATTGAAGAATTTATCTAAAAAAAAGTTGTTGGGTTTTTTCCCTAAGTGGGTTTTCCCAGGGTAAATATTGTGTTCTCTTTTTTTCATTGTGATTTCTACTGTCCTTATTGTTTATGGTTGAATTTATGAAGTGTATTTTTTTAATGATAAATTGGATTTGTTAAAAGAAGAACTATATCATTAGAAGTAATTATCAAAATTTTCATAAATCTATGCTCGCATATATTGAACTTGTAAAATAAACACATAGATTATTTTTTCAACTCAAAATAGATCCTCTACAACTCAAATAAGTTTAGTACTTTGTTGATCACATTTAATATTCAGTCTTATTGTCTATTCAAAAGAATATTTTCCCTCCTGACAACTTGTACCCAAACTATACCTTTTTCCTTGTTGTTCCAACACTTAGTTAGGCATTACAAATTTGTTGTCACTTCATTTTAAGGTTCTTTACAGGCATATGGTATAAATAAATAGGGCTCAACCTCCTTCCATAATAACCAAGAATAAAAAGATAGAGAAATGAAAGAAAATATCCAAACCTTTCTTAACAATTCGATAGTTTACTAACTTACTGCTTCTTAGTTCAGTCCTATCACAACTTGTTCTCATTTTTCTTATCTCATATATGTGTAAATTAGGAACTCTTCCCTCACCCTTACACTGTGTTAAGACTCAAAACTCTTCCCTTAGCTCAGATCACTCTTTTCTCAACTCACCCTTAGCTCGTATTGACACACTTTTTTAAGCTCGGGCTTATCTCAAAATTCTCCTTCGTTGTCTGAAACATACCTAAAATTTCACTTGAGTGATGGAATAAATATCTCTTCCTCAACACCTATTTATATTTCATTTAAGCCATATCAGTTGTCTTCTTTTCATATCATCTTTATTTTTATACTTGTGTCGTTCTCTTTCAATTATTGCTTAACTCTTTCCTTCAACATGTAGGTTTTAACCATGTACATAAATTACCTACAAACGAATTATTAAAAATAGAAAATAAACAATTTAGAGAACATAAAAATGAAACACATATACACATAGATTTTTCCCTGGATCCCAAAGACGGGACTACCAGATTGATTTGTCATTATATTCCTTTCAATGTTATAATACATATATATGTTGTTTTTTTGTCCATGGTATTTTGCAGATACGGTCAAGGGATCTATGGTTATGTCCTAATCTACGGTTAATGGATTGGGTTTTATGAATGCTTCAACATGTATGTATATATATATATATATATATATATATATATATATATATATATATATATATATATATATATATATATATATATATATATATACATACATGTTGAAGCATTCATAAAACCCAATCCATTAACCGTAGATTAGGACATAACCATAGATCCCTTGACCGTATCTGCAAAATACCATGGAAAAAAAAACAACATGCCCAAAACCATGTGCAAAACATATGCACAAAACCATAGGTAAGTTCGCCCACCTAATATAGGGTCCAAAATAATACTCCAATTGTCCAACTAGAAAGAATTTAACACACGCCTAACACAACTCTTGCATGTTTGTCGCAAAGTATTCATCATCAATACTTCTTAATTTTGTCTTTCCCAAATTTCTCAATTCAAATTTCTCTCGGATGTATTCCATTACTATCTTAAATGGACTCATCGTTGTGCTTCTATTGGGTGAATCATTATATGTAAACTCAAATGGAGCAAATACTTCAAATCCCACTATTTGGGATGCTCACTCACCAAACTTCTTAAGATATTTCCTAAACTCGTGTTTACCACCTATGTTTTCCCATCAGTCTGTGGGTCGTATGCTAAACTGAAATTCAAGTTAGTTCTTAGTTTATTCCACAATTTTCTCCAAAAATGGCCTATAAATATTGTATCTCTATCTGAAATAATACTTATAGGTAAACCATGAAACCTTACATTCTCTCTAAATAATAAATTAGCAACATTGGTTGCATCATTAGTCCTTGTACAAGCTATAAAATGTGTCATATTTGAAAATTTGTCCACAAAAACATAAATATAATTATTACCTCTTTGAGTTTGAGGCAAACCCGAAAAAAAAATCCATACTTATAGAGTCCCACATTTTTCTTGGAATTGGAAATGGATGATATAAACCTATATTCCTACTCCCTTTAGCACACTGGCATACTTTGCACCTTTCAACAAATCTCTTTATGTCATCTTGAAAACCTGGCAAGAAATAAAATTATTCAATAAGGGAAATGCTTTATCCTATCCAAAATGTCATAATAATCCTTCATTGTGATTTTTCTTTATCAAATTGTCCCTCATTGAGCATTTTGGTATGAAAATATTGTTATCATTGAACAACAAACCTTCTTGAATCATATAACTCAACCATTAAGTTTTGTTCATAATGCTTGGATTCTCACATGTTGCATATGCATCCTTAAGATTTGCATCATATCTATACATCTCCTTTAGTTGATAAAATCCTAAAACATTAACTTGAAGTTCATGTAGAATTATATTAATTCTACTCAATGCATTAACTACCTTGTTTGATGTATCGCTTGCGTGCTTAAATAAAAAAGTAAAATTTTGCTGAAATTCCACCCACTTAGCATGCCTTTGGTTCAATTTTGGTCAAATATTGATAAATTGCAATGCATGATTGTCAGTGTGCAAAACAAACTCCTTGGGAATGATATAATGTTTCCATTTCTTTAGGGTGTGAACTATAACATAAAATTCCTTATCATAAGAGGAGTATTTTTGTTTTGCTTCTTTAAGTTTTTCACTGAAATGGGCAATTGGTCTTCCCTCTTGGCTTAAGACAACTCCAATAGCAGCTCCACCCACATTAGTCTCAACTTGAAAAATATTATTAAAAATTTGTAAGGCCAAGACATGTTTTTATGTTATATTTTGTTTTAGAAATTTGAAATTTATATTAGTTGATACTGTCCATTTGAATGGTTGTTTACTTTCCTTCATCATCTCTACAATAGGAGCACGAATGCTACTGAAGTTCCTAATAAAATTTCTACAAAATATTGCTAAGCCATGAAATATTCTTACCTCAAATACCTTCTTTGGAACATGCCAATTTATAATTTCTTTAAATTTCTCTTGATCCATCTTCAAACCATATCCATAAATCTCAAAATCCAAGTATACCAATTCATTCTTAATAAAACTGCATCTCTTAAAATTAATCAATAGCTTGTCTAGTTGCAAGGTAGTTATGGCTAACCTAAGATTTTTCAAATGATCCTATTTTGTTTGATTGTATACCAAGATATAATCTAGGTAGACAATGGAAAATTTTCCATTAAATTCTTCTAAAACCTCATTCATTAGGCTCATGAAAGTGATAGGGGCATTAGTGAGACCAAAAGGAATCACTAACCATTCATATAATCCATTATTTGTTTTGAAGGTTGTTTTCTATTCATATCATTACCTAATATTAATCTAATGGTATCCACTCTTCAGTTCAATCTTAGAGAAATACTTGGCATTACTTAAGAAATTTATTAAATAATCAATGCTTGGAAGTGGAAATATGTACCTTATTATACTTTTATTGATGGTTCTGGAATCAATACACATTCTCTATCCCATATATTTCCTTGGGATGAGTAATGTAGTAACAACACACAGACTCAAACTCCTATTGATGATAACCTTATCCAACAACTCTTGCACTTGTCTCTTCACTTCTTCATTCTCTTGTGGAGTCATTTTGTATGTCGCTTTATTTGGAAGAATTGAACTAGGAATTAAGTCTACATGATTAAAAATGATTCTAATAGGAGGTAAATGGATTGGAAAATCATCAACAATGATATCAAAAAATTCATCCAACATAAATTTGATTTCTTTAGGAAAATTATCCAAGTTTGTGTTAGTAATAAATGCCTTGGGATTTCTAGTCAACGAAAAATGTACTTCATCTTTCTTGACTTCTTGTAGTAGCTCCTTTCCACTCATCAACAACACATTAAGACCAACTTCGTCTTTCACTCCTTCATCTTGCAAGGTAACAATGTGTGTCTCTTACCATTCTTCTCAAGTGTATACATGTTCCTGCTACAATCATGAATAACCTTTTTATCATATTGTCATGGTATTCCCAAAAAATATGACAAACATCCATGGGAATTACATCACATAATACTTCATCCTATAGATTCAAATCTGACATTCCACTTTGCATTGTTCATCCACCAAAATTTGATGTGATTTTTTCATCCATGAAACTTTATAAGTAGCAGGGTATGTTGTTCTCTTCAAATCTAATTTTTCTACAAGCTTAGTAGAAACCAAATTATTTGTGCTACCACTATCAATTATAACTTTGCAACACTTACCCTTTTATTTGCATAAATTTTTGAACAAAATTTTCCTCAGGGTTGGCTACTTAGCTTCCTTCTATAATTTGATTAAAATTCTATTCATCAATAATGATTTTATTGCTTCAAGGGTTTCTTCAGTTTCTAGTGAATTCACACTTTATTCTCTTTCTTCTAAAACATGTGCACTTATTTGGCTTGTTGTATTATTTTTTAGACATTCCCATGACATATGTACCAATTTTTCACACATGTAACATCTAGGGTTGGTAGACTCTACCTCTACCTCTTCCTCTTGAGAAATATATTATTCCTTTAGATTCACCTCCTCTTAGTGAGTGACTACTTGAAAATCCACTTTCCTCTCTTGAGGAAATATTTCTCTACCATTTTTGTCCTTTTCCTCTTCCAAGAATTCTTCCTTGACTCTTCTAAATCTATTTTATGGATATCTTCTCTTCTCCTTTCAAATTAGTTTGATATGAGTCTTCAATTGACCTCAGGGTTAAGATGTTATTCTCATCCCGAATTTCATACCTCAAACCATTAATGCACCTAGAAACCTTTACAACAACACTTCAATATGACCAACTGTAATGTAGAATTTATAAAATTCTTCAATGTATTCCCTTAGTAACTAACATATATTTCTATTTAAGACTATCCACTTGCTTGAAAATATTTAACTATTTATGCATGTAATTCCTTTGAATTTAATCGCCAGTATGCCTCAACCCTTTATATTTCACTTGCCTTTCCTATTTCTCTGCTTACACTTCACCCAACCATAGGGTTGCATGACCTTCCAATATTTTTGCCACATACTTTACTCTTTCCTCTTCATCAACATCTTCATAATCGAAATATTTGTCCATGTAATTGATCCAATTCATCAATTCATTGACATTTAAAGTACGTTCATATACAAGAACCTGCATATTTGATCTGGTACTCATCTTAGCAATAATATTCAACATTTTCTCCTTTGTTGAGTCTTCACCTTCTCTTCACTAGAATATTCTTCTTCTACCTCACTGACATCTCCCATGTCATCTGCTATTTTCTAAGTAGTCTCTATCTCCTCTAACCTCTTTTGAATATGCCTCATCTCTGCTTGCATTTTGTAGGTATGCATTTTCTATAGGCCTTCCTTGAATTTATCCTTGAGCTTCTCCTCTGCATCTTTCTGCCATATCTAAGCACTCCTCTCTCTAATACGAAATCAGTTCCATTTAGTCTCCTTTTACTAGTATTTCCCTTTATTGTGGATAAATGCTCTAAAAATTTCTTCTGAGATATATTATCTCTCTCTCTTGCAGATGGTTTCTTTGTGTTTTTACGCCTACAACAACGTTCCAAACTCAATGGCTAGTTTCCTTCACAAATTCACAATTTTCTAAATTGGTGAAAAATCCCAAAGTCCCCTTTCCTTTGGCTTGAATCTTGAAAAATAAGGTGATATCTGAATCCAAAGATCTAAATGTTTACTTTAGCAATTCCTCGATCCAAAATCCTAGAGACCTGCATATCTTTTATACTTGTGTCAGATTCAGATGGTCTTATTGGTTCACATACCTTTGAACTTGGATTTACTCATTTAACCGGGTAACTCTTTAGGCCCAAATAATTTTTTACCAACATATATATTTGGTTTAGATTGATTGTAATTTGTGATAGACACTGTTATGTCTCTGTCAACTAACAAACTTATGGAAAAGTGACAGATCCTATTATTTTGAGGATTCACTCTTCATTTTAAATTGTAGTGGGGTCCACCCCGAATGTCTTGTATCCTAGATATGAAATTCAATCCATAATCCAAGTAATTTATTAGTCACTCAAAATTTTGCAAGCCAGATCCTTTTCCAATTGGTATGTCTTCACCTAGTAGATGTTGTAGCTATAATTTGAACCCGTGACCACTAAGATTTGGATCTAGGACACGTTCACTTGTGTAAACTGCTTCTTCTAAAATAAAATAATAATTCGACCTCATCCACACGCAATTTATCACACAACCTCAAATACAACATAAAAATACACAAAGAATGTGTATTAATACAAATGAAGGGGAAGATTACAATTTGGACAATCTACACACAATCTTCCTCCTCTACACACTTTGGCACTCTCCAATATGAGAAACTTTCTACATAAATCCATTTACATTGAAAATTTATCACATAAATATCCCATACTCAACTCAAAAAACTAAACTTGTTTTTTCTCGATTATATACCAGATTCTTAATTTGGCTAAATCTATCCATTTACCTAACAACTAAATGACACTCATCTAACTTCCTAACAACATAGATACCTTCTAGATTTACAGCTAGGAAAATATTACAATTTAACTAAAATTAAGGAAACCTACTTCCTTTTGTAAATGGGTTTTGACCTAGGAAGGTAAAAAATGATTTTTATTTGTAGATGATCTTGCATCGGATGATCTCTTTGAGCATGAAGGAATCTTTACAATTATGAGAAGGATTATGTGGCTAGATCTAGGAGGCTTTTTTTTATTCACCGAAAAGGAAACTAGGTAGGATGGAGTAACCCCCTCTTTCAATGACCCCTTTTGTGCATGTCGGGAGAATAAGGAGAAAAACAAAGTTACCACATTAATGAGAACTTGACCAAGTTTTTGTTTTTCTAGAGGTTGCATTTAGTACCGATTTTTTTCTCATTTTGAAAAGTGGTGATGTAACATCACCTTTTTTTTTTTGTGGGGGGTGCTTTTTGACATTTTAAAGCTTCTTATCAATAAAATATCACATTTTTTTTCTCAAATGTTGGTTTTTTAATCATTTTTCAAATTTGTCTTTTTTTTCAAATGTTGGGTTTTTAAGATTTTTTGAATTTGTCTTTTTGTATTTTGGTTCAACTGTTTGTTTTTTAACCTTTTTTTGAGTTTGTATTTTTTTCTTTTTTTGCTACAAATGTTGGTTTCTTAAGCATTTTTAGGTTTATTTAATTTTTATTTATTTTATTTTATTTTTGGGGTTAAAATTCTAAACTAATTGACATTATGATCTTGGCAATAGGTACCATCGCAAAGAAAACATAAAATCAACCCTAAATATAAAAGATACATTATTTTTTGGGCGTTGTCTATATAGGCCACAATTTTTCCTAGAAAGTCCTTTTTTTCCAGAATCTGATTATTTTTCGTTCAAAAAATTCAACTATAAGAGTGTTCAAATCATTTTTTGATGGTGGAAATAGATTCAACACCATAAAAAACCCTCGGAGAACCCAGATCCTGAAACTTGATAGTCGTAACCCATACTTCCCAAAAATTTTGATGGATTATTGATTAAAATCTTGTCAGAATTTCCACTATTTTCTAGGCAAAATTGTGGCCTCGTTAGACTAGTCTACTTTTTTTAATAAATTACTTTTTATTTTTTAATACTTTAAGTAGGTGGGACCACCCATAGATATTTGAAACAATGAATTATTGGGAGGAGTGCCTTAAGAGTGCACCTATTCACTATCAACCCAATGTCCCATCAATTTCAAAGAGGGAAAAAATCATTTTTAAAGAAAAATAAAAGAAATAAAACACCTTCTTGTTAAAAAAACATTAAAAAAAAGATCCAGAGCCTCAAGAAAAAATAAAATTCACTCTAATAATGCAAAAAATATATAAAAAAAGAAAAGTAAAAAAAAATTAAAATAATTAGAAAAACAAACAATATTTTATTTATAAAAAAAAAAAAAACTAAAACTACAAATTAACCTTTTTTAGACAATAACAATAAAAAAAGAAGATACAATGATAACACAAGAAAATTGTATTATCTTCAAGACAATGCTATAGAGATCATTTCAGAAGGAAAAAAATGTTTCCCAAAGCCTCAACAATTATGAGTTAACAAATATAATTCAAGATGCACTTGAGAAATGCAAAAGAGAAAAAAAAAAGGAAATCATAATAAAATTGTTTTCTTGTGAATGCTTGGTTTGATGAGGAATACAAAACAACAAGGATAACCTTGAAAATGGAAGCCAAGGAGAAGATGAATGTAAATATATATAAGAAAATTTTAAAAAGGAAAAAATATGAGTTCATGCAAACAAGGTGATAAGAGTTAAAATATCTAGAAAAGAATAACCCAAAGATTTTTTTGCAGGAAATTCAACCAAGGAAGAAGAAAACTAAAAATAATATTACAACCAACCAATGGTTTGAATATGCAAGGCAACTCTATAATAAATAATAAGAGATTGAGCCTCCCCCAAGATCAAGACAACTACAACATTTTTCACACTACAGGAGGTGGAGATTGGAATTAAGAAGTTGAAAACAGGAAATGAAAAATACTTGGTTGAACTTCAAAAAAAATATCCAAAGTGGGGAATGAACACTCTTGCACCACACATCATGGAAATATTCAACAACATCATTCAGCAAGGATTCCCAAAATACTAGACAACTAGCCTAGCAACACCCCTTTTAAAAAGAGGAGACATTAATAATCCTTCCAACTATAGAACCATTATGATAAATCCTTTGTTTGAAAATCTCTTCGGAAACATGGTAGAAAATATAATCAGTAAGTGGGAAAAATTAAAATAATATAAGAAAAAAGGGCAAGCAGGTTTTATGCCAAAGCATTCTACAATGGATCATGGTATCACGTTGAGACACGTTATTGAAAAGTATCGAGGGGACAAGGAAGAAGTATTGTGTTGTTTTGTTGACTTCAAAAATGAATTTGACACAGTCTTTAGAGATAAGTTGTGGCATAGGATGGAAGAAATTAAAATTCCTTTGCATTATAGAGTTACGGTCCATATGCTCTATGAAGAGGTGAAGTCAAAATTAAAACTTCAGTAGGAATTTCGGAAAGCTTTAGAAGTGACATTGGAGTCAAGAAAGGTTTTCATTTATCCACTAATTGTTTTGGTTTATATATTGATAAACTCGAAGAGTGGCTAAATCTGCAAGGTGGAGATGGTGTTCAGTTGGGGTAGTTTGTGATAAAGCTTCTTTTGTATGTTGATGACCTTGTATTGATTGCAAAATCTGCCCATGGATTGCAGATGCACATATATTCCCTATTTTTGTAGAGAAGTGGGGATGTAAGTCAATACCAACAAGACCAAAATAACGACTTTCTCTAATAAAAGGAAGCATAGTCAATACATGTTATTTTTTTAGGGTAGCATTCTTGAAGAAGTAAATGAGTACAAGTACCTCAATATTGATTTCAACAAAAAGCTTAATTGGGAGGACTCCAGAAAGGAGATAATTTTAGAAGGGTGGAAAACATTATATGCTCTTCAAAATGGATGTAGAGAGGAAGAGTTGTGAGATTGGAAAACGATTAAAGTACTTTTTGGACTCCTAGTTTGTACATTGATACTATATCGGTGTGAATAATGGGCTAATAGTACCCCTGTCTCAAAATTGAAGCAAATTGAGAAAATACAAAAGCTCTTGATCATGAGCAAGTTCAAAATAAAAATTTTGGCTCCTTATGAGATAATGTTCAGTGAAACATGAAAAACTCCCATCAAAGCAATTTCTATGGCACGCCTTATAAGATATCTAAAAATAATTGAGCAACTGGGAGTAGGTAGATGGCCTAAAGTTATTTTCAATGAAGGCATGCATGAAAGAAAGAAAACACAGATGGGACAAAACAATAAATGGATGCAAAAATGGGATATATACCTCAATGCTTGTCCCTCAAATAGCAAGGAGTTGAAAAAAATTGTTATGGAGAGGTTTCATAAGCATATATGGGGAAAAGAGATGGTCAAAAAGAAGAAATACTCTGTTGAGGAATTCAACCCCCACTTGTGATATCCAAAAAAAAAAGTGTACATTGGAGCTAACATTTCATGGAGAGAAAAGATTCTTATTGCTCAATTAAGAACTAACTTTCATAAACTTCGGTCTAAAACAGGACGATGGAAAAGACTTAAAGAAGCTTGGGAAGAATGGGTGTGTACTTTTTGCACTTCTAGGGCAGTGGAATCAGAAACAAATTTCATTTTGGAATGTGATGCTTTCAAATACATTAGGGAAAATTATGGTAATATGTTAGTATTAGTCCCTTGGCATTGTCTTCTCATTCAGGGGACTGTTAGAAGGTTGGGCCAACTCATCATTAGTTTGAATAAGAAGAGGACTGAATTGCAAAAGGCGAAAAACATGGACGTTGGGGTCCCATGGACTATTTTTAGTCTCGTGGATGTTTACATATCATTAATTCATTCATATTTTTTTAATTTAATAACTATAACTAAAAAAAATTAAAATACAAAAAAATAAAATAAAAATTAAAGCCTATTTTTTTTTAAAATCGAACCAAAAGACTGGGATGCATTGCCCCGATCATTTGGTTCCCTTTTTAATTTTTGGAACTAAACGAATTTTTAAATTTTAGAGCTAATCAATTAGTTGATGCATTACCCCTCAGTCGTTTGGGTCTATTTTATACAGATTGTAATAAGTTTGGGTAATAAATGCTTTGAATCTTAATTAATATGCATATTTTTTTGTAAGTTAGCACCCACAGGGGATTTGAACTATTGACCTATCACATGGAGTGCCTTAACAATGCACCCTTCACCATCAATCCAAAGCCCTATGGGATAATTAATTTGCAATTTTTTTTAAATATTTGCAAAGTTTATTAAAGTTTTGGTAAAATTAAATATTAAATTTAGTTTTTTAGAAATTGAAAATTAATAATTGAATTTCTGAGTTTTTATTGGTGGATGACTAATTTTATGTGGTTTAAAATCAATTTGTCAAAATTAAAATTTGTTTAAAAAAAACACCTCTAATCACCAAGTGTCCTCATAAATTAATTATATGTATGTGTGTGTGTGGAGTTTTCCATAATTAATATGTTTTCCATTCATTATCATACTTATTTTTAACAATAAATATTTATTAACCTATAATCATTCATTGCTTGCTCGCTATTAATTGTTGTATTCTTTCTAATAATAATCTAATCACCAAGTGTCATAAAAAATAATTAAATATATGGATCTTCCATAATTAATATTTTCTTTCCATTCATTATCATGCTTACTTTTAACAATAAATATTGATTAACCTATAATCATTCCTAGTTTGTTTTATATTAGTTGTTGTATTCTTTCTAATAACAATGTTTTTCTCTCATAACAATGTTTTTTCACCTTTTTCCATTGATATATTTTATTAATCATAATATTTTTTTGATAGTTTAATTATTTAATTATTGCCGACCCCTTTTTCATGAAACTATGTTATCATGTACCAATAGATTATTAGCAATTTGATTCTCCCTCCACCAAGGTTGCGGTGCTTAAAGCATGCACTTAATATAACTAAGTTATATGATCACATTCACCTCGTAAGGGTTCTCTACTTTTTGTATAAGAGACGGTACTAAGCAATAATGTTGTATATTAAACTTGTTTATTTTGATTTTTTTTATTTTTGATTTTTGATTTTGATTTTTAAAATTTTTGCTTTATAATTTTTGTTTTTATTTTTTTTAGTAAAAGGTTCATTTTGTTTGGTTTGTTATTTTATTTTTTATTTTGATATTTTAAATAATATTTTTGTTTTTTACTTTTTTATTTAGTTTAAATTTTTTAATATATATATATATATATATATATATATATATATATATATATATATATATATATATATATATATATATATATATATATATATATATATATATATATATATATATATATATATATGGGAATATGTCTTTTTTAATTATTTATTATGTTATATTGTAATTTTTTTAAATTGGTTTTTTTATGATTTTGATTATGCTATTGTTGATTTTCTAAACCATCACTAGGTGAATGGAGGATTCAGGGAACTAGGTAAATATATTTTTGTGATTTTTTTATTAAAGTGTTGAGTACCCCAGTTATAAAGAATTTGATGCACCTAATAAAAAAAATGTTGGAGACAAGAGAACAAAAAGTTCTCATAGATGCCCCGTTACTAGAAAAGGGTGTGTGACATGTTAGCAAGAGAAGGAGAACAAGTAGATAATTCAAAATGAGAACATAATTTTGGAATATGATATGGAACATGTTATGTTGGACTTTGGATCAACACATTGACATCCTGCCAAAGAAATCCTAGGAGTTAATGGGTAAACTAAAGCTAGTTTGGGCAAACCAATATGAGATTCATCCAAAATGGAAGTGATTTAGATTGGATAATTATATAAATTTTCATCCATCTTGATGTTTTTAAAGTGGAAAAGTTGAAGGAATCAAGTAACAAGAGAAATTTTATTGGTAGGAATAGCGTTGGAGAATTAGGGTCTAAAACCTTCCAAGGATATTTTGGGGTCTTGAACAACATTTTATAAGGGGGGATTTCCCAATTAGGTTCCCCTATAATACTATTCTACACTCAAATACATTTCTAACGGTGCAATAATTGTGTCAATAAAAGTTCAGATGTAAAATTTATGCATTTTGAAAGTTGACTTATCATGATTGACCACCATCATTTGAGCAGTCTAGAAGGGTCGAGTTGTAACTCATGTTGAGGGTTAAATGGGTCAAATTCAACCCCATATCGAACTGTGTTATAACTAATCACGAAGGAAGAAAATGGATTCAATCCCATTTTTTTTTCATTTTGTTCCATAGTAGAGAAAAGTAGATGAGTGTGGACAGAGAGAGCATAACTGAGGGGGATTTTGTTCTGTAGTAGTCATTGGCCATAGGTTTGAAGAAACTCCATAGAGAGTGTCTTCTCCTTTGTACATGCATCATTTCCATTCCAAACAAAAGAGAAGAGAGAAACACCACCTTCCAATTTAGTTTTCTCCTAAAAGATTTTCCTAAAGCATATCATGGTGTTCATTATGGTTTGTGAGTGATTTTATTTACCTATTATATATTTTCCATGTATTATCTATTGCATGCATAAAAAACAACAATATAATAATGAATCTATAATCTAAAAGGAATTAACTCTTCATATGTTGAAAATGCAACAAGATGATGGAGCTTAGTGAAATGAAGTCGCCTTCACTAAGTGGGCCCGCAGGCTATTTTTGGCGCAAAGTCTATTTTTAGACTATGTCTATTTTTTAGACATATGGAGCATGGTCTAGGAGTTGCAGGATTCTATTTATGGATGATTGGTCGAGTTGAAAAAACAGGGATGACTCTATTCATGCATACAAGTTCGGAAGCCTGGCTTTAGACCGCTCTGTCTGTAATAGTCACTAAATATTATTAGCTCCTTAATAATATTTAGATTCTAAACTTTAGTTTATTCCCTCTTGGCTGAAGACTTTCAGGTTGAGCTACGAATGTGGCCTGTGCATCCACAAAAGGAATTACGCTATTCCTTGGGGTTTGGATTTCTCATACGGTCGACTTCAGCTCGGACTTCAAAGGGGCGTAGTTTGGTGGAGCTGATGAGACAGCTGGTGGAGTTGTGTTTCTGGCTAAACGCGTTTCGAACTAGTTGTGATTAGTTTAAATAGCTAATCAACTAGTAATGAGTGGAGTGAATTAAATATTATTTAATTCACTAATTATTAACTCATTATTCAACTCAAGAACACATCACTTCACTACAGTGCATGGACAGTTCAGTGGAGACCAGTGGAAGAGGTAGATGAAAGGGTTGAGATAGCTATCAGTTGTGACATTAGTTGTGCATGAGATTTGCACCACACTTGGAGGAAATTGCCCATGAGGATTGCGCTGTCAAGCCAAGGAGATTCGAACCTTGGATCTCTCATTAGACCAACCTTGATTGCGCAATAGAGGCAGGCAATTAGTGGATGAGTTTTGAACCTGTGACTTGTTCAAAACCAAGCTAGTTTGTGTGTAACTTTTGGAGATAGTACTGAGTACTTGTGAGGAGTATTGTACTGAGATTGTTACATTTTTTCTCTTCTATTATAATATACAAATAGATGGGGGTTTTCAACTATAATCTTTCCCCATTACATATTGTGTTTATGTGCGCATGCGACTGTTTCTATTTTCGCAAATTTATGACTAATTGTAGAAGAGATTATGTGTTGCATATGAATTCGAATTAGTATGTGATCAGGATAATCTCGGTGGATAAATCTTCATTATTCAGCAAATTTCTACATGGTATCGGAGCTAATTAATCATCGGGATCTGTTGCAGTGATTACAATATTATTTCGGTAGACAGAGTCTGTAATGGGCTAGGTAGCCTCTGGATCCATCCTTTCTATGAAAGGTGATATATCCAGTAAATGCCCTTACAGTCGATCTCTGTGCTAGAAATAATTTGTTCTCACAAATCCAGAAGCAGTTGAGTTTTTGAGTTTGGAATTCAAATTTTGCAGCAGTTTGTTTTCTTGGTGCCGGAGTTGAAAATGTCTTCAAACGGTTTGTGACTCGAACATGCTCTCGGGCTGCGCTCGAATTATGTCACATGGAATTTGGAAAGACGCATGGAGGCATGGTTCAGATAATGGATCAAGGGGAGTTCGTAGATACGATGTCCAAAAAGCCTACCGATCCCCTCAAGTCGAGGCTTGGCAAAAGAAGATGGCGAAATGTCGTAAGGATTCTGTTGGAGGGCATGAAGGATCACATTGTATCCAACCTGCATGGAAAAGCTTCACCATATTTGATGTGGAAATCATTGACAGATCTATTCCAGAGTAAGAGCGAACAAAGGAAGCTGGCGCTCAAGGATAAGCTCAGAAACATTAAGATGGATAAAGGCGATAGTATCGCCAAATACCTCCCGAAATTCACTCAATGCAGAGATGAGCTGGGAAGTGTGGGCGTGACTTTCGAAGAAGAGGATATGGTAGACCTGGCTCTCCTTGCTCTTCCGAAAAGTTGGCATGCATATCAAGATAGTGTCAATGGTCGGGAGAAGTTGCCGGGATGGGAGCGACTTTGGGCGGATATCATGCAAGAGGAGGTAAGGAGGACTACTAGGGACGGATCTTCATCAAAGGTATCTGATGAAGAAAATTGCGCTTTGGCTGCCAAAGAAAAGAAGGGGAAGAGCAAGAACTCTTCTCAGTCTGGTGCGAAAGGCAAGAAGCAAGACATGTCCAAGGTGAAGTGTTTTCACTGTCACCAGCACAGACACTATGCCACAAATTGTCTGCAAAAGAAGAAAAATAAGAAGGTTGTTGGATCTGCAGCGGGAGAGGCATTGGCTTCTCAATTCGAACTAGATTTTTCACTGATCGCATGCTTGGTTTCAAGTTTGATGGGATCAGTATGGTTCTTGGACAGTGGTGCATCATTTCACATGACCGGAGATCGAGATCTGTTTTCAGATCTGGAGGAAAAAGATCTTGGAGTGCACATCGAGATGGGCAATGATGGTAGATACAGTGTGACCGGTATCGGTACCATTTCCTTTGAGAGGGAGTCTGGTAAACCCTTTGTATTGAAGGAAGTTTTGCATGTTCCAGGATTGATGAAGAATCTGATCTCTGTGGCTATGTTGGAAGACAAGGGGTATGATGTGGTCTTCAGCGAAGGAAAAGCCTTCCTGCGCAGTAAGACAACTGGAGAGACCCGGAAGATAGGGGTTCGAGTCAAGAATCTTTATCAGTTGCAAGTAGATGGCTACGCAGCAATGGCATGCAAGGCGAGAGAAGTGGTGAGCCGGGATGATGATGGCGAGCTGTGGCACAGGAGATTGGGACACCTTCACCATGGAGCTTTGAAGATACTGCAGCAGATTTCTACTGGGCTTCCTAAGGGCACTCTTGCGCAGTCAGATCAGTGCAAGGGGTGTACCTTGGGAAAGTATGTGAAAGCCACCTTTCACGAGAAGGATAGTCGCCCCACGACGATCCTTGAGAGAGTTCACGCAGACATGTGTGGTCCTTTCTCTGTAGCTTCGACAGCAAAGCACAAGTACTATGTGATCTTTGTTGATGATTTCTCTCGGAAGTGCTGGATCTTCTTCATGCATAAGAAGAGCGAGACATTTTCAAAGTTCTGTGAATTCAAGGCGCTGGTTGAGAAGGAATCGGGGAAGCATGTGAAGGCTCTTAGGAGCGACAATGGTGGTGAATTAATCTCTACTGAATTCAAGGACTTTTGCAGCGCATAAGGGATTAAGAGAGAGCTCATCGCACCCCATAACCCACAGCAGAACGCGGTGGCTGAGTGGAAGAACAGAACGATCGTGGGTGCTGCACGGGCGATGTTGCATGATCAGGGCCTACCCCTTCAGTTGTGGGCTGAGGCATGCAATACAACAGTATATGTGTAGAACCGTTGTCCTCAAAATATTATTGGCATGAGTACACTGGAGGAGGCGTTTTCTGGCAAGAAGCCTGATATTTCTCATCTGAGAATTTTTGGCTCACCTTTCTACATGCATGTGACGAAGGATGCCAGAAAGAAGCTGGATCCGACCACAGAAGTTGGAATATTTTTGGGGTACACTGATACACCTCACAACTATCGGGTGTATTTTAGAGACAGTCGCAAGAATGTTGTGCGACGGGATATCAAATTTCAGGAGGAGAAAGCCATGCAGTGTTCGCTTGAGAGGGAGCCACACTTGCATGCAGATGAGGAGCTATTAGTTCCTAAGGAGGAGCTTCTGGATGTGGATCATCCACAAGAGGAAGTTCATGAGGTGGAATAAACCACCCATGTAGCGCAAACCATCAGAGGGCGCAAGCGCACTACAGAAGCTGAGCGACTGGCTCGAGATGCAGAGAAGGTTGTAGGACCACCTCCAGCACAGCGTAGACAGAGACAGTCACCGGATCGATACACTGGATACATGGCTCTTGTGAGTCAATGTGTCGTGACGAAGCCATCCTCTTTTGAGGAAGCTGTGGAGGAACCCACATGGGTAGATGCCATGATCGAAGAATATGATTCGATCGTCAGAAACAGTGCATGGGAGATTGTCCCAAGACCGGAAGGGAAATCAGTGGTGGGTTCGCGATGGATCTACAAAGTGAAGCAGGCGGCTGACGGGAGTGTGGAGAAGTACAAGGCGATATTTGTCGCCCGTGGCTTCTCACAGATCGAGGGGATTGACTATGAGGAGACTTTTGCACCTGTCGCAAGGTACTCTTCCATACGGACGATCCTTGCTCTCTCAGCGCAGATGGGGTGGCACATTCATCAGATGGATGTGAAGACTGCGTTCCTCAATGGAGTTATTGAGGAGGAGGTGTACATAGAGCAGTCTGAAGGTTTTGAGATCTTCAGCAGTGAGTCGCATGTGTGCCGACTCAAGAGAGCACTGTACGGGCTGAAGCAAGCACCTCGTGCTTGGTACACACAGATTGATAGTTATTTCACCGGGCTTGGATTTTCCAAGAGTGAGGTGGATCCTAACCTGTACCAGATTGTGGTGGAGGGGAAGCTGCTGATCATTGTACTATATGTAGATGATCTGATTTTGATGGGTGATGAGCTGTTGATACTTTCATGCAAGGAGGACCTTGCTAGAGAGTTCGAGATGAAGGACTTGGGCCTCCTTCATTATTTCCCGGGATTGGAGATTTGGCAGCGCAGTGGAGGACTGTTTGTTTCTCAGGGCAAGTATGCCCGGGAGATTCTGGAGAGGTTCAACATGCATGGCTGCAAGCCTGTTGACACTCCTCTTCCTGGTGGTTGGAGGAAGGAGGATGCTACTTCAGCGGAGGTAGTGGATGCCACTGTCTATCAACAGCTGGTGGGGTCGCTTATGTATCTGGTCAATACACGACCCGATATATGCTATGCAGTTAACCAGCTTTCACAAGCTATGGTTAAGCCTACAAAGATCTTTTGGAAGATAGGCAAGCATGTATTGCGTTATCTTAGTGGCACATCGGGATATGGTCTATGGTACAGACAGGAGGATGGAACGAAGCTTTCTGGCTTCACTGATGCAGATTGGGTAGGGAGCCCAATGGACCGAAAGAGCACATCTGGAGGAGTTTTCAGCATTGGGTCGATAGCAGTTTCCTGGTACAGCAGGAAGCAGAGATCCGTGGCACTCAGTTCAGCAGAGGCCGAGTACATGGCAGCTAGCTTGGCTGCATGCGAGGCTATTTGGATGAGGAAGATCCTCGTTGGATTGTTCGGGTTGCACTTGGAGCCTACAGTGATTTATTGTGATAACCAGAGTTGCATTAAACTCTCGGCTAATCCAGTATTTCATGATAGATCCAAACACATCGACATTAGGTACCATCATATCAGAGATTGTGTTCAGCGGAGAATCATGTTACTTTCATATGTTCCCACGGAGGATCAGGATGCTGACATCTTGACGAAGGCGCTCACCAAGAGCAAGTTCGAATTCCACAGAGGCAGGATAGGGGTTGCAGATAATCCATATCTTGTTGAGAGGTAGTGTTGAAAATGAAACAAGATGATGGAGCTTAGTGAAATGAAGTCGCCTTCACTAAGTGGGCCCGCAGGCTATTTTTGGCACAAAGTCTATTTTTAGACTATGTCTATTTTTTAGACATATGGAGCATGGTCTAGGAGTTGCAGTATGCTATTCTTGGATGATTGGTCAAGTTGGTAAAAATAGATGGACCTCTATTTTTAGACATACAGGTCAAAGTCTATTTTTAGACTGCCTGTCTAAAAATAGGTCAGTCAAATATTATTAGCCCTTAATAATATTTAGACTCTAAACTTCAGTTTATTCTCTTACAGCACCTCAGTTGGAGCTATAGATGTGGCTCATGCATCTGAAAGAAGGAATTACGCTATTCCTTGGGGTTTGGTGAGCTCATGCATGGTTGACTTCAGTTAGGACTTCAGTGGCAGAGTTTTGTGGAGTTGATGAGACAGTTGGTGGAGTTGTGTTCGGTTTAACTTAGTTGAACTAGTTGTGTTTAGTTTAACTGGCTAATACACTAGTAATGAGTGGAGTGAATTAAATATTATTTAATTCACTAATTATTAACTCATTATTCAACTCAAGAACACATCAATTCACTACAGTGCATGGACAGTTCAGTGGAGACCAGTGAAAGAGGTAGATGAAAGGGTTGAGATAGCTATCAGTTGTGACATTAGTTGTGCATGAGATTTGCACCACACTTGGAGGAAATTTCCCATGAGGATTGCGTTGTCAAGCCAAGGAGATTCGAACCTTGGATCTCTCATTAGACCAGCCTTGATTGCGTAATAGAGGCAGGCAATTAGTGGATGAGTTTTGAACCTGTGACTTGTTCAAAACTGAGCTAGTTTGTGTGTAACTTCATGAGATAGTACTGAGTACTTGTGAGGAGTATTGTGCTATGTACTGTTACATGTTCTCTCCATATAATATACAAAATAGCTGAGGGGTTTTCAACTATAAGCTTTCCCCATTACATATTGTGTTTATGTGCGCATGCGACTGTTTCTATTTCCGCAAATTGATGATTGATTGTAGAAGAGATTATGTGTTGCATATGAATTCGAATTAGTATGTGATCGGGATAATCTCGGTGGATAAATCTTCATTATTCAGCAAATTTCTACATGGTATCGGAGCGAATTGATCATCGGGATCTATTGCAGTGATTACAATATTATTTCGGTAGACAGAGTCTGTAACGGGCTAGGTAGCCTCTGGATCCA
>JAXQQM020085456.1:0-29461 GCA_034641835.2 Pinus albicaulis
TCTCCCTAAGGGTGGTTTGAAATTCTATCAACTTCCCCGCATCTGGTGTCTTCTGTGCCCTCCATATGGCTTCGTAGAGATACCAGTGTTGCTCAACATCATTGTTACCCCTCCCGGAGAACTCTAGGTACCGGGTAAGTGATCCCGCCATGTTCACTTGAGTAGGAATTACTAAAATGAAGCTGTTGGTTCCTGGTTGTGAGATGGTACCACTAGCAATTCTACTACTAGTGTGTATTACTATTGGATACAAAATACTGTGCAACTTACTTAATTCACGTAACTTAACAAAAATTTCACTTAGTGGTTGATAAAGCACCAGGGGAAGGTTGAGACTAGAGCTACTTGAATCTTGGGGAATAGGAGTACCTTGAGATATGAACGCCGACCTTTCTTGGAATAGTTGCTCCATTACAACGTGCAACTCCACATCGGACATCTCCTCGGGGCACGTGCCTACATCTTCTCCACCAGACTTCTTTCCTTTCTCCTTCTGGGCTAGGTTGCTACACACCTGCCGAACTTCTTTAGTAGTCCCTCCTATATCCTGGGGACCCACCTGACTTTCCGCTTCCTTCGTCATCTGAGGCGCCTCCTCTTTGTCCTTTCGACTACTTTCCTGTCTCTTTAACTCCTTCATTACCCTTTCTCACCACTTCTCAGCAATCTGCGCCCTCCGATGTGCTCGTCACTCCCTTAGCCTATTAGAGGTCTCGACATCCATACCCCTACTCCCCTTTTTTCACTGTTCTTGTAGCATCTCTTCCCCAGTCCCGTCCCCCAGCACAGGAGTTTTACACTTCCATCTCATATTTTTGGAACCTCATTAGTCCTTCATCTACCATAAAGGCTTTAATCCACAACGAAATCTCCCTCAGTAGTTTCCCTCGTAACCTGGATCTGAATATATCCTCTTCCCTCGAGAAGGACTAGCAGCACTCCGCTGAAAACTCCACTATGTAACCGTCCAAGGTAGATTCCACCCAATAATCCACAGCTCTGGTCATCTTGGTATTTAACTGATGAAGGGCCACCAGATCTCCGTGCACCCACTTGCGACCGAATTTTCGTGACTTTATTTTGGTTACTTTGGTCTGGAGCCTTCACAACCAATTGTAGAGTTCTTCTGGGAACTTTCGCCAAAATATCTCATAAATGTCACTGGCGGATTCAGAAAATAGAACTAGATCTTTGAACATTTTCTCCCTCTGTTGTCTCAGCTCGACTTGCTGAGTGATGAACTGATCTAAGTGGTTATCCCACCAGCTTCGTATTTATCTTTCGAAGATTCGAGATACCATGATCTAGCTCCCAAATGAAATTTCAGGTCCTGGCAACAGAACCATTTTTTGGCGAGGAAAAAGGTCTCTTAAGCAAGACCCACGTTCGACTTAGAGGCCAACATGGATTTCCACTATAGTCTAGCACCATGCCGGCATTTTCACCCTGCTCTGAGGAGCAGAGAGTCTCAACCGAGATGTGCCGCGACCTTACTAAGGTTGGGAGCAGATTGATATCAACCTAGCAGATTAAATATGTATATGAACCAGAACTAACTCAGAGCTTAAGAAAATGCAACACTAACTAGATGATATTCTTCAGAAGCGCATTCAGAAAGACAATCCATTAAAATTTTTAAATACTACCATATCAATCAAACTGGATTACAACATATATTGGGAACTTCAAACTCTGATCATATTATAATTCACTTATAAGCAACAGACCATTACAATTCTCCTTAACATGAGCTTCAACCGAACAGATTACAAAGAAGTCCTATCCATTGGATTGGAACATAGAGATACTGAGAGATGGAGAATGAAACAACATGAACAGAGCTCTCCTACGGCTCCTGTTCTCTCATTCCTCCTGTGCCAACCTTCTTATCCGCTTGGCCGGCTGCCTATTTGTTCTGCTACCAATGCAACTAACAATTATTCCTTTCTTCTCACTAAGTTGTCTTCTACTTCTCTCTGTTCATCAGGAGTTCTATTGCTTGTCTCCTGCCACGTTCTTCTACCATCTGTGCTTTCTCCCACAACAGTCGTGCCACCTGTTCTTCATTCCTTCGCAACCTTGATAGTTCCCTGCCTACCGTGGTTGCATCCCGCCACACACTATTTGCAATTCAAAACTGTTTGATTTCAAAACAAGGGCCCCAACACTTAACCTTGTTAGGAGGATAATTTGGATTCTCCTGGCTATATGGTTGGCACGGTTGGTTTTGGGAGGGTTGAAAAAAGTTCACTTGTGCATTATTTTGCACGGGCGGGTCTTTTGTTGGAGATTGGGCTTATTGCGGTCCCTAGTTTGTGAATGGCTATTGGGGGGGAGCTCTTTCGTCAGCATGTCTAGCTGCGTACTGGGTCCCCTGAGCCAGAGGATAGGGTCCTCCATGCTGATGGTGGTAAGATGATGCCCTGCAGGTCAAATTTTATGAAGGCATGGGATGAATTTGGTAGCTGGGTTACGTTATGTTCTAGGTAGAATTATATGCGTAACTAGGGTATTAAATGCTGCTTCTTAGGTGATTTTGGGTCAATGACCCAATTAAACCATTTGTAGAGTTTGATGCACTTGAAAATTCTTTGTAAGTTTGCAGGCGCAGGGAATTCAACAAGATATTGTAAATATACCCTGACTGCTTATAGATCAGCTCGAGTTGTTGGGCCTTGATGATGGTGTCCTCTTCAGATATGGGCTTCTGTTGCGCTACATCCTTTGAAATCTCTGCGGTGAGAGTTTTCAGGAATAGTTCTAACAAAACTCAATCGTCGAGTTTGGATTTTCACAAACTATGACACTGTCACCATTCATGGAGATGGCCCGAGATATGGACGATGAGGGTTTGCCTAAAGTGGTTCAGTAATTCCATTCAGGATCGTGATGGATGGGTAGCTAAAAATAGGTCAGGAATGTAGTAGTGAGGGCGCTAAAGGTTCTATGTGTAGCAGAGGGCTGCTCAACATACCATTTCACTACTACTTTTGTTAGAGTGTGTTGAAATAGTCTTAGTCGAATAGTATCGTCAACGATGTTGTTCGACGAACACCACAGGTGGAAAGTCATAACATGATTTCCGGGGTCTTTCGCTTGCTTCCCTTTGAATTTTGGAATGTCCGAAGGGAGCTTCGTGGGCATCGGAGGCCATATGGGGTTGTGTGCAATGGGGTCTTTTTTCAACTTGGTTAAATCTGGTAGATTTAACAAAGATAGAAAAGGTAACTGTGAGGTTGTAGCCATTGCAACTTGTGAAAACACAATGTTCTGGTTAGGAATAGGGTTTTTCTGTGACATAACCTATTGTGCGTTCACCTGGCCTCCCAAATGGGTAGCACACCTCTGCCCGCTAGGGGTTGTGGGAGGAGTGGTGTGTGGTGACCCTGTGGGGGTGTTCACCGGTGTGGCATTGGGAGACTGATTAGGGTTCCCAACTAATGATGCCCCAATAAAGGATGAACCAATAAAGGTGGCAGTGTTTTGTGTTTGACGCCTTAATGGTGAAATACCTCGAACCCCTCCCGATAATGGGGGGAGGTCCAAAAGAAATCTAGATTGACGAGGTCCCGTTGGGTCCATTCTCGCGTCGACTAGGTATGGTTTTGGAAATATTTGAGAGGATAGATACTATAATCAAAGCAAAAATCCAATCGCATACATAAAACAAAGCGAAAATAAAATAATTTTTCCCTTTAAATTAATCCTATGTGACCAGTCAATAAAAAAAATATGGTTTTTTGTTGTTTGCGTATGATACTCAAATCATAGAATACCTATTCATCCTCACACGCTCAATTGTAACTAGGCCTTGAGAATATATCTTGCGAATGCTGGCACAATGTCCCAAAAAAACTGGCAACGCCCCCAGTCAACTGAAGAAAATCCACCAAGGTAAGGGTAGAGGATCTAGTGATGCCTGCACCGTCACCTATAGGGAAAGGATGCCCTAATTTTGGCCACTAAGCAATGTCATCCCCATGAGCATTCGAGTCTTGGGCTTCTTGGTATTTCAATTACCAGTACAGAGTATCATATGGATCAGGTAGCCTCGAATGATACCGCACGCACTGGGCCTAAGCCTAACCCCCTCTGAATTGGGTCTCTGCTGCACTTGGGTTTTCTTTGCCATGGGTAGATAGGTGGATTTGAAAGTTCCCTAAACAGTCAACTTCTATGTTTCAAGATGAAGGCTGAACAAGGAGGCTTATTGGATGCCTACCCCCTTGGTCCTAACTTAGACTATAAATTCTTTTGTGGCCCCTGTAGGGAGAATTTAGTGAGTTTTGTTAAGTTAGTTTTAGGTGTATTTACTTTACTTAGGGTGTGGTTGTGTGTGAAAAAAAGGTGAACAAGCACATAGTTTGAACGTGTGGATATGCGATGATCCTTTTTGAAATCCCCTATTTAAACTATGTTTCATTGTTCCTTGCTCAAAAGAAAAACATGCGCGGATATGGGCCGCTTTCAATTTTTCCTAGTTAATCTATATGATCAACTATAGGGAGATGGTGAGTTGTCAATAGAGAGTGTTCGTATTCTTGCCTAGGATCACTCGAGGGTGCAAAGGCAACATATATTACTTGCTCTTCTACCGAAAATTCGATCCTAGTCCCGAAATCCTAGTGCAAAAATTGAACTAAACTAATGACTTTTACACTAGAAAAATGAAAGAGATTTAGCTAAGCATGCGTGGACTTGGGCCACTTACTTTGGCTAATTAACTAGGTTTTTTTGTACCTAAATTCTCAAAACATAAATTATTTTGGAATGCAAGTTAATTTG
Source organism: Pinus albicaulis (assembly GCA_034641835.2). NCBI lineage: Eukaryota > Viridiplantae > Streptophyta > Pinopsida > Pinales > Pinaceae > Pinus > Pinus albicaulis. Next base: position 4,786 of record JAXQQM020085456.1, read on the forward strand.
CCTCCTACTTAAACTATGTGTTAACTTTGCAAAAATCAACTTGAAATAAAACTAACACCTAAACTACTAAAAGTAGCTAAAAGTGAGCTTTAACAAGTTGCAGGGCACCTCAACCAGTGCTGGCAGATGTATTATGGGTTGCCAATCACTTTTACAATTAAGAAAATATAGAAATAGTAGAAAAACTCCTACTTCTGGTTTCCGTGCTAAAAAGTCTGAAACAGGCGCGAAGGCCATGCACATGTCACCTATGAATGCGGGCACTGGGGCACGTCTGTCTGCAAAAAATCAGCGCAAGTTCTTGCAAAGTAAATTTTTAGGAGATCTTCAGCTTCAACTTGTCACTGAGGGTGAATCAGGCAGTGAAGGAGAGAAAGGGGGTAGTTCCAGCCCAACTCCACAGAAAAGACGAAGGTCTCTGCAAAAAGGCACAACCACATAAACTTGGAAATACAAGTTAGTGGAGTCGCCAATCCTGTGTTAGTGTGTTTTGCGCATGAATGTACCAAATCAAACTTGCTTAAGAGGGGTGGTTTTTCCCTCTTAATTTATTGGTCACAGGCAAAAAATAGATGGAGTCAAGCAAGTTAGTGGAACATGCTAAAACATAAACATACTAGATAGAGAAATAGCATACATATTCAAACATAAAAACTAAACTAAAACAAATAAAACGAAATCTCTAAATAGAGTCAAACAACTTCAATAATCCAAACGGCGGCGCTTACGTCCCCTCTTATTGAGTGCTGGTAGGAAATGAGGATGAAAATTTAACCCACTTTCCAAGGGGCCTTGGAATTATGGGAGATTCAAGTCCTAATGCAAGTGTCTTTACTTCCGAGCCGCCTTGGCCCAAAGTCTCCCTCTATACTATGGTGGACTCAAGTTGTTGGATGGCAAAAAATTGAGTCCCTCATTATTCTCTAGATCACACACTGTGTATTGTTTCTAGAATTGCCAATATAACAATGTGTTTCACATTGTTCATCTCTTGGAGGCCTGTGGCCTTTTTATAGGATAATTCAAATCCTCCTTCCCTCTCTTGGTACATTATGGATGGTGACATAAGAGAGGAGGGTGATTCCATTGTGTGTCACATTTATTGTAGAAATTTGCTGAATAAATCACTTATTCAATGGATATTAACCTGATCACGCATCAATTTCGAATTGCATTCATAACACATAATCTCTTCTACAATTAATTGTCACATGCGGAAAGAATAGAAGCGATAGCACATCAAATCATCACACACATTAACACAGTATGTATGGGGAAAGCTTATAGCTGAAAACCCCCAGATATAGTATATTATAAATGTGAGAGACCATGCAGCAAATACATAGTACAAACTCCTCACAAGTACTCAGTACTATCTCCCAAAGCTACACAAAAACTAGCTTGGTTTTGAACAAGTCACATGTTCAAAACACACCCACTACTTCTCTTCCTCTATTGCGCAATCAAGGCTGGTCTAAATAGAGATCCAGGTTCGAATCTCACTGGCTTCAACTGCGCAATTTTCATTGGTAATTTCCTCCAAGTGTGGTGCAAATCTCATGCACAATTGATGTCACAACTGATAGCTATCTCAACCCTTTCATCTACCTCTTTCACTGGTCTCCACTGAACTGTCCATGCACTGTAGTGAACTGATGTGTTATTGAGTTGAATAATGAGTTAATAATTAGTGAATTAAATAATATTTAATTCACTCCACTCATTACTAGTTGATTAGCTAGTTAAACTAATCTCAACTAGTTCAACTAAGTTAAACCGAACACAACTCCACCAACTGTCTCATCAACTCCACCAAAATTCTGCCATTGAAGTCCTAACTGAAGTCAACCATGCATGAGCTCACAAAACCCTTGGGAATAGCGTAATTCCTCAGTCAGATGCATGAGCCACTTTTGTAGCTCGAACCGAAGTGCTCCAAGAGAGTAAACTGAATTTTAGAGTCCAAATATTATTAAGGGTAAATAATATTTGACTTCCCTATTTTTAGGATAGGCAGTCTAAAAATAGACTTCGACCTATAGGTCCAAAAATAGAGGTCCATCTATTTTTACCAACATGACCAATACTCCAAGAATAACATACCGCAACCCCTGGACCATGCTCCATATGTCTAAAAATAGACTTTGCGCCAGAATTTGCCTGCGGGCCCACTTAGTGAAGGCGACTTCATTTCACTAAGCTCCATCATCTTGCTGCATTTTCAACACTCCCTCTCAGCAAGATATGGATTATCTACAACCCCTATCCCGCCTTTGTGGAATTCGAACTTGCTCCTGGTGAGCGCCTTCGTCAGGATGTCGGCATCCTGATCCTCCGTGGGAACATATGAAAGCATCATGATTCTCCGCTGAACACAATCTCTGATATGATGGTACCTGATGTCGATGTGTTTGGATCTATCATGAAATACCGGATTAGCCGAGAGTTTAATGCAACTCTGGTTATCACAGTAAATCACTGTAGGCTCCAAATGCAACCCGAACAATCCAACGAGGATCTTCCTCATCCAAATAGCCTCGCATGCAGCCAAGCTAGCTGCCATGTACTCGGCCTTTGTTGAACTGAGTGCCACAGATCTCTGCTTCCTGCTGTACCAGGAAACTGCTGTCGACCCAATGCTGAAAACTCCTCCAGATGTGCTCTTCCAGTCCGTTGGGCTCCCTGCCTAATCTGCATCAGTGAAGCTAGAAAGCTTCGCTCCATCCTCCTGTCTGTACCATAGACCATATCCCGATGTGCCTCTAATATAGCGCAATACATGCTTTCCTGCCTTCCAAAAGAGCTTGGTAGGCTTAACCATAGCTTGCAAAAGCTGGTTAACTGCATAGCATATATCGGGTCGTGTATTGACCAGATACATAAGCGACCCCACCAACTGTCGATAGACAATGGCATCCACTACCTCCGTTGAAGTAGCATCCTCCTTCCTCCAACCACCAGGAAGAGGAGTGTCAACAGGCTTGCAGCCTTGCATGTTGAACCTCTCCAAAATCTCCCGAGCATACTTGCCCTGAGAAACAAACAGTCCTCCACTGCGCTGCCAAATCTCCAATCCCAGGAAATAATGAAGGATGCCCAGGTCCTTCATCTCAAACTCTCGTGCAAGATCCTCCTTGCATGAAAGTATCATCTGCTCGTCGCCAGTCAAAATCAGATCATCTACATACAGTACGATGATCAACAGCTTCCCCTCCACCACAATCTGGTACAGGTTTGGATCCGCCTCACTCTTGGAGAATCCAAGCCCGGTGAAGTAGCTGTCTATCCGAGTGTACCAAGCACGAGGTTCTTGCTTCAGCCCGTACAGTGCTCTCTTGAGTCGGAACACATGCGACTCACTGCTGAAGATCTCGAAACCTTTAGGCTGCTCTATGTACACCTCCTCCTCAATAACTCCATTGAGGAACGCAGTCTTCACATCCATCTGATGAATGTGCCACCCCATCTGCGCTGAGAGAGCAAGGATCGTCCGTATGGAAGAGTACCTTGAGACAGGTGCAAAAGTCTCCTCATAGTCAATCCCCTCGATCTGTGAAAAGCCACGGGCGACAAATCTCGCCTTGTACTTCTCCACACTCCCGTCAGCCGCCTGCTTCACTTTGTATATCCATCGCGAACCCACCACTGATTTCCCCACCGGTCTTGGGACAATCTCCCATGCACTGTTCCTGACGATCGAATCATATTCTTCGATCATGGCATCAACCCATGCGGGTTCCTCCACATCTTCCTCAAAAGAGGATGGCTCCGTCACGACACATTGACTCACAAGAGCCATGTATCCAGTGTACCGATCCGGTGACTGTCTCTGTCTGCGCTGTGCTGTAGGTGGTCCTACAACCTTCTCTGCATCTCGAGCCAGTCGCTCAGCTTCTGTAGTGCGCATGCGCCCTCTGATGGTTGGCGCTGCATGGGTGGTTTCTTCCACCTCCCGAACTTCCTCTTGTGGTTGATCCACATCCGGAAGCTCCTCCTTAGGAAATAATAGCTCCTCATCTGCATGCAAGTGTAGCTCCCTCTCAAGCGAACACTGCATGGCTTTCTCCTCCTGAAACTTGATATCCCGTCACACAACAGTCTTGCGACTGTCTGAAAAATACACCCGATAGTTGTGAGGTGTATCAATGTACCCCACAAATATTCCAACCTCTGCGGTCAGATCCAGCTTCTTTTTGGCATCCTTCGTCACATGCATGTAGACAGGTGAGCCAAAAATTCTTAGATGAGAAATATCAGGCCTCTTGCCAGAAAACGCCTCCTCCGGTGTACTCATGCCAAGAACCTTGTGAGGACAACGGTTCTGCACATACACTGCTGTATTGCATGCCTCAGCCCACAAGTGAAGGGGTAGGCCCTGATCATGCAACATCGCTCGTGCAACACCCACGATCGTTCTGTTCTTCCGCTCAGCCACCCCGTTCTGCTATGGGTTATGGGGTGCGATGAGCTCTCTCTGAATCCATTTTGCGCTGCAGAAGTCTTTGAATTCAGCCAAGATGAATTCACCACCATTGCCGCTCCTAAGAGCCTTCACATGCTTCCCCGATTCCTTCTCTACTAGCGCCTTGAATTCATAGAACTTAGAAAATGTCTCGCTCTTCTTCTGCATGAAGAAGATCCAGCACTTCCAAGAGAAATCATCAACAAAGATCACGTAGTACTTGTGCTTTGCTATCGAAGCTACAGATAAAGGACCACACACGTCTGTGTGAACTCTCTCAAGGATCGTCGTGGCACGACTATCCTTCTCGTGAAAGGTGGCTTTCACATACTTCCCAAGGTACACCCCTTGCACTGATCTGACTACTCAAGAGTGCCCTTAGGAAGCCCAGTAGAAATCTGCTGTAGTATCTTCAAAGCTCTGTGGTGAAGGTGGCCCAATCTCCTGTGCCACAGTTCGCCCTCATCATCCCGGCTCACCAATTCTCCCGCCTTGCATGCCATTGTTGCGCAGCCATCTACTTGCAACTGATAAAGGTTCTTGGTTCGAACCCCTATCTTCTGGGTCTCTCCAGTAGTCTTACTGCGCAGGAAGGCCTTTCCTTCGCTGAAGACCACATCATACCCCTTATCTTCCAACATCACCACAGAGATCAAGTTCTTCTTCAATCCAGGTACATGCATGACATCCTTCAACATGAAGGGTTTACCAGACTCCCTCTGAAAGGATATGGTACCTATACCAGTCGCACTGTATCTACCATCATCACCCATCTCGATGTGCACGCCCAGATCTTTGTCCTCTAGATCTGAGAACAAATTCCCATCTCCCGTCATGTGAAATGACGCACCACTTTCCAAGAACCACACTGATCCCATCACACTTGAAACCAAGCATGCGATCAGTGAAAAGTCAAGCTTGAACTACGAAGCCAAAGCCTCTCCATCTGCAAATCTTCCTGCTTGCTTGTTTTTCTTCTTCTTCGGACAATTGGTGGCATAATGTCCATGATCATGGCAGTGAAAACACTTCACTTTTGCCATGTATTGCTTCTTTCCCTTTGCACCGGAATGAGAAGTTTTCTTACCCTTCCCCTTCTTTGCTTTGGCAGCCAAAGCGCAATTTTCTTCATCAGCTCCCTTTGATGAAGATCCATCCCTGGTAGTCCTCCTTATCTCCTCCTGCATGAGATCTGCCCAAAGGCGCTCCCATCCCGACAACTTCTCCCGACCATTGACACTATCTTGATATGAATGCCAAGCCTTCGGAAGACCAAGGAGAGCCAGGTCCACCATGTCCTCATCTTCGATAGTCACCCCCACACTTCCCAGCTCATCTCTGCATTGAGTGAACTTCGTGAGGTATTTGGCGATACTGTCGCCTTTCTCCATCTTGATGTTTTTGAGCTTATCTTTGAGCGCCAGCTTCCTTTGGTCGCTCTTACTCTGGAATAGATCCGTCAAAGCTTTCCACATTAAATATGGAGAAGCCTTTCCATGCAGGCTGGATACAATATGATCCTTGACGCCCTCCAACAGAATCCTTCGACATTTCACCATCTTCTTTTGCCATGCTTCGACTTCAGCAGGATCAGTGGGCTTTTGGACATCCGTATCTACGAACTCCTTCAGACCATTATCTTCTAATACTGCCTCCATGCGATCCTTCCGTGCAACATAATTCGAACTGCCTTCAAGAGCATATTCGAGTCGCAAACCGTTGAAAGACATTTTCAACACTGGCACCAAGAAAACAAAACTGCTGCAAAATTCGAATTCCACCTCAAAGCTCAACCGCTCTAGATCTGTGAGAACAAATTATTTCTAGCACAAAGATCGACTGCAGGGGCATTTACTGGATATATCACCTTTCAAAGGAAAGGATGGATCCAGAGGCTACCTGGCCCGCATGCAGACTCTGTCTACCGAAATAAGTTTGTAATCACTGTGATGATCAATCTCTGCTTCAATAGCTCCGATACCATGTATTAATTTGCTAAATAAAGAATATTTATCCACCGAGATTATCCTTATCACATATCAATTCGAATTCATATGCAACACATAATCTCTTCCACTCAGATCATCACACATGCAGAAATAAAACAAGCGGTATGCGATCAAAAGATCATCAAAACATCACACACATTACACAGTATGTATGGGGAAATCTTATAGCTGAAAACCCCATAGCTATTGTGTATATTATAATGGAGAAAAAATGTAACAAAATCAGTACAATACTCCTCACAAGTACTCAGTACTATCTCATAAAGTTACACACAAACTAGCTTGGTTTTGAACAAGTCACAGGTTCAAAACACATCCACTAATTACCTGCCTCTATTGCGCAATCAAGGCTGGTCTAATGAGAGATCCAAGGTTCGAATCTCCTTGGCTTGACAGTGCAATCATCATGGGAAATTCCTCCAAGTGGTGCACAAATCCTCGCTTACTGGCCAGTGTAACAAGCCGGTAAGCTATCTCAACCCTTTCATCTGCCTCTTTCTTTGGTCTCCTTCAGGCTTGTCCATGCACGTAGTGAGCGTGTGTTCTTGAGTTGAATAATGAGTTAATAATTAGTGATTAAATAATATTTAATTCACTCCACTCATTACTAGTTGATTAGCTAGTTAAACTAATCTCCATTAGTTCAACTAAGTTAATAGAACACAACTCCTGTTGTCTCATTCCTCCCACCAAACTTCTGCCCACTTTGAAGTCCTAGCGAAGTCAACCCGCGCCAGGCTTCTGCAAACCCCTAGGAATAGCATAATTCCTACGGATATGAGCCACTTCTATAGCTCGAACTGAAGTGCTCCAAGAGAGTAAACTGAAGTTTAGAGTCCAAATATTATTAAGGGTAAATAATATTTGACTTCCCTATTTTTAGGATAGGCAGTCTAAAAATAGAATTTGACCTATATGTCTAAAAATAGAGGTCCATCTATTTTTACCAACATGGCCAATACTCCAAGAATAACATACTGCAACCCCTGGACCATGCTCCATATGTCTAAAAATAGAATTTGCGCCAAAAATCACCTGCGGGCCCACTTAGTGAAGGCGACTTCATTTCACTAAGCTCCATCATCTTGCTGCATTTTCAACATTTATTCCATTTTGTGCTCCCTTGAGGTCCTAAGGAGGCTTGGGCAGATGCCCTTAGGTGGCCTCAAGAGTGGGATCAGTGTCCTGAAGTTTTCCTTGTGGTCTTGGAAAGTGACTTCTGCCACTTTCAGGGCCGCAGGAGTTTTTTAGGAAAAGCTGTGCAAGGCACACTTATCGAAGAATTATGCATGTAAAGGCGCATTTAACTGGTTCCTTTTGTGCACAATTTTATTTTTCCTCTTAGATCGTATAGATTTTTAAATACTTCAAATTATATAATGTCTCTCAGCCTTATAAATCCTTCTACCTGACATTAAATAATGTCATCTTTGCTTGTCCGATTTTCCAGTGATAACAGGTGTCTTGAGCATATTTCCTTGTCTTGTGTCAAGCTTGTTAAAAATGAAACAAAGTGTCAGAGAACAGGTCCTTTTCTTGTGTCAAGCTCGTTAAAAAATGAAACAAGGTCTCTGGAGAAAAGTTTCTTTTCTTTTTTCAAGCTCATTAAAAGATGAAGCAAGGTGTCAGCTCGAGGGGTCCTGACCCAGGTTCGGAGGTTAAGGTTTTCCAAAAAACCCCTATACTACTGGCCCTTTCAGTAGTGACTTTCTTCCGCAGGCCAAAGTCTCACCCGAAGCAGTATGGGAGGGTGCTGGAACCAGGTTTCCGCACCCTGGAGAGGGTAGGTAAGTCAAGCAGAGCTGCGTTCAACCTTATGATTACCATATCTTATATCAAAGAACCCATATCTACTGATATCCTTCGCATCCATGTGCACAGTACCAATTATAATCACAGTAACTAACATGTCATAGATTTATAGAACATTACCGTAGTTATCATATAAAGAATAACAAAATAGATCTAGATCGCAGCATAAACAAGTAATACAAGTACTTTCGCAGCTTAAATCAATAACATAGAAGCAAACATTCTTAATCAGATTCCACAGATTCACATCAGAAATAATTCCAATAGATTTAAATATTCCAACAGCCTTCCGCATTCATTAATCCTTCAGATTTACTTACAATACCCAAAACCCAACTTGTGCACACAACAACAGAGTCCACAAACACCAGGACAGATGATTTCTGCCAACACGGCTAGCAGGAGTCCTTACCCAACCAACCCTATAGATCTTAACAGTTTGCACGTAGCATCAATTGAAATTCATTCCTGCCTTACAACTCAAAAAGGTTCATCTACTTATACTGTTTTAGCCTACACATCCAATGGTCCGCAAACCGTGGTTTGTGGACTCTTGGTCTACCCTTGACCCACTTATAATGCATTAGGGGCTTTGACCCACCCCCAAACCCTCGCGTTAGACTAAATATAATAAAAAATATACAAAATGGACTAGATTCGCAGCTTTGTAAGAGACCCTGTTCAAACAATCCCCCAACACAATTTTGTGACTCGTCCCGAGTCATTGAGAGGGTGGGGTCTCCACGTGCACCTGCAATATTTTTATTTCTTCAGCCAATGGGGGAAACACGACTTCGCTTTGGGAAAAAAAATTCTAGGCAATGTCGACAAATTTATATGAAATTGGGCCTTCTGTCACAGCGGTGACACTTTCCAAGGTCTGGTTGAGTTGCTTTACTGCTACATCAGCATCCTGCGACAACTTAAGGGCTTCAAACACCGGCGGATTTAGGCGGTCATTGAGGGCCTTCTTCTTATGTTGAAGCTCTTATATCTCATCTTGGAGGTCCTCGCTGGTTTTCAATCATGCCAAGCGCTGAGCAGGAACCAACGTGGGAAGTGTGGATTCCAATGTTTCGAACGTATCCTCTTTCTGCCATAGGGCCTGGGTTATCTCATGCAGGAGTGAATCGTTTTGAACCTTGGTCCATAGTTGCATGGAATTTTGTAGTAGTTGAGCACCCTACATGATCTTCCCTATGATGACATTTGTAGCTGCGGTGGCTAGCGCAGATCGCTGGGCCCGCACCTCCGGAGGTGTTTCGAGCTGCAGTTTAGCTTGCAGATCGGAAATCTGCTACTCCATCCCTGACTTAACCTCCACAACCTCCGTTTGTGATGCCTTCAATGCAACAAACAACCCTTCAAACTTTTCCTAGGGAGTAGCGGTAGCTAAAATCTCTGCTGGAACTTCTACGTAGAGTTGGTGAATGAAGTTTTCGAGCTCTGCTTGTTGTGCGATAGCGCTGGATACTTCGCGGCTCTATGCTGCGATGGTCTGCTTGGCCATACTGAGTTTTTGGTGCACTTTTTGATCCTTATGATGGATCTCCTAGAACACGGTGTTGTTTAGGCCCTACAATGCCTCATGGGCTAGCTTGGCTAGATTCAACTGCACTCCTACACTGGCTGGGAGTTTCATGCCCAGGTCGGGTGGGCTGATCAAAAGGGAGGTGCTAGGTAAGGGGTAGAGACAACTTTCCTATATGGTGAGTGTTGTGCTGTTGGTTGCAAATGGAGTATGTACTTAAATTATTCTGGTTTGCAAAGCACGGAGCTTGGCCTGGATGGTCTCGATCTCAACTTTCTTCTTGTAATATCCCAAAATTGGGACTGCTAGCAAGGCATGCCTAAAAAATGAATTTTTCAAGAATGTATTCTACATCAACCAATATCATCCCTTAGATCCCTTAGAACTGATAATCTAAGACCCAAATCCAAGAGGAGATCAGAAAAAAATCCTTCTAGGTGGGTTGAACAGGTCTCCCACATCTAGTACAGCTTGGAAAATTCCCTGTAATGGGACTGCAACAAGATTAAATAGCACTGCTTAAGAAATAACGAAGTTCAGCAAGGTAGCAATAGTAGGGAAATATGGAGGCTCAATAATTTCATATACATCAGAAAATCAGAATTATATTGAAGCCCACGAGTCTTAGAACATAAAATAGGAGACTTATATAGAAAGAAACCCTCAAAAAGAGGTACTGCAACACATAAAATTGACTCCAAAGGCTTGAAAACATTATTTTATTGAATGTACTACAGTAGTAGATTACATATCAGATCTAGAGCACAATAATGCATGAACAGTCAGATCTATGACAGATCCATACACTATAATGTCTGTACTTTACATTCCCCTTGGGGATTTCAACAAATCATGAAGCACATGGAGTAGATTTGAGATTCTATGCAGCAGATCTATTCAGAATTTTTGAAGCATATATAGGAGTATTCAGATCAGATCTGAATATGACATGGAATATAACATAAATCCATGGATCACCACAGTGAAGGGAAGATCCCCAACACCAGAGATCAGTCCTCAAACTTTGCCAAAACACCCTGAAACTGTCCTCTTTATAGCTAACGTAGTATTGGAAGAGGGACTGCTCTATAGGCATGAAGAAAATTTTGGCCTGATGCCAAGATGTATATCTAAAGCTCAAATGATCCATAACACTCTTTCCAATGGGGTAGAAGCCTCTCCCACTGAAAAGGGGCACTATATTGGCCTAGAACTGAGTAGATCTAGCCTCCACTTGCTACAGCTTGCAAAGACAATCAAACCCTCAACAGGATCTGAGTTGTAGTTGAAAGGAGAAGCTTGGCCTTAAGCCTGATAGTGGACAAGAAATACAAGTCTCTTCCAGGAGCTACTAAAGGAAGAGAATGATTCCTAAACAGGAGATCCTTGTGCTAAACAACACTATTCTCCGCTAAATAGCCAAGAGAATGAGAAATGTCTAAATAGACATATTCTTCAGAAATCATATGGTCTTCAAAAACCTTCTCTTGTTGTCTTCCTCTTCCTTTTATAAGATTGAGATCTTGCAAAACTCTAAACCATCTCAATGATTTAGCTCCTTTCACATGTGTGGCTTCGATCTAAAACTGCGTTGTTCATCTAGGAGGTTCATTGCATCTGGACAGTGCTGTTGATTTGGTCCTGTTGACCCAGTCAAAATTCTCAACCCCTTTCACACATAAGGGTGTTTTATTAAAATAGCCCAAATTTAGCCTTGTTCACATGGGGCATTGATTTATTCACTGATTTTAGGAGTTTTTGTGTTCCTCCCTTTTACATTTGTTCATGAACCGAAAGGTAAAGAAAAATTTAATATTCCAATTAACTTGAGGCTAATTGGGAATATTACATTGTTGTTCCTCCAAGGCAGCCCATTTTCCCTCTGAGGCCAGAGTGACTGCATCCATAATCTGTTCGAGGTCTCCATCAGTGACTGTGATTGTCTCTTTGTGTTATGCCCGCTATGAGCGTTGCTTCTTTCAGGCCCCTTTAGCAGGCTCTCTTGTGCATTTCGTTCCGTGAGGGGATGCAGTTCCTCCTGCATCCCCTCCTTCTATCCCTAATTCGGACTGCGAATATTTCTGTGTAGCTTCTTCGGTGTCCTTCTCATTAGTCTGCTTCTACTGCACATATTTCTTCACAAACTGTTCTGTGTTCTTCTCGGTATGTTTTTTGGAGCCTTCGATATCCTTATCTTGTGTTGTGCTAGTATTTTTAGGGCCTTGTGCCCTAGTCTTAGTCAATCTTCCACTGCGGGGGCCAGAGTGCAATAACATTGTCTATTTCTTTGTCCGCGACCATATAGGGGAGCCAAGTCCACGCTTTCTCCCTTCGGTTCCAAATCTGTATGTTGTGCATGGTCACCTGAAAGGTCGCGATGCATTTGTGTCTGTCATAGAATGTGGGTGATAAGCGTGGTTGAGAATTGATGGCATCTTCCATGCTGCCCTGGAAGAGGACCCATAAGACTTGATTGTCCTCTATGCACTGCACATCCTTGGAGTCCCAAAAGTGCGCATAACGGGCTCCTTCACACATATCCGAGTTAAGCCCAGGGAGGACTGACTTCGCAGGAGCTTCCGAGGTGACCAACGTTATGAGGAATAACAACCATGAGTAGCAAAAGGGGCACCCTAAGTCCTAGGATTCGCGGACGTTGGCCAAAAATTCATCACATAAGTACTGAGCCCAATTAAAACATAACCCCTTTCCACATTGGCCTGCTAGTTGGATCACGTAGGTGGGGACGGTGGCGACTTGGAATTTTCGCATCAACTTGCATGCCAGCAACATCGTGCCCAACTTCGTAGCGAGATCATTGATGGATTTGATGATAAAGCCTTGGGTATTATGCTCCACCTTGTATTTTTGGCACACAAATTCAATGGTCTCACCCTCATATTTATTACCCACTCGCTCTAGAGGGCTTGTTCCATTCATCGGGAGGCTAGTAATCCTATGAATCAGTTGAACATCAATAGGAGTCCTATCCTGTATCCATAGGAAACCTTCATGAATTAGGGTGAGCAGCTGCTGTGCGAGTCAGTCTGTAACATTGTAATGACCAAAATGGGGCATCCTGAGCAAGTTTAAGAGCCCAGACATGGCCAACCCACACACCCAGTGCTGGGGAATGACTGTAACTCCATTTTCGTCATGAATCGAGTTGAGGTATAACACTGATGCTAGTTCTGGAAATTCTTCGAAGTTGGCTAGGTCATGATTGTCAAACTTGACCTCATGAAGCTTACCAATAGGTTCGCCAATGATGGGGACCTCACCTGGGGTTAGTGGCATTTGCAGGTAAGTGGACAGGCCATCAAGATTATTCAACGTGCATGTGGACATCCTGCATGGTCAAACAAAGGGAGGTAACCAGTGAATTGGCTCGACGGGTTGTGCTTCCTTCTGGGCTGCCTGCGGAGATTTTGTGATTTGTGGGCAAGTGTGTGGCTTTCCTGTAGCCCATTTCGTGGACTTCGAGGGCTTTCTGGAGCTCTGGGCCTTTTCTTTTCCTTTCCTTGTGGTTGGGCTCGGTGTGGAGGGAATCTCTTCCACCTCAGACTCGATTTCCACCACTTCCTCAGTCCCCTTTTCTACTGAGGTCATTGGCTCAGAGGGCTTAGCAGGGTTCATAGCCATCATCCTAGAGCGGAAAAAAAACTCTGGGTTGCTACTATCCAAGGGGGTAGGTTGCTCGGACATGAAGGAGACACTATAAACACAGAGCGTCTTGCAGCACCAAATTGTCACAGTAAGATATGCTAAGTTCAAGTTACACAACTGATACAGAACCCTTGTCTGGACTGTTCGACCCGTTTTATAGCCATAAGGGTTAACCAACAGTTGGACGAGCCTTATGTGAAACTTACCATCGGTTAAATGGTAAAAATTCTGTGGAAAGTGCCCCATTAATTGCCAGTCCTCCGTTCCTTGCAATGATAACTTCTACTTTTTACCAGATTTTAATATTCCAACAACTAGGTTTCACACCTCCTGTGCGCCTAGTGAATCTTCTGTGCTTTGATTAAACCTTTGTGTCTCTTGGGCATCCTTCCCCAACATAGGCCTGCTTTCCGGGCACTTCAAAACCAGAGCCATGCTTGTCTGACATTTTTCATCCCCAAAGAATAGGACTTCCTTCATAAGCAAGTTTTTCAGAGGTGCTGTGATCAATACATACTTTCGGATGAACTTCCTGTAATAACCTACATGGCCGAGGACTAACCGCAATTGTTTCCTTGTTGTAGGAGCCATGAAAAATTCACCTACTGTATCCGTATCCCCAACCTTAGCCAACGTAGGGTGCGACTCAATGCTACCGGTTCATAGCTTGAGTGGTCTGGTAACAGTGCGCATCTTATTCAATCCTGAGATAGAGATAGCTCGTGGATCATCCCAACACTCGTTTAAGGCTAGGATGTGGTAATCAACCATGTCCGATATTTGTGATTCCCATGTTGGTACCTTAGGTGTGACATATGGGGCTGATTCACCCCATACCACCGTATTAATGTTGTGCAGAGCTGCGTTGAGCGCCTCCATTCCACCTACTAACCCAAATGTCCCCAGAAATTCATCCTTCAATGTCTCCCAGTGGTGGGTGTGCTGATGGAGCTCCGCATCTACATACCATGTGGTGGGAAGAGGTCCCAAGGCATGAATAAATAGATGAACCCACTCTTCTGTAGTCATATTGCACTAATTCTCCATCCAAGCAAACAGATACTTGTGCAGGTCTTCGGGGCGAGGCATGTTTGGACACGTAGGTGATCGAGCAGTTCAAATCGTAGGATCATCATATCCTAGCACTCTCCCCAGTCCTGGAATTCTTCCTTATGTGTGTCCCACCATTGCCCATATGTCTTACGCATGGAGAGATTAAGGGCCCCTAGCCTTCATCCTCTTGGAATATTAGCTTAAAATGCTTGCAAAAAGCCCATAATATTACCAGAACCATCAAAGTATGGTAGATATCTTACCTCTAAGGACATGCAGCGGAATTCCTTTGTGACCCGAAGGCATCGCAACGGAGAGAAATCATGTAACTGGTTTTGCCAGTTCTCCATCTCCCCATTGGAGTCGGAGAAGCAATCACTATCCTTTTCCTAGTAGAGTACACCATCTGCCGTAGGGTTGATCCGATCTTCATCCCATGTAGTCAACTTATAAATGTGATCTACATCCTCATTGTCACGCACCAGCTCTATATACAGTTTGGCTTTCGCAAGATTTAATGGTACTATGACCCTTCTACCATTATTTTCAAATACCATGCTTCTCTTCTTCAGGTTAATGATGCCTCCCATATCGATGGCCCAATCCAAGCCTAGGAACATAGGGTAGGGGTTCACATCTACAATCTGAATTACTTCAAAATCAACCTAAAAATTGACACCTGCGATATCTACCACGATCTTCGACAGTCTCCCCAAGGGTATGATTTTCTACTAATTGGCCATATGCAACTAGATAGTGGACCATTCTAGCTTAAGTTCCCCCATTCGTTGCCAAGTATGTTTAGGTAATATATTCACATCTAACCCTATGTCCAAAATAACCTGGTCCATCTCGTAATCACTGATCTGTGCAGTCAATTACATCTCCATACCAATGCGTTTCTTATATCTGTATAGTTTGTGCACGTCCTTGATTTACAGAAGTAGGCTAGGTCGTGCTACGTAGCTATCTATTAATGCCTGAAGATTTCCCATAACCCTTGGGTTGCACAATAGCTTCATACATGCCTGTAAAAAGGGTTTGACCTCCTCATCAGCCTTGAGGTTTCCCGACGGCTGAGAAGTAGATGCCTCTACCTCAACAAAGTCTTTGCAAGCTGCGAAAAATGTTTCTTTCTCATTTTTTAGATCCAAATGTTCTTGCTTGATAAATGCTTGTCAGATTATGGATTCGGTCGCAGTCTTCTCCCCAGGTGCCCCGGTAGCCATCCCAATGCGGATTACAAAATTTACGCTTGGATCTTTGTCTCTAGTTTAGCCTTAACCCTTTGCACATTCTGTGTAGGTGTTAGTTGCTTCTCCTACATATTTGCTATCAATATTGGACAGTCTTTAATCACATGGTCTAGCTGTCTACAATACTGGTAGGACTGCCTCGTAGGGTTCAGAAAATTGGAAAAGTGTCCTACTTCTCCACGGTTATAATATATTATTTTCCCTCTTCCCCAACCTACACTTCCACCTCTCTCGCCTCCCCTGCCCCTGGCTTGGGAATCACCTATGCTTGAGAGGGATCTTGGCAAGGATGGATCCAACTGTACCCTATAGATATTCCCTCGATCGATCATCCAATCATACGTCCGGTAGTTTTGTTCATTGTGTCCTACTAACCCACAGAACCTGCACCATTGTTGCTTTACCTCTGGGACATATGCAGCAAGGCGGGGGCAGTGGTTTGTGTCGTGCAGACCCCCAATGCAACAATCATTTCACCATAGCGTTGACCCACTTGATCCTGCAACCTCCCTACGCCCAGCCTGCATATAGTCTGCTAACAAAGGGCAGTTATCCTTGGTGTGACCATTCCTGCATCATATGCACCATCTTTAAGGGCTAGCCTCTGCTCCTCGCTCCTTTCACAGATTCTGGATCTCCATGTGCATCACCTCCAGTTTTCCTTGGATCTGTTGGATGCCTAACTGGGTATCATCTCTGGGCGCAACTTCTAACTTCATAGCGACCTCCAAGGCTTTTTCCTGTGATTCGAAAGTTTGATGACCCATAGGTACGCGCAGGTGAGGAAAAAACATAGTAATGAACCATTCCATGTGCTGTCTATCATCATATTGAAATCCTCCTTCTCTCATCACCTTCTTCAGTCGCTGATCGACCTCCCACACAGACTCAAAAGACCCTTGCTTGAAATCCTTAAGATCAACTACTATTTGAGAGTAGGACTTAGGTTTCTTGAACTGTTGCTTCAAGGCGTTCTTAATCTCTTCAATGGGTGTGCTCATATGCTAGCCAATGTATCCCATGTGCCAGCCCAAAACTCTTCCTTCAAAGGCAAGGTTCAACTGTGCCCTCTTCACCACATCACTAGCTACGTTCTGCGTAGTCCATACCGTTCCTGTGAAAAACCAAAAATGATCCATGTCTTCATCTCCCACACCCTTAAAGGTAGGAAAATTCATGTGTGCAACCATGTCGTCTTCTGGTGGTGGCAGAGGTGTAGGTGAATTATTACCCCTATGCTGGTTTGAAAGTGGTGTGGCTAGAAGACTCTGCACAACTGCTTCTCTTACCGGACTGTAGATAGATCTATCTCCTTCTTGATTGGTTCGATAGTATTTTCCACTTCGTGTCATACTCCAGTCCATATCAGAGGTCACTCACTTGGTGTGGCCGCACATAATAGTCTTTTGGCACAATAGTATCTTAATCAACAATGGTAAGGTCTTTAGAAACTTACCCTGGAAACCCTTGAAGAATATTTTCTCTGCTTCAGAGTAGTAGACGAACTCATCGATGGAAAATTCTATCACGAACCCTCCTAGCACACTATCCACCTAGTGGTCCACCATGCGAGTGATGGTGTTATCAGTCTTCTCTAACTGCTGGATCAATTCTAGGGTCCACTGTGTGACCCGCTCGTCCCTCCAACACTTTTGAAATTTTACCAAACTTGCGAGCCACTCCTGGAGCTCGATCACAATTGTTACAAAGAAGATATCGTAGATCTCCATGAAAATATACTTATTATTCCACTCTTCGGTGTTCAACCTCTTACTGCAGTTTTCTTTTACTGCGAATTCCTGAACTTGTTGTTCAAACAATTCATCAATTTCTTTTCTTTCAGGTTTTTAATACGGCCTTGGCATTACCCTATCCCTCTCACAAAATTCTCCTAGTTCTGGCAAGGAAACCATTTTTTGGCTCGAGGGGTCCTGACCCAGGTTCAGAGGTTAAGGTTTTCCAACAAACCCCTATACTAACGGCCCTTTCAACAGTGACCTTCTTGTGCAGGCCAAAGTCTCACCCGAAGCATTATGGGAGGGTGTTGGAACTAGGTTTCCGCACCCTAGAGAGGGTAGGTAAGTCAAGCAGAGCTGCATTCAACCTTATGATTACCAGATCTTATATCACAAAACCCAAATCTACTGATATCCTTCGCATCCAGGTGCGCAATACCAATTATAATCACAGTAACTAACAGGTTATATACTTATAGAACATTATCGCAGTTATCATATAAAGCATAACAGAAGAGATCTAGATCGTAGCATAAACAAGTAACACAAGTAATTTCCCATTTTAAATCAATAACATAGAAGCATACATACTTAATCATATTCCATAGATTCACATCAGCAATAAGTCCAATAGATTCAGATATCCAACAACCTTCCACATTCATTAATCCTTTAGATTTACTTACAATACCCAAAACCCAACCTGTGCAACACAGTAGCAGGGTCCGCACATAGCAGGATGGAGGATCTTTGCACACACAGCCAGCAGGAGTCCTTACCCAACCAACCCTACAAATCTTAATAGTTCACACGCAACATCAATTCCAATTCATTCCTGCCTTACAACTCAAAAAGGTTCAACTAATTATACTACTTTAGCCTACGCATCCAATAGTTTGCAAACCATGGTTTGTGGACTCTTGTTCTACCCTTGACCCACTTACAATGCATTAGGGGCTTTGACCCATCCCAAAACCCCTGCGTTAGACTAAATATAATAAAAAATATACAAAATGGATCAGATTCGCAGCTTTGTAGGAGACCTTGTTCCAACACAAGGCCTCAGATTAGAGTTCCTTGTATTGTGTCAAGCTTCTTAAAAAATGAAATAAGGTTTCTTGAGCATATTTCCATGTCTTGTGTCAAGCTCATTAAAAAATGAAACAAAGTGTCAGAGAAAAGTTCCTTTTATTGTGTCAAGCTCATTAAAAAATGAAACAAGGTGTCTGGAGCAGCATTACTTTTCTTGTGTTAACCTCGTTAAAAAATGAAACAAGGTTTCATGAGAATATTTATTTTACTGTGTCAACCTCGTTAAAAAATGAAACAGGTCCTTATGAGGATAGTTATTTTACTGTGTCAACCTCGTTAAAAAATGAAATAGGTTCCTATGAGGATAGTTATTTCACTATGTCAACATTGTTAGAAAATGAAATAGGTTTTGTTATCACAAAATTTCACTTGATAGGCTGCTAATCAGACAACTTCATGTAACTATTTTAGACCAACTTGTAACTGAAGTTTAGCCTCTTCAGTCTGAGAGGGCTTTCTCAAAGGGGTTAATGATATTGAATAAAGATGAATCTAGATGGCTAACTCTACTTGGAAAAAAACTTGCTTGTGATGTGTATAGGTTGAAAAGAGTATAAGTCTGCAATCATTGGGATTATGGAGTCAAAAAATTCAGTGATTTAGTAGTAAGTTCACTTGACATGGAAGCTGAGGAAGGTAAGAGTTTTTAGCAGAGGTAAAGCACACATGAAAATATGAAATAACACAGTCAATTTATCTATAAAGGAATTCAGAGCATTACATGAATTAATTTTGAGTATTAAAGATGAAAACCATTGTAAATGGTACACATAGAAAATATATATCAAGTAAGCACTAAAAAATCCATGAGAATCTCAGGTTGGTCAAGTAAAAGTTTTCTGTATTACTGAAAACAATCAATTTACATAAAGTTGTAGTATTACCAAAAAGTCTCCAACCCTTTACAAATTTTAATATCTACCCTATAATAGACTTGTTACATGATGAGATGATCTGCCTCCTAGATATATTCATCAAACTTTTCCAAATGACACCTTGCATAAAAATAAAACATCTACTTTAATGAGAAAATTACTGCTATTCTATTTTATAGTCCTTTTCATAATAGGACTCAAACTGTTCATTATTACATAACTAATTTATATCCTAATATCAGTTACATATTTGAAAAATATTCCCTCACATGTTCGAATAGGGTTTGATGGCACTCATCACGACATGACATCTTAATTAGCCTCCTCTAAATCTGGAAGTAACTGAGTTCAGAGGCCTGTAGCCGCCACATCTCTTCTCAGAGATAGCTACCAGTGCCCTAGCTAGTTTTATTTCCATTCTGTCTGTAAGCAAATTTCAGTTCTTTGATATTAATGAAATGAAGTGTTATTTCCGCTGCATCTCTGTATTTATGGTTATGTGTTTATTCTGTTGCGTTTCTGCATAAATCCGGATCAGTGGTATCAGAGCGGTCTGCTTTTTCTCGATCCTTCTTTGCATGTCCCCAACGAGGTCGGGGTATAAGGAGCTAGGGCTCGATCTGGTAGAACCTTTGCAAGATCAGCCTCGCAAACCTTGACGGACGCCCATGGGGGATGAAAATAAAGATGAGGGAGCAGGAGATCCTATCAAAATATTGCTCGAGGAGGCCCTCGAAAAACAAAGGAATGCGATGATGGATAACTTTGCTCGGATCCTTCAACGGCTACCCACCGGTGGCGCATCTGCATCCAGCAGCCACTCTGGAGGCGCGACTCCTTTTAAGGTACAAGTAAATTTTGACATTCCCATATTTGAGGGTCAAATAGACGCAGATGCTGTAGATAAATGGTTGAATCTGTTAGAAGGATATTTCTCGGTTCATGACTTTTCGGACCGGGAGAAGATTATTTTTGCACTCCTCAAAGCTACCCCCCATGTTAAGGACTGGTGGGAAACCTACTGTGAGAACAAGGACCAGACAGAACCCTCTCTGTTCTCAGTCGTACCAACTTGGAATTCTTTCCGAGACGCCGTCAAGGAACAGTACTATCCTGTGGGGAGCTATGAGGACAAGTACATACAATGGACCAGGCTGCGACAACAAAGGGATCAAGATGTGCATGAGCTGACGAATCTGTTCCATACCCTGCGCACAAAGTTGGGTATCAAAGATTCAGAGAAACATCTGGTGCTAAAGTATCGTAGCTGTCTGCACAAATACATTCAGGAGGAAATGGAGTTCCTTGACATCTCCTCGCTTAGTACGGCATACCGGTATGCTGCCAAGATTGAGCAGAAATTCAAGCAGAAGAAGCGAGACTTTGGATCTGCGAATCAAAAGCAAGGGAAAGGTGCTTCCAAACCGCAGAACAAAGGACCGAGCCAAGGCATGGCGGCTAAAGACAACTCATCGAAGCCACAAAAAAAGAACAGCACCGCAAAGCCAAAGAAGGACACGGGAAAGTGGTGTGAGTTCCATAAGAGCTCCACTCACAACACAAGTGAGTGTCGGGCCAAGCAGTCGCTAGTGGCCAAGATGAGGGCTTCTGAGTCAGATGCATGCTCTGACTCCGAATCAGAACCTGAAAAGGGGAATGAAAAAGGGAAACAGATTATTGATGCGGAGCCCAACGCCACTGTTGCCACTACAAAGATCCAGAAGGAGGAACCGGAAGATCCAGAGGAGGAAGAACGTCTCTTCCACTCCCAGATGTGGGTAAAGGGCTCCCCTGTACAGTTCATTGTCGACAATGGGAGCCAAAAGAACCTCATTTCAGCAGACGCCGTGAAGCGGTTGGGCTTGCCAACCACAGCTCACCCACATCCATACACCATCGGGTGGCTTCACCAAGGACGAGATCTCCGCGTCAGCCAGCAGTGCCGCCTTCCCTATAGCATCAAGCCCTTCACGGATGAGGTATTATGTGATGTTGCTCCTATTGATGTTTCTGATGTATTATTAGGACAAACATACTTGTGGAAGCGTCATGCTGTGTATGAGTCTCGACCTCGTGCTGTTATTGTTACTTTGGGAAATAAGTTGTACAGGATACCAGAGGTACCACCTCCTGCCGCTATCTCTTTGGTTACTGCAAAACAATGCAGTAAGCTCATTTCCCAAACCAGGAAATTCGTTTTCCTGATGATCCGCCCCCAGGGCAAGAAGAAGACCGTGGCCACGACCTCCAGACAGGGCTCCTCTGCACAACAACAACAAATGGATAAGGTTGTGGAGGAGTACGGGGACATATTCACCTCACCCACAGGGGTTCCTCTGCACTGTCAGGTCAAGCACCCGATTGATCTGACCCCAGGTTCGCCGCTACCTAATGGACCGATCTATCGGCGCTCTGTTCTGGAGAATGATGAAATCAAGAGGCAGATTCAGGAGCTGTTGCAGAAAGGTCACATCAGACCAAGTTCATCGCCCTGTGGGAGCCCGATCGTGTTGGTACAGAAGAAGGATGGGACGTGGAGACTCTATATTGACTATCGGGCGCTGAACAAGATCACTGTCTGGAATAGGTACCCAATCCCACGGATTGATGACCTTCTAGACCAACTCAAAGGTGCAAAATATTTCAGCAAGATCGACCTGAAGTCTGGGTATCACCAGGTACCAATTGAACCCTCCGATGTGTGGAAGACTGCCTTCAAAGCCCAGGAAGGCCTTTTCGAATGGCTGGTCATGCCTTTCGGGTTGACGAATGCTCCCGCCACCTTCATGAGGATGATGGATGACATCTTGCGGCCATTCACCAACTCATTTGTAGTGGTGTACTTGGATGATATTTTGATCTTCAGCCAGACTTGGGAAGAGCACCTTCACCACATCCGACAAGTCCTCCAAACACTGCGGCAACACAAGTTGTGTGCCAATTTGGAAAAGTGCACTTTTGGCATGACCCAGGTTCAATATCTGGGATACATTATTGATGAAAGGGGGGTGCATGTGGATCCGGCCAAGATCCAAGTCATTCGGGATTGGCCAGCCCCAACCACTATAACAGAGCTTCGCAGCTTTCTGGGTCTTGCTAATTTCTATCGGAGGTTCGTGTTGGGATTCTCTCATATCACCTGGCCCTTCAGTCAAGTCACCAAGGGAGGAGCGAGAGAAAAAAAATTTTGGTCGGAACCTCAACAAAAGGCGTTCACAGAACTGAAAAACCGCCTCTGTTCTGCCCCAATTCTCACTTTACCAGACTTGCAACAGCCATTTGAGATCGAGACAGATGCCTCTGACTATGCTATTGGGGCAGTTCTTACTCAACAGGGACATCCAGTGGCATTTCATAGTGAGACATTGTCTGACACAATTCGCAAGTACCCCACATATGACAAAGAAATGTACTCCATTGTGCAAGCTTGTCGACAATGGAAGAATTACATTTTGGGGAAGGAAACAATCATCCACATAGACCACAGGCCCTTGCAGTTCATACAGACACAAGGGAAGTTGCAGAATGATCGCCATCAGAAGTGGTCTACATATCTGCAACAGTTTCATTTGAACATCAAGTATAAGAAGGGTAGCACCAATCATGTTGCAGACTGCCTCAGCCGACCACCGATCGTGGCGCTCACCACTGTGCTCAACTCTTGTGGGCACGAGACTTCTGATTGGCCGCTTCTCTATGAGAGTGACCCAGAATTCGGCCAAACTTACAAGGCACTCTTGGGGGGTGCACAAGTTCCAAATTTTCACCTCCAAGATGCACTTTTTATGTCACATGGGACACCTTTGTGTTCCTTCAAACGAGCATGCCAAGATGATATGGGAAGCACACTACAGTCGAGTCGATGGGCATTTCGGGGTCGAGAAAACAGTAGCAATCCTGCAGAAGTATTTCTATTGGCCGAACCTTTGAAAGGATGTCGAGAAGCACATCAGATCCTGCACTGCTTGTGCCATTGCCAAACCGACCATCAAGAAGCAAGGCCTATATACTCCTCTACCTACCCCTAGTCGACCTTGGGAATCTATCTCCATGGATTACATGTCGGGCCTGCCTTCTACTAAGCAGGGAAATGACTGTGTTTTTGTGGTCGTCGACAGATTCTCGAAGATGGCCATTATGGCGGCCTGCAAGAAGAATATCACAGCAGAAGCCACTGCTAAACTCTTCTTTAAACGAGTGTGGGTGCACTTTGGGATCCCACAGTCTATCATATCAGATCGGGATAGCAGGTTCCTCAGCACATTTTGGTCCAGCCTCTGGTCGATTTTGGATACCAAGCTCACCAAGTCCACAGCTTTCCATCCCCAAACAGATGGCCAGACAGAGGTCGTCAACAAAATGATTGTACACATTCTGCGCATGTACAATTCAAAGCATCCACGCACATGGGATGAGAGCCTCCCTTATGTACAACATAGTTATAATTGGGCTCTCCACAGTTCAATCGGCCATAGCCCCTTTCAGGTGGGCTTGGGATTCCAGCCACTATGTCCCATTGATGTAGCCATGCCATTTGCAGCTGCTCAGGCCAATTCAGCTCATGTCCAGTCTGAAGTTGACAAAGCCGGTAGCTTCATCGAGCGCATTCAACACATCCGCCAACAGGTTCATGATATATTGGACAGAGCCAATGCCAAGTATAAGCAACGCCATGATCAACACCGAGTGCCACACAACTTCCAGGTGTGCGACAAAGTATGGCTACATTTGCAGAAGGAGCGCCTCACTGGACCCCACCGCAAGCTTCACCCACTCCGATACGGGCCATACACCATCACCAAGGCTATAGGGAACAATGCCTTCGAGCTCAGTATTCCACCATTCCTTGGTCTGCACCCAATCTTCAATGTGGATCGCCTTCGTCCTTACTTCCCACCTCTACTGGACACCTCGGACATTGCAGAACAACTCACACCAACAGAGTTAAACCCAGACTGCATGGAACAGGCCACCACAGATTGTATCATGGACATGAAAATCAGGAACACTCGTCAACAGCAGATCCAACTGTATCGGGTTGTCAAAGCTGGCCAACTCCTGCACCAAGGAAAGTGGTTCACCAGGGACCAAGTTCAGCAGAAATTTCCTCATCTCATGGAGGAACTTAACGCAATGGGGACCATTGCTTCCTAAGGGGGGAGGAATGATCCCGGTGGATATTGG
>JAXQQM020074253.1:0-12756 GCA_034641835.2 Pinus albicaulis
GTTCCATGTCACTAGTCAAAAAGCTATGAAAATACCCGGGCTGCCTATCTATAACCTGAAACAAGAACACTGATCAGTGATTATCAACATAAAACATGAAAGACAGAAATGAAATGGAAATTATGGAAGTTTATAAACAGAAATGAAACAAATGCAATGTATGAACATATGAATGGATTATGACACAATGATCTTTAAAGAAACGAAATTAAAATTATACACTAATGCACAAAACCTTAGCTGAGCAGGGGCCCTCTACACCAGCCTTGGCAACGGTCCTCAAATACGAATTAAGTTGGAAAATAGAGTCTTCTTATATTAAAAAGCAGTCATTACAGAAAGGTGGTGTTACGGCACAAGTGCAGCGTAATCACATTACAGAGCAGACTAAATAAGAGTTAACAGAGACTAACATCGACTAACTCTATATGCGTATGCAAACACATTATATATAACAAAAGAAATATAACTGTCTCCTAAAGTTCATGCTGGTGGAGAGCACGTAGACCACTACGTCCACGGATCTAGGATCATGGCCGTGTTGGAAAGTAAATCTATGAGAGGTGGATGCTTGAATTCGATTCTGGAGCCCTGTACAGATGTCGATTTATCCTCCGCAGGCTTAGAAACGGCCGTATGAATCTTCATGTGACACGAAACAGAGTCCTGCCGACATGAGACTCTATGGTTGACTTCCATGTGGACGCCTTTGACCGCGGCTTCTTTAGATGAGTTTGCTCGAACCAATAGGACACGAACCATGTCCACATCATTCTTGACCTGCCCATGTGGCTCGTTTTCCTTGTAGACACCTGTAGCATAGAGTTTCACAAAATAGCTGCGGAAAGTGGCAAGATTCCACAGCTGAATGAAAAAAATCTAAATCAAATAGCAAACACAAAAATATAATTAAAAACCATGTTAGATGCTCTTTTGCACATGATATTGACAACTTGGGAGGTTCAGGTGAGTGAAAAAGGTATAGAAAAGTGTATGGAAAAGATGCAGATTTGAGACTCAACATACCCCCACTATGAAGGTGTTGCATGTCCTCATGCAACCAAAATTTTGATAATCTTTCTTCAGTTCATGTGCCTTGACACTTCAGCCAGCACATCCAATCCTCTCCTCTTCTTCCTTGGCACTGCCAACATTCTGGGTTTCTTCATTAAGCACCTAAATTTGATATTAACAAGTGCTCTGCTCAACTTCTGGCATTTCCTTTTCAATTTCTTATTCTTCTTCTGCCATATTCCCAAATGTAGCATGGTATTATCATGGATGATTTTGTCCAGTTTGCCTTGTTCTTTCAATGTCTCATTTTCATTTTTGATGTGCTTATTTAAAAGCTCTAGCTCAAAAATTTCCTGTTTTAGTGATTGGACTAAATCATCCTGCAATGTATGAGGCTGAATGGACGAAGTACTTGGACCTGTAGCTGCCTTTTCCAAAGACTCTATATAGTCATATACTTCCTGCTGCTTGGGGTCTATTTCAGGTGTCATTTTTATTGGGCTGTCCCCAAAATGCTGTGAAGGAGAGTTATTTTCAAAATCTGGCTGAGGAGGGCTTACATCAACATCTTGCTGAGAATAGGATGGAGTATGTTCAATGTCTGACTGAGAATGAAATGAACCAGGTTCACTAACTGACTGAGATGGACTATGGTCAGCTGGGGACTGTTCAGATGTCTCCTCACCCAAATCAATGAAATGAGGACCCTTAATTTGTGTTTTCCTCAATTTCCCCTTAAGTCTGCTGCTTCTTCTCACACGCTGTGGTACATTATCCTTTTGTTTTTGTTTTCCTTTCTCTGTCTTCTTGGGCATGGATGACTGCTTTTGAAGATAAACTAATCTTTCGGATAATATTTGATGATCTTCTTCTTCAGAAGAAGGAGTTTGATGTATGGCCTTAATAGTTTTTCTCTCTTTTGGTGTTATTGGCTTCTTACCCTTGATTTCCTTCTTCTTCCTTTTTACCAGTCTCTCTTCCCTATCAGTTCTTTCCATAGTAGTAGTAGGAGTATTTTGGATTTCATCAATTGTTCTTTTCCTCCTACTTCTTCTTGCTATGCTAGCTGCAGGAATTTCCTGAGTAGGAGTAATTTGGGTTTCAACATTTATTCTTTTTATTCTACTCCTTCTTGTTGAACTACCTTCAGGAATTTCCTGAGGTTCCTCAAAGAAATTTCTAACCAGAAATTGTTCCCATGTATCTTTCTTTTCCTTTAACTCGTTTTCAATCAGAATTTTTACAAGGCCGTGGTGATATAGATGGGGTTCTACATCTCCCAAATGTTTCTGAACAGTCACAGCCATTTTCTTCAAGCTATTGAATAGAAAATATGGGAGATTGAGAGTTTGATTTTCTAGAAAATTCATCAATAGCCTGGTATGGTACATATACATGGACCCAAAACGGCCTTCACATGTAATGAATTTCTGAACAACTAGCAATAAAGTAGCCCATTCCTTTTTCAATGCATGCACAGGAATTCCTCTTTTAAAAACAATTATGTCCATACCTTGGTTTCGTAAGATTGTTCTCCATGCCTCATCACTGATGCTTTTATTTTTAAACCAACGCTCCCCCTCCTGAAGAAGTTCCGTGGCTGTTGCTATAGATGCTTCATTGACCGCAAACTTGAGGTCTCCAATCTCTGCTTCCAAGCCATTAAATGACCTTGCAAATGATTTCGTAACTTCTTTGTGATAACCTCTGAATTTCTGGATAAAACGTAGCCAATTTGCTTTCTTCAATATCTCCTTTACTTGTGGATATCCCTCTATAAACTTAGGTCCTTCCGGCTCTGCTCTTAGCAATTTACCCATTTCTCTTTTCTGTTCTTCACAACTTTGTCTGCGTGAGGGTTCAAATGGAAATAGAACGATTGAATGCACAGGATCGAGCACAATGACTGTGGGAATGTATCATAAAATGGGAATGAGCACCATAAACGGAATGGAGTGAGACTGTGGGTAGATATCCAAGAGTGAGAATGAGCACAAGGAACGAAATGGAGTGAGACAAAACAGAGTGGGGTTTCATGAACACGGCAGAGACACGACATTCGGCAGCGTTTTGAATTTTGGTGGATGCACAATAAATATGAGCACGTTTTAACAACGGTTATGGATTTATGCGGCTGTAAGAGTCCTTGGTCAAATCAAATACGTCTCATTGTCTCCGGTGGGATATTGGAACATGAGTGAAAATCGGAATTTTAATGATGAAATCGTTTGTGAATGAATGCAAGAGGATAATATGGAGATCGTGAAAGGTTACGGAACTTTCAATATAATCATTGCACGTAATGGATAGAGCTCATGGTTCAGAACTATATAAAAATGTGTTTTTCAATGCTATTTGAAATAAATTTTATTCATACCTTTGGAATCTTTGCCTTTTCCCTTGGTCTTCAACTATTTGCTCTTCATTGGTGTCTTGAATGCTCCATATCTTCATTTTTGATCCTCTCACCTGCATTTTATTTCATAATTATGGAAATAACATCTGACTATACATTCTTTTTGAAAACAGAGTAGTAGCTGCGGAATCTGCTTCTGGCTGCGGAAACTGGAGTCAGCTGCGGAAACAGATGTCAGCTGCGGAAACTGACACAGCTATTACTTGGATGAATGGAAATGATCAAATGACAAATGACCAGATGGAAATGGTCATGAAAAAGATTTTTATTTATGGAATGGAATGAAATGAAGTGGAATGAAGTGAAATGAAATGAAATGAAATGGAATGAAGTGGAATGAAATGGAGTGGGTGGTGACAAAGCTTGTGAAATGAAAGAGATTTTTTTTTTGGAAAATATAGAGTGTCAGGTGTTCCTGATTTTCACCCTATATTTTCTGCATAAGACTGCCAATCAATGATTGGTTTTCAGGCTTATACCATTTTTATTTTATTTTTTATTTTATTTATTTATTTATTTATTTTATTTTTTTTAACTGAAAAACAAAAGCTAGGCTGGTGGAGAAGAAGAATTCTTCTGTACCAGCCTGATTGCAGAACTTTCTTGAAACATCTTGACAAAATCCTCTTTTGAGAGTGGCTTATGGTAAACTTTCAATCTATGGCCATTCACAATAAGAGGAGTTTGAAACTCATCAATAGTCTTGATTCTTACAGCTCCATTGCTAAAGATCCTGTCAATCTCATATGGCCCAAGCCAATGAGTCTGAAATTTCCCTTGAAAATCTTTAAACTTGGAATCAAATAACAATGCCCAATCTCCTTCTTGAAACTTCTTCTCTTTGATATACTTGTCATGCCATTTAGCTCTTTGATATTGAACTAGATCAGTTCTTAAAATTGCTTCTTGTCTGATCTCATCTAGTTCATTCAACTGCTCCATTCTATGCTTTTGGGCTTCTGATAAGTCCATCCCCAACTGAACTGCTATCTTGAAGGTCTTGACTTGGAACTCAATGGGGAGCAAGCCTTCTTTCCCATAAACAAGTTCATAGGGAGAATGTCCTGTTGTATTCCTCCATGTAGTTCTGTAGGCCCACAAGGCTTCTGGAAGCCTTTCTGCCCAATCTCTTCTATGTAGATGAACAGTTTTGGTGATGATACTTTCAAGAGCTTTGTTTGTGGACTCCACTTGACCATTTGCTTGTGGATGGTAAGGAGTAGATCTTCTGTGCTTGATTTTGTATTCTTCCATCAACTTCTCCACCAAATTGGATGTGAATTGGCTCCCATGATCTGTCACAATTTCTCTTGGAACACCAAAGCGAGTAAAAATATCCTCATAAAGAAAATGAACAACTGAATTTTCAGTAGCAGATACTAATGCTTTGGCTTCTACCCATTTAGTAACATAATCAGTACAAACCAATATATACTTCTTTTGTTTGGATGGTGGATTAATAGGTCCAATGAAATCTAAAGCCCACTTTTCAAAGGGTTCAATGAGTACCTGTGTTTGCAATGGCATTTCATTTGAAAGGGTAGGTTTCCCTACTCTTTGGCAGCTGTCACACCTTTTTACATATTGTTTTTCATCTTTGAAGAGGGAAGGCCAATAATATCCCAAAGAAAGGATTTTATAGGCCGTCCTTTTGTCTGCAAAGTGTCCGCCACATGGTTCATCATGACATGCCTTAAGAATATCGGGCATTTCATCTTCCCTGACACATCTTCTGATCACAAGATCTGGCCCTGTTTTAAACAATTCGTTAGAAATCCATGAATATTTTGAACTCTCCTGAATAATCTTTCGTTTTTCTCTTGGAAATAAATGTGAAGGTAGTTTCCCTGTAACCAAATAGTTAGCAATATCTGCATACCAAGGGTCTTAATAGTTACTGCAAACAAATATTCATCAGGAAACTTATCTTCTACAGGAGAATCTTCTTTAGTATTCTGAATCCTAGACAAGAAATCAGCTACTGTATTCTGTTTTCCTGGTCTATCCAACACGGTAATATTGAATTCTTGCAAAAGTAAAAGCCATCTTGTCACTCTGCCATTAGTAACAGGTTTGTTCATTAAATATCTAATTGCAGAATGGTCAGTATGAATAAAAGTTTCATAGCCTGTTATGTAATGTCTAAACTTATTAATTGCATGAAAAACAGCTAAAAACTCTTTTTCAGTCACAGTATAGTTTAACTCTGTAGGAGTCAAATTTTTATTGGTATAATAAATGGCATAAGGAATTAAATCTTTTTGACCCAACACAGCTCCTAGAGCTGTATCTGAAGCATCCGTAGAAATATGAAAAGGGAGTTTCCAATTTGGTCCTCTCAAGATAGGTGCTTCGGATATTCTTGTTTTCAAAGTTTCAAAAGCTGATTGACAATCAGGATCCCATTTAAATTCACAGTCTTTTGTAAGCAATTTGAAGAGTGGAGATGCAATTTTAGTGAAGTTTTCTATAAATCTTCTATAGTAACCAGTAAATCCTAGAAAACTTCTAACATCTCTTTGACAATTTGGAATAGGCAACTTGGAAATGACTTCAACTTTTGATCTATCAACCTTAATCCCATCTCTTGAAATATGATGTCCTAAAACAATCCCTTCAGTAAACATCATAAAGCATTTTTCATGGCTTAATGAAAGGTTTGTTTCTTTACATCTTATGAGAACTTTTTCCAAATTTTCTAATGCCTCTTCAAATGAATTACCATAAACTATAAAATCATCCATATAAACTTCTACACAATCATGGATTAGATCAGAAAAAATTCCTAGTACTGCTCTTTGGAATGTTGCTGGTGCATTACATAACCCAAAAGGAAGCACTCGGTAGGCAAAAGTCCCCCATGGACAAGTAAATGTGGTCTTATCTTGATCTTCAGGTGCTACCTGAATTTGATTATAGCCACTAAAACCATCCAAAAATGAAAAGTACTTTTTACCTGCTAATGTATCTAATACCTGATCGATAAAAGGCAAAGGAAATTGATCCTTCAAAGTTTCTTTGTTCAATTCCCTGTAATCAATGCACACCCTCCATTTACCATTCTTTTTAGGTACTATAACCAAAGGAGAAACCCATCGGCTATCTGAAATTGGATAAATGAAGTTTACATTGAGTAGTTTTTGGAGCTCTTCTTTCACTATCTCCTAAGATTTGGATTCATCCTTCTTTGAGGTTGTCTGATTGGTCTACTGTTTTCCTCAATATAGATATGATGGATGCAAGTCTTAGGATCAATACCTTTCATGTCAGTATACTCCCATGCAAATGCAGTAGAATGTTTTTGCAAGATTTTGGTTAGTTCTTCTTGCTGTGACTTTTCCAAATGTTTGTTGATATTTAATGTTTTTCCTGGAAAAATCTCAATAGTAGAACTACCAAACTCTTCCATAGAGTAAAGAGACATTTGTCTTGATGATAAATATTCTATGTCAGATTCCAACTGAAATTGTGTGGGGTCATATTCCGAAGATGTCTCAAAATTTTCTAATGTGTTCAGAATTTGACTATCCTCACTGATTTCAGAAATGGTAAAGACAGGTTGTATAGTGTCCTCATCATCAACCCATTCATTGTCTCCTACTTCTGTGATTTCTTTTGCTGGAGGATACAAATTGAATTTCTTTGTCGAATTACCATTAGAAATGTACATATCCCTAGATCTACAACTAATAAAATCATCAGCTGTGGCTAGCCAAAGTCTTCCTAAGATAAGTGGGTGCCCTCCTAGATTACTCTTGGGAGTCAAAATCATAAAATCTACTGGATATTCCCAAGAATCTAAGGAGACTGAAATATCTTCTAATACACCATCTGGTTTAATAATTGATCGATCTGCAAGTTGCGGTAAAGTAGGTGTAAAAAGAAGGTTAGGAAGTTTTAGCTGGTCCATAGTCTGTCTACTCATAATGTTGATAGTAGCCCCTAAGTCAATCAATGTGTTTGGAATTTCTATCCCATTTATATGTGTCTTGAAAATTGGACTTCCTGGATCTACATACTTTTGCATGGTAATTTTTCCCATCATAATATCTGCAATTTTTCCTACCAGGTGGATTCTTCTTGTGTCTTTTAGTTTCCTTCTTGGTCTTTTGAAACTCAACTCCTTTATTGTTTTTGCTAGAATAGGAATCTCTCGAATGGCTTGTAGCAAGGGAATCTTGATACAAACATTCTTCAATTCTTCTAGAAAATCATCAATGATTTCAGCAGCAGATTTGTTTCTTTACCTTGTCTGTGTTGTAAAGTCTTTGGGGAAAAATTCTTGACCAATGTAGGTTGCTCTTTTCTGGAGTTGTGGATGTTCAACTTTCTTTCTTTGAATTTTTGAATTTTTTGAAGAGTTCTTCTGAGACCTTATTGACTTGAAGAGAGTCCTCCTGGGTATCTTGCATCTTGAATGTCTATGAAGAGGATTTTCCTAAGTTCTACCTAGGTCAGGTTGTATGGTTGAGAGAACAATCATGGGTGAAGATTGTTCTTCTTCTCTTGTTAGCCTTCAGTATTAAAGTTCTGTTATTGGGATTGCATGTCATTTGTGCAATTTGTTTGTTTTTTGTTGGTATGGAAGCATGAGTTGAGGATTTGGATTTTTTTGAGAAGGTTGTTGTTGTGGAAATGGAAATGAAAGTTGTGGATTTGTGTTTGGAAGTTGTGGAGCTTGTTGATTTTGAAAAGATGGAGGATATTGATAAAATTGAGCAAATCTCCCATAAGGATTTTTCATCCCTTGTACCCATGGCTGATATGAATTTTGATGTTGGGGCCAAGGTTGTTGCCAAGGATTCCAATTTGGTGGGGTTTGAAGATTCATAGGGTTGTTAAACCCTTGAGTTTGTTGTCCATGCCAAGGTCTCCTTGCGACAAAACAGAGAGATTCTACTGAATTTGGGTCTTCCTGAAAAACAGCTTTGAGTCCAGGAATTGAAGGACAATCCTTGATCTCATGATTCTCTGAGCAAATCATACATGTTTCTACAACTTTTGCATCCAAGGGACATTCCCTTAAAGCATTTTTCTTCCTACATTTCGGACAAAAGATGGCTAAAGCATATGTTTCTGCTTTCTGCTTGTTTTGGATTTTAAGGGTGTCTAGTTGTTCACTAAGGCTCCCTAAGATATCAGTTTTGAACTCATCAAGCATATTACCAATCTCTGCCCTACTTACTGATCCAGTTGCAGACTTGTTAGCCCTAATAAGAGAAGGATCCCTAGGCCCTTTTCCTGTTTTAGATTTTCCCCTTGAGAGATGGACACATAATTCTGTTATGTCACGAAGTGGAAGTTGAGAAATATCTCCTTTCCCCATCATGTTTAAAATATCTATCCATTCATCTCTAATGGCTTTTAATATGAGGGCTTTCAAGGTTTCTTCATCTAAGTTGCTCATCTTTGCTCTTTTCAAATTGTACTGAAATCTTTCAAGTAAGTCTTCCAAATTTTCATCTTCTTTTTGCATCATTTTGAATACCTCATCCTTGTGATTGGTGGGCATACAATAGTCCAAGTATCTATCCAAAAATGTTTGTTTCATATCATTCCAAGTCCTAATAGATTGAGTGGCTAATCCCATGAACCATTTCAAAGCAGATCCTTTCAAAGTTGAAGGAAATAGTTTGAGTTTTTGAGAATCTTCCATATAGTCATAAGTTCGGCACACTACTTCAAACTCAAATAGAAATGTTTCAGGATCCTCACTTCGCAATCCATAAAAGTTAGGGAGAACAGATGGTGAGATATTTTTCATTGTTGCATGAGTTTCCTCATCAACTATAGGGAATCCAAAAAAATTGTCTCCTTCCCTATTTCTACCATTATTTCCTTCACCATTGTTGTCTTCATTGTTTCCTCCTCTTCTACCTCTACCTCTACCTCCATTTATTACTTCCTCTGCCATGATAGTTTCTTTAGAGTCCTTAGAGTCCTCTAGTTCTTCTACCAAGGGAGGATGAGAGAGAGTCTCTTTGTTTTCTAAATGGGTTTTAGTAGGTGGTATAGGAGAATCCTCTAATTCAGCTGTTCTTCGACTACCAAAAATCTTAAGGCTAGGGGTAGATGGTGGTGAATCTGGTCTATGCCTTGAAGAAGATGGAGTTGTGAAAATCGAACTCTTGGCTTTAGCTATAAACCTTCCCCTAGAATCTCTTGCTCTATGCATGTCATTTTTTATTTTTATTTTTATTTTTATTTTTTTTATTTTTTATTTTTTTAAAAGTTGGGCTAATAATTCTCTTTCTGATCTTCCAGGTCACACTAGGTGCAAGAAGAGAGCATACTTAAGAAATTACTAAACCAATAACTCTCTTTTCTGATCCTCCAGATCACACTAGGTGCAAGAGGAGAGCATACTTCAAGAAGTTATCAAGTTTTCCTTTCTTTTATGATTTTATGTTTTTTTTTTTAAGAAATTGGCTACCTAGTTACACTTCCCCGGCAACGGCGCCAAAATGTTTGGTCAATTTAGTGTCCTAAATTGCTGCATTTAATTTGTCAATCCGGGAATCGTAAGCTGATGAAGTGCGGCGCACTATATGTGCAAGATAACCTATTTCTTAACTTTTTGTCGTTTTTGGTTTTCTAAGGTGAAATGGAAATTCTAAGATGAAGACAAGTTTGGTTATGTTTGTTCAAGGAAGTGATATCCCCTATAATGATTTACCAACTTGAAAATTTAAAAAGCAAATTGAAATTTACAATGACAAGACTTGTAAGAAAATGAAAATGTCTTTGCTGTAATATGACAAGACTTGAAAGGAAATGAAAATGCGCTGCTGAAATGAAAAGGTGCTACTAGTCTAATAAATCAAAACAGTGAACTATTGAACATGAAAACCAAACTATTCTTGCTGCTGAATAAACACAAAAGAAACTATGCTTAAGGAAATTCAAAATTGCAACAAAATAAATCTAAATCAGATTACATCAATTTATCTTCTGATCCTTCATCATTAGTCCGGCTATGATTTTCGGAAGTATAAAAGAAACTAATACTAAACTACACATTTCATAATACAATCCCTCACCATCAGTCCAGCTGTGGCTTTCGGAGGCAACTGAAGATGCTATGAGCAGCTTAATATATCTAAATTTGCAGAAAAGAAACTAATACTAAAATACACATTTCATAATGCAGTCCCTCACCATCAGTCCAGCTGTGGCTTTCGGAGGCAACTGAAGATGCTATGAGCAACTTAATATATCTAAATTTGCAGAAAAGAAACTAATACTAAACTACACATTTCACAATACAATCCCTCACCATCAGTCCAGCTGTGGCTTTCGGAGGCAACTGAAGATGCTATGAGCAGCTTAATATATCTAAATTTGCAGAAAAGAAACTAATACTAACCTACACATTTCATAATACAATCCCTCACCATCAGTCCAGCTGTGGCTTTCGGAGGCAACTGAAGATGCTATGAGCAGCTTAATATATCTAAATTTAACTACTGAAGCAAATAAGCAAAACTGAAATGAAAAAAGCAATACTGAAATTAAACAGAAACTATGAAAAGCAAATTAGCAGCAGAACAATGTTAGTTCCATGTCATTAGTCAAAAAGCTATGAAAATTCCCGGGCTGCCTATCTATAACCTGAAACAAGAACACTGATCAGTGATTAATCAACATAAAACATGAAAGACAGAAGTGAAATGGAAATTATGGAAGTTTATAAACAGAAATGAAGCAAATGCAATGTATAAACATATGAATGGATTATGGCACAATGAGCTTTAAAGAAACAAAATGAGAACTATACACTAATGCACAAAACCTTAGCTGAGCAGGGGCCCTCTACACCAGCCTTGGCAACGATCTTCAAATACGAATTTCGGTTGAAAATAGAGTCTTCTTATATTAAAAAGCAGTCATTACAGAAAGGTGATGTTACGGCACAAGTGCAGCGTAATCACATTACAGAGCAGACTAATAAAAGATAACAGAGACTAACATCGACTAACTCTATATGCGTATGCAAACGCATTATATATAACAAAAGAAATATAACTGCCTCCTAAAGTTCATGCTGGTGGAGAACACGTAGACCATTACGTCCACGGATCTAGGATCATGGCCGTGTTGGAAAGTAAATCTACGAGGAGTGGATGCTTGAATTCGACTAAGGAGCCATGTACAGATGTTGATTTATCCTCCGCAACTTAGAAACGGCCGTATGAATCTTCATGTGACACGAAACAGAGTCCTGCCGACATGAGACTCTATGGTTGACTTCCATGTGGACGCCTTTGACCGCGGCTTCTTTAGATGAGTTTGCTCGAACCAATAGGACACGAACCATGTCCACGCCATTCCTGACCTGCCCATGTGGCTCGTTTTCCTTGTAGACACCTGTAGCATAGAGTTTCACAAAATAGCTGCGGAAAGTTGCAGCAGCTGCGGAAAGTGGCAAGATTCCGCAGTTGAATGAACAAAATCTAAATCAAATAGCAAACACAAAAATATAATTAAAAACCATGTTAGATGCTCTTTTCCACATGATATTGACAATTTGGGAGGTTTAGGTGAGTGAAAAAGGTATAGAAAAGTGTATGGAAAAGATGCAGATTTGAGACTCAACACCCCTCCAAGGCAAGTATTTGCACAGCAGGGCGCGACTAATCCCCCTTCCTCTCAAAGAAGGTGGAAAGGCAATCAAAATTAATCTGCCCCTGGTACTCGTGGACCCAATCCTTAAGGTACTGACCTTAACACTGCTAACCAGCAACAGGGTACTCAGCCCAAGCCGGACAGGCCTATTCGCACAAATAAGCCTTGTTCGTGTTGCGGTGTTTACGGTCATTACACTCACGATTGTCCCCTTCTACCACAAATGCGGCAGATGTGGGAGTCTCAAGCCACTTTGCGAGGACAACATGCCTCCCCTCATGCTCCCCCTAATGTGGCCTCTACTCAACCGGCTGTGTTTACCGATCCTTTCCCCCAGCAAGGATTCGTGGCTACCCAACCACCTGACGGATAGGTCGCCACTCAACCTTTCCTTCGTGTTCTAAGGTATTCTTTTCAACATCCAATGGTCCCTTACATATCCCTCAACCCAAAGTTGAGGTTCATACCAAAATTCCTAAGGGACCATTATGCCGAAATGTTGCTTCTGGTCGAGTTGCTAATTCATGTAGCATAGTAGATGATTTGGCGCAGTCTCTTGTTGCCATTTCCACATTGGAACTTCTCCAGTCGTACCCTTCCCAAAAGAAGGCTCTACTATCTGCCATGGGTGCTGTCAATCCTGATGATGACCAAATGATTGTTTTCGACGCCCATCAATTAGAATATCCCCCTCTTCCTGC
>JAXQQM020059724.1:0-44380 GCA_034641835.2 Pinus albicaulis
CCAAAACAATAAAGGAGTTGAGTATGAAGACAACAAGAAAAAGAATAAGAGAAACCAAGAAAATTCAACTGGTAGGACAAATAGCAGAGATTATGATGGGCAAGATTGCTATTCCAAAGTATCTTGACCCAGGAAATCCAGTTGTCAAAATTCACATCAAAGGAATTGAAATTCAAAACAAACTCATTGAATTAGGAGCAGCAATAAATATCATGAGTAGACAAATCATGGACAAACTGAAACTTCCTAATCTTCTCTTTACACCCACAATATTACAATTAGCAGATAGATCTGTGATCAGACCAGATGGGGTAATAGAAGACATTCCAGTGTCCCTAGACTCTTGGGAGTACCCTGTGGATTTCATGATCCTAACTCCTAAGAATAATCTAGGAGGCCATCCTGTTATACTAGGAAGACCTTGGCTGGCTACAGCTGATGCTTTTATTAGTTGTAGGTCCGGTGATATGTATATTTCTGATGGTAGTTCAACTAAGAAATTCACTTTATATCCTCCAGCTAGGACAATTACAGATCTAGGTGACACTCAATGGATAGAGGATGAAGAAGATTTACAACCACTCTTCACAATTTCAGAAATTAGTGAAGATAATCAAATTCTGAATACTCTAGAAAACTTTGAATCCTCTCCGTAACACAAATATGAATCATTTCAAGAGGGATCCAATATTGAGTTTTTGTCATCTAGGCAGATGTCTCTTCATTCTATGGACAAATTTGGCAGCTCTACAAGTGAAATTTTTCCAGGCAAAACTTCGAACATAAACAAGAACCTAGAAAAATCTCAACAAGAAGAGTTAATCAAAGTATTACAGAGACATTCTTCTGCATATGCATGGGAATACACTGACATGAAAGGGATAAGTACCAAGACTTGTACTCATCACATCTATATAGAGGCAAATTTCAAACCAATCAGACAGCCTCAAAGACGGATGAATCCAAATCTTAGGGAAATTGTTAAGGAAGAATTGCAAAAAATGTTAAATGTTAATTTCATCTATCCTATTTCAGATAGTCAGTGGGTTTCTCCTTTGGTAATTGTGCCAAAGAAAAATGGAAAATGGAGGGTCTGTGTTGACTACCGAGAATTGAATAAAGCTACTCTTAAAGACCATTTTCCCTTACCTTTCATAGATCAAGTATTAGATACATTAGCTGGAAAAAAGTACTTTTCATTCCTAGATGGGTTTAGTGGTTACAATCAAATCCAAGTAGCCCTTGAAGACCAAGAAAAAACCGCATTCACCTTTCCTTGGGGTACCTATGCCTACCGAGTATTTCCATTTGGATTATGCAATGCACCTGCAACATTCCAAAGGGCAGTATTAGGAATTTTTTTGGATCTAATACATGACTGTGTAGAGGTGTACATGGATGATTTCACAGTTTATGGGGACACATTTGAAGAGGCTTTAGAAAACTTGGAAAAAGTATTAAAAAGATGTCAAGAAGAAAACCTTTCACTTAGTCATGAAAAATGTTTTATGATGTTTACTGAAGGTATTGTTTTAGGGCACCACATTTCAGGGGATGGGATTAGAGTTGATGAGGCAAAATTTGAAGTCATTTCTAACCTATCCATTCCTAGTTGTCAAAGAGATGTTAGAAGTTTTCTAGGATTCACAGGATATTATCGGAGATTTATAGAAAACTTCACCAAAATAGCATCTCCACTCTTCAAATTACTCACCAAAGATTGTGAATTTAAGTGGACTTCTGATTGCCAGTTAGCTTTTGAAACCCTGAAAACCAAAATTTCTGAAGCACCTATAATAAGGGGACCTAACTGGAAGTTACCTTTTCATATCTCGACAGATGCTTCCGATACAGCTCTGGGAGCAGTATTGGGACAGAAAGATTTAATTCCCTATGCCATCTATTATATCAGTAAAAATTTGACTCCTGCAGAGTTAAACTATACTGTAACGGAAAAAGAGTTTTTAGCTGTTGTTCATGCCATTAACAAATTTAGACACTATATAACAGGCTATGAAACTTTTATTCACACTGATCATTCTGCCATTAGATACTTAATGAATAAATCAATTACTAATGGTAGAGTTATAAGATGGTTGTTGTTATTGCAAGAATTCAACATTACTATTCTAGATAGGCCTGGAAAACAAAACACTGTGGCTGACTTCCTGTCTAGAATTCAAAATATCAAAGATGACACTCCGGTTGAAGATCAATTTCCCGATGAATATCTTTTTGCAGTTTCTACTCAAACTCCATGGTTTGCTGATATTGCTAATTATTTAGTTTCAGGAAAATTTCCTTCAATTATGAATGCAAGGGATAAAATAAAAATCATTAATGATAGTGCAAAATATTCATGGGTTGCTAATGAGTTGTACAAGACAAGTCCAGATTTGATCATTAGAAGGTGTGTTCGTGAAGATGAGATGCCTGAGATTCTTAAGGCATGTCATGATGAACCTTGTGGCGGACACTTTGCAGATAAGAGGACAGCCTATAAGATCCTTAATTTAGGATATTATTGGCCATCTTTGTTTAAAGATGCTAAGGAGTATGTCAAAAGGTGTGACAGTTGCCAAAGGGTAGGGAAACCTTCTCCTTCAGGTGAGATGCCATTACAACCTCAGGTACACATTGAACCTTTTGAAAAATGGGCTTTGGATTTTGTAAGACCTATTAGTCCTCCATCAAGACAAAAGAAATATATATTAGTTTGCACTGATTATGTTACTAAATGGGTAGAAGCTAAACCATTACTTGTTGCTAATGAATCATCTGTAGTTACTTTTCTTTTTGAGGATATTTTTACTCGTTTTAGTGTCCCAAGGGAAATTGTTACAGATCAAGGAGCTCAATTTACATCAAGGCTAGTGGAGCAAATGATGGAGAGGTACAAAATCAGGCATAGAAAATCTACTCCTTATCATCCACAAGAAAATGGTCAAGTGGAATCTACTAATAAGGTCATTGAAGGAATCCTAACAAAGACTGCTCATTTACATAGAAGAGATTGGGTAGATAGGCTTCTTGAAGCCTTGTGGGCCTATAGAACTACATGGAGAAACACAACAGGCCATACTCCTTATGAGCTTGTTTATGGAAAGAAAGTTTTGTTTCCCATAGAGTTCCAAATTCAAACTTTCAAAATGGCAGTTCAGCTAGGACTTGATTTAACGGAGGCACAAAAGCATAGACTGGAGCAAATCAATGAATTGGATGAGATTGGGCCATATGAAATTGTTCAAATTTTTGACAATGGGGCAGTCAAAATCAGAACTATAGGTGAAGAAGAGGTCACTTTTCTTGTGAATGGTCATAGATTGAAGCTATATCACAAACCACTCTCAAGAGAAGAATTTGTAAAGAAGTTCCAAGAAAGAAATGATGTGAAGTTAATGAAGAAGAATCTCTCTTCTTCATCAACTTGATTAAATTTTCTGAAGCATTTCTCTTTGAAAAAAAAAATTAAAAAAAAAAATAAAAAAAACAAAAAAATAAAGGTATAAACATGAAAACCAATCATTGATTGGCATGTTTATATAGAAAATATAGGGTGAAAATTAGAGTCTCTCTGACACTCTAACTTTTCCCATTTTTGTTTTTACAAGCAGTTGTTACAAAAATCATAAGTTCAGATCCATAGTGCTTATGATCCATCTCATTTCATTTCACTCCATTCACTTATCCATCCATAATCCATCTCATTCATTCATTCATTCCATTCCACATATCATTCATCTCATTCCATCCTCCATCCATCTCATTTTCATGTCAAAATACAAAATTTGATGTCTTGCTGAAAGTGAATAAAACATGTCATGAATTGCAGTACAGTTCTTATGTTCTTTCACTCCATTTCATAAACTGAATCCATTCCATTTCATCATCCACTTCATACATATCATAATCCATCATCCATCTTCATTCATACCATGTAAAATTTCACCCATACTCCAAAAACACTCCATTCCATGATTAAAATTCTCTACAGGAACATTCTGCAGCTCAACAGACATTCTGCAGCTGATCATCCTTTCTACAGCCAGACAGTCTTTCCGCAGCTACAAATTCTGAAGGCATCAATCAGCAGACATTAAAATTTCAAAAAATGACCCAGTGTATCCATGTATCAAAAGCATCAAGAAGATTATGAATACTCTTCCAAAGGTGAAAAAAGAAGACAAATACTACAAAAATCAAATGAAAGGCAGAGGTAACAAGTTTAAATTATAATGGCATTTCATAAAGTTTAGCATAGTTTTAGTTATGGATTGTTCGAAAAGGTTGTTTTAATTATTTTTATTGATCAAAGACCAATAAACCCTCCACAGACTTTTTATTAAAATCTCTCATTTCAAATTCCATATCTGACATCACTTAAGCGGTTAAAATAGTCGAGGTATTTGAATTCTTCACATCTCTTAACCAAATCATTCAATGATGATTCTTTTTGACGTTGTAAAAATCTCCGTCGTCTCTTCAATCATTAATTCGTTCCCTCCACCTCACTTCACTACTTCATTCCGTGACCACTGCCATAACTCCATTCTGTAGCCGGCATTTCATTCCGTAGACAGAGATATTCTTATCACCGAGAGCAGAGCCAAAGAATATCAGTTTGAATAGCATTGAGCATTATCATTGTAAACGCAGAGCAGAGCAAAAGGGTAATTTTGGAGGTATATCAGCGTGAGAATTTGAAGCCATTTGATTCCGTGGGCAGACAAAGTATCACTGTGGGCAGAGATTGAGCATTATCACTATAAACACAGAAGTATAGTAGAGAAGAATTTGAAGTCATTTGTCACCGGGAGACAGAGGTGTAGCATTGAAGAATTTGAAGCCATTTGTTACCAAGAGACAGAGATATATCAGTATGGGAATTTGAAGCTATTTGCCACTGGGAAACAGAGGTATAGTGGTGTGGGAAATTTGAAGCCATTTGTCACTGTCAAACAGAGACATATCAGTCCAAAGTTCAATTGTCAACAAAGGCATATCAGCCCGAAGTTTTGAAGTTGTTTTCATTATCAACCAGAGGTATATCAGCTCGAAATTTGAAGTTGTTGCCACTATCAATCATAGGTATGTCATTCCGAAGTTTGAAGCCATTTAAATTCGAAGGTGAAAGTCATTGTTTTTGTGGGTAGAAGAGTGTTAATTTGAACATTGAAGAAGAAATCATGGGTTTCATTGTAAGAACTGAACTAGTGGGTTCAAAATATTTAGAAGGCTACCCTCAATGCAAAGAAATGTTACAACAAATAGGATGGCTTCAATTTTTGGAGAAATTTAATGGCTTCCACAAGGAAGTCACTAAAACATTTGAAAGATCATTTCAAGGAACTGAAGTTGAAGTGGGAGATGTCAAATTTACTGTCACTGAAGTTTTCATTGCAGAGGCTACAGGGTTGCTCAGAACTGGAGAGAGATGGTTCAAAAACAGAGAATTCCACAATGAATCCTGGAAGAAAATTTTAAAATCACAAGGTATGGATGTCACTGTATTTAAGAAAGGAATTCCCAGTTCTGCATTGAAAAATAAATGGAGAAACATACTACTTCTTCTGCAAAAATTTATTACATGTGAGGGTAGATATGGGACATTTTATGTCTACCACATTAGACTGATAATGCATTTTCTAGGGGAAGACCTAAACCTACCTTACTTATTGCTTCAAAGCTTGAAAAAGATGGCTTCCTGTGTTCAAAGAAGAGTTCAATTTTTAGAGACAACTTTATATCATCATGGGTTGGTTAAAATTTTGATTGAACATCATTTAACCAAAAAAAATGACACATGGGACGATTTCTTGATAAGAAATCATTTTGAAGAGCCAAGATAACCCTCACCGGAACCACAGCCTACAAGGAGAAGTAGAAAATGGAGGGCTTAAAAAGTTGAAATTGACAAAACAGTCCAAGAGAGCAGCGAGGAAATCATTTTAGAGAAGTTGACCCAAATCAAGAGGCAACTTAAGAAAGAGAAGGTAATCAAGAAATCTGCCACAGAGAAAGGAGAGGGATCCTCTCACCCAAGGAGAAGCCACAGACTAAAGGGAAAACTAAAGAAAACTCAAATCAAACAAACAGGGGTGCTTGATATAGAAGATGAGGAAACATCCATGGAAGAAGATGTTGAAGAGGATTTTTATGAAGGAACCCCTGAAATTGACCCTGCTCAACAAGAAATTTATGACTATGTGGAAACTTTGGAGAGGAGAGCTTCAGAAAGCAGAGAGAGAACCCCCATTCCTCCACTGTCTGAAATAGATGTATTAAGAAGGGATAGGTAGGAGTTGGAATTACTTAATAGACACATCAAAAATGAGAATGAAATTCTCAAGGATCAAGTCAAGCTCAAAACTGATATGAACTCAACCTTATCCCTCCATATAAACAAAGTGGAAAAGACCAATGAGAAGTTGAAGAAAAGGAACAAGAAGCTAATCAGGGCACTCACCAACCTAAGGTTCAAACTTGTTATCAGAAAACCCAGAAGATCTCTAGCTTCCAGACAAAGGAGAAGGAGAGGATTAGATGTCCTTAGAGAAGCCTCTGAGTTCATAGGATAATCTGCATGAGGACATGCAAAGAGACAACACTGGGGGTATGTTGAGCCTCAAAATTGTGCTCTCTTTCATTCCATTTTACCTCATTTTCCTTTGTCCATTGCTGTCCTAGACCCAATTGATCAATGAATATAGTTAAAATTACTTATAGAA
Organism: Pinus albicaulis; assembly: GCA_034641835.2. Classification (NCBI taxonomy): domain Eukaryota; kingdom Viridiplantae; phylum Streptophyta; class Pinopsida; order Pinales; family Pinaceae; genus Pinus; species Pinus albicaulis. The sequence goes on from JAXQQM020059724.1 coordinate 6,729, forward strand.
TGATTTACATGACTGACTTGCTAAGTTTTGTGATTTTTTCCATTGTAAATCATTTTGACTGGAACTAGCTGCAGAATGTAGACATTCCGTGGCTAACCGGCGATTCTGCATCTGTCTTCACATTTGGGTATGTTCCAGGTGGCCTCTCAAGAAAAACCGCATATGGGCATAATCCACGTCATGTCTACATGGTTCGTTGCTCATCATGGAGGAAGAAACGAATTCTAGGTATGGTTTTGGAACGTGGGAACACATTTAGGAAGGAAGACTTCTATTAGCACTGTCTCAGTCCAGATGTCTTTTTCCTTTTCACGCAGCCACTTCAAGAGTCCTAATGTGATTCCGATAAGGAAAGACAGTGTTCCTGAATTGTTGCAAATATTTTTATTTACATTTGTTATATAAACACTTGGGAAACCGAGTGCTAGGTTAGATTTGATGTTAGATTTTATGCTAGATTTTTCTTAGATTATGTGCTACATTTCTGAATACGTAGAGTGCTATGTTCAAGTTATTTCATCTTTAATGGAGCAGACAGTGTTGTTTTGAAAGCGTTGATTTAATTTGGAGTTGAATTCCGTCAGGTGGTAGAGGGCCCCTGCCTCTTGCACGGATTTATTTGCGTAAATTAGATAAGTATTTTAGCTGCCTTTACGTTTTTGAATTTGAATTAGTAGTTGTTTTAATTAGCTACTGTAGTTGTACTCATTCTAACTCTTCCACAAGAAGAAGCTCTTCCAAAAGATTATAATGATGAATGGGAAATGGCTATAGTATTGTAGGATTAGAAGTTGAATTCATAGTTTTTTTTAATTAGCTATTGTAGTTATACTCATTCTAACTCTTCCACAAGAAGAAGCTCTTCCAAAAGATTATAATTATGAATGGGAAATGGCTATAGTATTGTAGGATTTAGTTGTAATTTTTGTTGTTCACTATCACAGTTACACTTGTTCTAATCACTCTTCCACAAGAAGAAACTCTTCTAATAAATTCTTAAGGAGTCCAAGAAATGACCGTGATAATGAATGATTTAGTTGTGTGTTTGCACTAAGTACCATCTCTATTCTTGCTCTTAAACGCTTGTCCAAAATATCATAATGATGAGTGGGATATGGATATGATATCTTAGTTTTTCATTACTTTCAGTCCTTTATGTTTGCATTTGCACTCAATTACAAAGTCAGAATTGTTCTAACTCTTCCAAAAGAAGGAACTCTTCCAAAATATCAATAATGATGGACAAACATACTGTATAATTTCATAGAATAATGCATGATAGTATAGTTAGGATACTCCGGAGTTTCATTGCACTTAATTCATGTTCAGTTATTTTATTTTGGGTTTGATAATGACTTGTTGTTTAACACTGTTTTAGGCTAGTGACATCTTAGGTTTGGTTGTAGTTCAACTCATTGCATTTGCACTCCACATTCAATTGTTATTCACTGCACATTAGATTACTTCAGTTGTTAAGATTAACAAAACAGCCTTCATTATTCACAAACCTCTTCTTGTTCTAAAATCCATAATTGATCTATAACCATATGAACAGAAGACAACATCATTTTAAGGCCTGAAGTACCTCTACAATTTCCTCATCATTTCATAAACATAGCTCTCCCTCAAAAGGCTACTTTGAAAAGAAATCAATAACTTTTGAGTAAAGGTTTTGTGACATTCAATTAAATTGCAGAATAGAGTTAGGAATTAGCTTTAGAATAGAAAATCTTATGATGATATCAATGTTTTACTCCAAACATACTTCAACAAATCTCTAATCAAGGACAAGATGTTGCATCATTATAAGTTAGTTGTTTAAATTGTTTAGTTAGGAAGATTTGCATGCTTAGTTGAACATGTTTCAAGCTCTCTCTCAAATTACTTTGATGAAATAATTTGACAAGTTTAGTTTTTGTTTTGAATCATTTGCTTAAAAGTCATTATCAAGCTTTGTTTCTGATTGGTCATAGTTTAGATTTGATTCTGTTTTTAGTATTCCAATTGCATTTTTCATTTGTCATCCATCAGTTAGGATCCACTCCGTTTTTTAATCATCAGCTCATTTCCATTAGCTTTCTAGGCAATTTCCTTGTGAACATAAAACCACCAAAAGACCAAAAACATCATAAATCATCACAAAAGACCAAAAAAATTACAAAAAACTACACACAACGCATTAGGAAACAAGCACCTAGGTACATACAGTACACTTCACTTCAGCAGTTTACAAATCCTGGTTGACAATTAAATGAGCTCAGTTTAGGAGACTAGATTGAGACCAAACAGTCTCCACCTCTCCAGAATCCAAGAGTGGTGAACCAAATAGCATGAAACCTCTCATCATCTCTAGATCAAGTGGCCTCCCAGATGGAAATCCCCCCAAAAGTGAGACATCAAGATCTGAAATAGACTGCATGTATGAATGGATTGATTTGTCCCTCTCTCCTCTGTGCAGTGCAGCCTCTTTCCCATGTGCAGAAAATTTCTGAAATAGATAAGGGAGAATGCTCATCATCCCTTCATGTTGATCCTTCTGTTCTTCTTCCTCCATCTCACAATCCCCAACAAATGCTACATATGGCTTCGTAATTATGTCTTTGTACCCACATGCAAAAATATTTGGAACTCCTTGCAAAGACACAAGGGCTCCTCTACTGGAAGCAATGGCTCCCCTTTCACCTCCATGTGGTGATGGATCTCCTCCTAATGTGACAGCACTGTTGGTTCTTTCAAATGTATGCAAAGTATGTTTATGACACAGAGAGTTTCACCAAGTTTTTCCATCAAACCCTTAGTGAATGAATCACATGTTTTTTCATTTGCATGAAAATGAAAAATGGAACCTTCAAACCAACAATCATGAACCATACCTTGAGTTGCAGTGTTGCTCCTCCCATGGCCTCATTTTCTTTCTCTACTCCCTTGCAATGCAAGTGAACAAAGGACTGCACTGTGGATCTGCATGTGTGGTTGAATGCTCACACCCTTCATGAAGTAGTTAGGATTTGTCTCATCAACAAACCCTTCTCAAAAAATTTCTCCAAATTTCCCTTTCATCAAGATCTTCAATAATCTCCTCAATGGTCTGGAAAAGAAGAAGGGAAATCTCCTCTTCCTTCATTCTTATTTCCTTGTTTCCTATGTCAATCTCCTCTCCTTGGATTGAAGCTCCGCTTTCTGATGGCATTAGATCTTGGGCATAGGCTGAGCCAAGATCATGCTCTGATAGCACTGTAATGTTCCAAATCTGGAACCTTCTGCTCCATCGGGAATATCTTTAAGATATTCCAATTCCTTCTTTAGTGAGCTATCACAAGTGCATTTCGGAGATTAACTGTTGGGGAATTTACAATATATGTCTCCTTGCAAAGAAGGGAGAGATCCTGAGGCTAGCTGGCCCTTCATAGACTCTGTCTATGGATATGCAATATTCCACCACGGGAATTTCTGCTACAGGGTCATTGAGGACGCTGTATAAGGTATTCTATGAAAAAATAAGGCCGACCACCATTGGGATGCCCTAGATAACATCCAATACAACTCCCTCGTAGAAAATGAGCTCAAATAAATAAATCTAGATGGGTTATTCAGATCTCCCCAATCTAGGTCTCCAAAACAATGCTTAGTGAGAGAGCTACAGCAATACATGAACATGAACATTAACTCTGCAAATCTGAAATACATCATAAGAGGGAAAATAATACAGCCATAATTATATTATCATATCATCAAAAATAAACATAAATATCATGAGGAATGAAACCCCTTGGACAATGGGAATCAATCTCCAATGATTACACCCTAAAATACAAATGTTGTTGCAGCCACACAAAATGCCAGAATACCATGCCTGCGTAGTCATTAAGAGATTAGCAGCTTCTGAATGTGTATAAAATGATAATGATGCTGAAGGATACAAGAAAATATCCCAATAACAAAGATATGGGCTGAAATACAATATTTCTAGCCAATCTAGGAGAGATTGCTAGAAATGCTGGAGAATACAAAAATGTGACAATTGAGTTGTCACTGCAACTGAAACAAAACAAGAATGATGTTGTGTCTGATATGAAATGTGGATGCCCTCCTCTGATCATGTCTCCAATACAAAGTGCTGATACCTTTGTCTAAAAAACACTCCTCCTTTGAAGCTCTAGAACCCCTCTCTCACTTCCTCCTCTAAAATAACGCAGTTTCCTCCATGGACTGCGTAGTGGGAGATGATGGAATGTTTTCTCATGCCAAAAAATATGAAATACAGCCTGGGAATCCTCCTTGTAGCTCCTCCAATGAATATAACCCTCCTCCACTAAAGAAAACTAGCTAAGATGACTCCATGAGTTCCTCCTTTGCTGCCCCCAGCAACACAATGTCCTCTATGTTGCAGAAATAATGCCGTAGCTGATGGTAGTAGCTTTGGCCAATGTTGGATTGAGGAAAATCAGCTCATTCCTCATCCTTCCTTGAGGAAGAGGTAGGGATTCCCGACCGCGAACACCCTAGTGCCCGAGGGCACCATCACCCTACTAAACATCCCAGGGATGCAAGCCTTTGCAGACCCAAGTCTAAAACTCTACAACATGTATGAAAATGGGCTGCCATCTCCTCCTTATAAACAAAAGGAACTCTTATCCACCAAGATCCCACCAATTAGGGTTTCCACTCTCACATGAGTGTCTTCCCTCCAAAATTGCGCAACTTCTATAGGAAGCCTCTCCTCCTTGGGTAGCGCTATTGACTTTAGTCAAATATGACTAATCCAAGTGAGCTGGGTTCCATTCACACCCTTAGGTGTTTATTTTAGCTGCTTTATTCTCCTCCTTTTCACATGAGGAGTGTTATTTCTTCATCTAAAAGGGGATAAGGTGTCTCCTTCCCCATTTTATTAAACAAAAATAAAATGTGCAAATATAATGTTCCATTTTAGCTTGAGGCTAAAATTGGGAACATTACACCTTACAAGGTTTCAGGGAGAAGGGTTGGCCCTTCCCCTGAGAAACAAGCTCAATATTGAGGGGATTGACCCTCAAACTGTAACACTGCAAAAAAGGACGTAGTTCCTACAAAGGACTGCGCTGTAGATGTTGGGAGTACTTTGGCCAAGTTCCAAGATTTGCAATACTACTCCGGAATGCTTCTCCACTGATCTCTCAAAGGAAAGAAAGCCTCCTCCTCTGAAAAAAAAGTGTTGGAAGTGGTGTTGTGAACCCTCACTGGAACACCCTGCAACACAACATTATATTGCTGCAGAAATAATACTGTAGCTGAAGGAGGATGATTTGCCTCAAGCCTAGATGTGAGTCAAATCAGTACACTCCCTCAACAAGCCTCTCAAGAAAGGATAAGGATTCCTAAATAGGAAATCCTTGTTCTGAGCAGCACAACAATCTCAACTAAACAATTGCAGAAAGAAAAATGGTCTTCAAGACCAAAATCAAATCATAAGCATACTTGTTATGGCTGCCTTGCCCTCCTTTTAAACAGGTGTGAGCCTTCTTGCCTTGGGCCCCACTCATTAGGGTTTCTTTCACTAAGGAATATTCCTCCCACTTGCACTAGTTGTCTCTATGGATGATCTCCTCTCATACCTACATTGTTGACTTGGTCAAACTTGACTTTATCCACATGCATTTGTCCCTGTTCACACATGGGAGTGTAAAATCCAGCTGCTACCTTGATCCCTTTCCACACCATGAGGGATTTTATTTAGATTTTTATTATGCATGGGCCTCCTTACCCATTTATTCATCTCCTAAGAGAGATTAGCAAAATTTAATATTCCAATTTGCTGCATGCAAATTTTGGAATATTACAAGGCCAAGCGAGGAAAATACAACTATAAATGAAGCCCCGACCCAAAATGAGTGGGAGTTTAAGGGGTTATATCTTCCTGAATTTGTTCCTCTATCGAAATCAAACTAGGTGGAAGTACTTCACCATTAGGCCCAAGGTAAATTTCAGGCAGTAAAATCTGCGGTAAAGAGGAGGACTCGACGGTTACAGATGACTGAGGATCAGACGGTTGCACTGGAACAACTTCTTGTTGTTCAACTTTGGGATCAAGTTGTTCTGGTAAAAGAAAAATGGGTTCCAGATCGACTTCTAGTTGAACAAGCTCAGGTTTTGGATTTACTCTTTCACTGGATTGAATTTAAGTGTCCTTGGGTAACTGTGAGGGTTTTGTCTCGACAGTAGCAGATAAACCAGGATAAGTCGGAACGACTCGAGACTCCATACTGAAAGGATCAAATGTCTTAGTTATATCAGATGTTGTAGCACCAAGAGTTCCAGAGGTACCAGACTTGGTAGGGCGGGCACGCCTTCGTCTACTAGGTGTAGCTTCTGGTGGTAATGGTGGTTTATTCGCTGTCCTACGTGAATGACAGGGAAAGGGTTGATCTTCTTCCACGATTTTTGATTGGTTTTATATGAAAAAAAATTAAAAAATAGGGTAATTCTAGGAAACTGTGAACTACAATATACCACCCCAATAAACCAAGGATTTATATACATGCAAGCAATCTCCCCGAATGTTGTGTTCGATGTATCATAGGTACAAGGTGGCCGACTCGGTTACCTATGGATTGTAAGCAACCTAATATTGTCCTCGCAAATATACATGAAGGTACGTGGAGGCCTAATCCATAGTACCACTGTCTAATGCGAAACCCCACAATAAGATCATCCACTTATACTTTTCATACTAGAACACTACCCGATATACCCGAAATTACGTGGACGAGCTCTGATATACTTATGTACGTGGAATGAGGCATGACACTCAGAATGTATCACAAACAATTAACGACACCTGCTATGTTTAACGACGCTGAAACACATCTTCTAGCCTAGACCTCTAAATTTTATCATTAATGTTACAATGCTTCATTAGACAAATTCAGATAAATTATGTGTTGATCTTTCTTATCATTTTTTCATTCAGCTTCACCGCAATATGTATTCAACATTCCTAGAATGCAATTAGAATGAGAATCATTCATTTCGAATTGATTTTCGACAATGAAAAACTAGCTATAAGGGATGGAGCAATCAGATTGTATGCAATCAACGATGAGCACATCTAAATGCAATTTCCTTAAACTATTCCTATGCAGCACTGACAATCCCTCTATGAAAATGCATGTTTTTCTTTTCAATTTATTTTAAGTTTAGATGAACGAAAAAGAAACTAATGCACAAAAAATCACTCAACACTTTCAAGAGAAACGAAGATTGAAACGAAAAGTCCTCTTTTCAAAAATAATGAATTTATCAAATGTAAAATTTAACTTTGGAACTATTTTACATTGACAAAGAAAACAAAAAGAAACATTGATAAAAAAAATCCAAAGTGAAGCAAGAACAATAGAGGCAATATGGTCTCTAGAGGCAATAGTTTACTTGAAACTTCAGCAAGAAAAACACTGAAATGTATTTGAAAAAGAAGAAATATGATAGATTTTGGTTGGTCACAGGGGCAACGCACCCCTGAGTGGGAGAGAGTGCATTGCAGAGCATCGTCCCTAAGCCAACAATGCTATGCAAAGCACTGCGTCCATACCAATAGTGAATTGGTGCCATAGGACTCTATGAAAAAGCAATCAAGCACACTAATTTTGCTAAAACACATTCAAATGACTGAAATTAAGCAGCTAAATTCTACCAGATGTTGATGGACAATGACAAAACCACCAGGGGCGATCTTTCGATCCCCAGTATGGTCGCGAATTTGTTTTACGGAAATAAAACCTATGGATAAGTAGGATTTTGTTAAGTGTGTTGGTACACTTAAAACAAGAGAAGGAAATATATCTAACCTTTTCCTTAAAATGAATATCTAAAGGGAATAAAACCTACTTGTAATATTTTCGCTTTTCCTCGCCTCCCTTCGTCACTCTATCACTCTCAAACAAAGTAAAATTGCTTGATTGGTACCTAAAATGAAAAACAGATTAACATAAAATGACATAAAGGAAATATGATTTATTCAAGTTAAACAAATTGAATCGATTAAATTCATAAATACACATATAACATCATTGACACATGCATTAGGAAAGGAAAAAATGTATTTATTATGAAGTAGAAGGAGAAGTACAACCAATTGGTCGATTCGGTGTCACTCCTCTAGCTTCAGTCCCATCCTCATCACACCCGGCATCATCAATCTAGCATCATAAAATTACATGCACAATACCTCCAAGAGTTGTGATCTCACCAACATAACTCTACTTAATACAAATTATTTCTCTCTTGTGCACTATGATCAGTGCTTTATTTATAAGTAGATGAAGGTAGTTTGACATAAATGAAATATTGAATGGCTTTTCCAAAACTATGTGAAGAGGTTTCCTTGCTCATGGGAATAGGAGGATAGGAGGTTTAATGGCTCCATGGTTTCCATATTCAAAGCTATCGGATGAGGTGAAATCTTGAACAACTGCTAGAAGCCACTAGATGTTGGGAAGATTCCTGGAATCCAATGGAAAATTCACTCCCAGTCGACCAACACATTCTAAAGTGGGCCTAGATTGTTTGCAACATAGCCTTGCATGGGAGTAGATGCTCTACAAAGCATTTACTATAATCTAGGGGTGTGTTGATAGCTCAATGGAGCACTTCAACTGGCATCTAAGCAGTGAAACTTTCATGAAGGAAAACCACCAATGGGATGACTTATTTAGGGCATGTAGCAGCTAATTTAGAGTATAATAGACCCTAATGGATACTTATCCATGTTTTGGGATGATTCCCAAATTTACCTATAACATAAGGGAAAAGGAAAATGGTCCTTATTTGTAGCCTTGTTAAGTTCTTGGTAATAAACACATATCCTCCACTTCCCATTCTTCTTGGGGATCAAAAAAATAGGTAACACCCATTCACTATATGAAATGGGATATATGAACCCCACATATAGTATATTTTGTAATTCCTCTTTCACAATGTCTTTGATATTTGGTTTCATTCTTCTCTGGGATTGGTGCACAGGCTTACATCCATCCTTGTTCTAAATATGATGAGTAAATACTGAGGGATGCACACCTTTTATCTCCTTATAATCCCAAGAAAAAGAATCCAAGTGTTCCCTAAGCACACTACATCATTATTATTCCTACTCAAAAGACAAAGAGGTGTTGATATTTAATGTTATGGATGGTACAATATCCAGAATCTTGGCTATTTTCTAGGCTAGAGTCAACAAAGCACAAATCGGTCCAAGGACTACTCTCAGATTTTTCATCCATTCATCAACTAGTATGGCATTGGGAGGTTGATTATGTAAGATAGTGTCAATAATGTTATCTTCATCATGTTTCCCTCCCCGTATGACATTTTTCAGTGTGTAAACTGGGTAGGGGGTTGTCTGATACAATTCTTACTCTTCCTCATCATCTAACGATAAGGGTAAATCGTGTTCAATAGATGGCTAAGTAGGAGAATCCAATACAAGTTTTTTTGATAAATTTCCATTCTTAATACTCATGTTCCCAACCCTACAACTAATGTAGGCATCAACAGTGGCCAACCAAGGTATTCCTAAGATGAGAAGATATCCAATAAAATTGTTTTTTGGCCGGAGGAGCAGGAAATTAGTGGGGTACTCCCAGGAGTCAACGGAGACCATTAAACCCTTAATAATTCCCTTAGGAGCTACCATGGATCAGTTTTCAAGATGAAACACTATAGTGGTATTTCTAAAATCCCTTTGGAAATTTAGCTTCAGAATGTTTTCCCTCGTCAACACATTGATTTTAGACCCAAGATCAATCAAGGTATTAGGGACCATAGTGCCATCAATGTGCACATCCACTACTCACCTATCAGGATCTAGGTACTTTGGGGAGATCACCCTTTGAAGCATTAGATTAGATAATTTTCCAACAAAATTGATGGTGGGGGTATCTCTTCTTCTTCTCCCAGTACTTTTGAAATATTTTTCCTTAATAAGCTTATTGTAAATGGGAACATCTTTAATGGTCTAGAGAAGCGGTATCTTGACACACAAGTTCTTCAATTATCCTAGAGGTTCAACCTCTTCTAGGGTGGACCAACCTTTCAGGATAGGTAGATGCATTAAATTGAGGGATAATTTCTTCCTTCTCTTCCTCAATCTCTTCAGGTGGAGAAGGTGGGTGATTATCTGGGAGCACCTTCCTAGACCGAAGGTTTATCTCTTGGATTTCCACAACATAAGTAGGATAGGATGTCTCTTCACTATAGACCGGTTGTGGCTGCTTATTATCCGGGTTCAAATTAGGTTGAGAAGGAATTTCAGGTTGCTTAGGTCAGTTAGTTGTTGCTGAGAATGAGGTGGAGGAAGTAAAGTAGGAGGTTAGCTTGTTTGAGGCCTCCACCCTGGTGAGGGGTTGCTCCATTAGGAATATTGGGGTGTATATGGATAAAAACAAGGGTTGATAAGCTGAGGAGGATGTTGAGGAGCATAGGTGCAAGGAGGAGGTGTGGAACATGATGGATGAGTGGAAGGGTACCAAAGCTGGAAAGGTGCATTCTGATTTAGATTATAGTGAAGATAATGTGCACCTTGCATGGCTTGTTGATATGGATGAGGACTTGGTGGTATCCGTTAGTTAATGAAGCACAACTACTCTAAACCACCTTCTACTCCTCCCTGGTATACAACTTTTAGGCCTGAAAAAGATGGGAATTTTTCCGTTGCATGATTCTTTTCAAAGACTAAGAAGAATTCTATGACATTCAGTGGGCATTAATTCCTAGGATGTTTTTTAGTACATCTAGGGAAAAAGATATATTATGACCTTTCTTCTTCCCCTTGCTCCTTTTTATTTTCATAATATCCATTTGTAGGGAAAATTTATGCAAAATTTCACTCCTTAAATCATCCAACATACTCCCTATCTCATTCTTGATGCGTGTTGTGAAGGGAGAGAAATTGACCAAGAATTGGATAGACCTACCATTTTTCCTAGCATCCCTAGGGTGATTCTTGAATACAATTTTGATTTCTTCATAAGGTAATTGGTATATATATCTTGATTATAAAATGGTGAATAGGATTGGCAACATGGAGAAGGTTAGGGTTTCCAGCTCAAAGACCTCCATCGTCTCTGTGTTCTTTGCTGCTGAGGATGTTGCAGCCGCAACTCCCGCCATTTTGTATCAAGACGTCATCTTTCATTGCCAGGAAAGACCGTTCCTGTCGTGAGGTGCTAGCTACCAAGGTTATGAGAAACAAATCGCCTCTCTGCTATAACTTTCGTAACAGTTGCAACTCCCACAAATCTGCAGCAAGGAGCCATCAATAGCTGCAAGAAGAGCTTGATCTTGCCACGAGGTGCCATCAACCAAAATTATGAGAGCCAGTTCTTTGTTGTAGCTGTTGATGCAGAAGTAGCTCCCACTGATTTGCAGTGAGGCACCGCCATTCTCATAAACAAGGGCCAGAAACTGCAACGAGATGCCTCCAACCCCTGCCTGGCCACCGACGCCATTGTTACCTTGACCCTGTTTGGCTCTGCCACCACCGATCCTCATCCAGTTGTTTTCAATGCCAAAAGCCTTTCGGATCTAGGGAAACAAGGAGTATGCACAGTTCAGAAGCAGGTTCAAAGCAAAGAGCAGAGGTTTTTAGATCATTCACCCTCTTCTTATTAGATCCAGATCTCTCTTCTATCGGGTGGAACAAAGCTGCTCTGGGTGCGAGCCATGGATCTGGTGTAGGATATTCTCTGAGATATTGAACTCAGATTGGGGATCCCCTCAGATCTCCTAAGACTGATTTATGGAGGTAAACAACTCAAGGACCCTATTCCCGTTTCTTATTACAATATCAAAAAATATTCTCCAGTTATGCTCTCCCTACACTTGAGAGGAGGAGCCTCTGGGCAAACCTCCTCGGCTCCTGCATTCTCCTATAAGGATATGGTTCATTCGCAGCCCTCTAAAAGAGGCGCTAAACTAGTTGAGGCTCCCAAGCCTTTCCTAGTGGACAAAAGGGAGGAAACCCCCTCCATTGAAATCTCTCATCCAACATTGGATGATCAATTTTAGACGTTTGCAAAAAAATCCATCATTTACAGGCTTAATGGACTATGGCCTCGATCTACAGAACTCTACCAGTGGATCCATTCCAACTAGGCCAACAACTGCAAGGTCTTATTTTGCTCAAAATGCTTCTTCATTGTGGCCTTTTCCTTCAATGAAGACTATCAGAAAGCATTAATGGAAGGCCCCTGGTTCTGGGGATCAGCGGGGCTCTTCCTTACTCCATGTTTTCCAGAATTCGACCCTTCCATAGCTATCATCACCAAGCTTCCCATTTGGTTCAGAATTCCAAACCTCCCTGTGCATCTCTAGCACTTTGCAGTCTTCCAAGGGATTGGGAATACCCTAGGCCGCTTCTTGGCCACGGACACCTCAAGGGGGGAGAAAGAAATATACAACTCTAGCAGAATTTTTGCAAAAATAGACATCAACAATGGGCTACCTGATCAGATCAATCTCAAAATTGGGGACTTCCATTGGACTCAAACCTTGGACTATGAGAACATTGCTTTCCGGTGTCGTCACTGCCATCAGACGGGGCATCTCCAAAACTCATGTGCCACGTTCCTCGACAAAGGAAAGAATAAAAAATGTAAATCCAAATCGAAGAGCTGGAAACCATGTGATCCACCCCCCATGGATGACATAGATTCCTTTAGCTTGGATGAGGAGGAAAAATAAGCGGATGAAGAAAATGTTGAGCACGTGAAGGAATCCCCCTTGGTCTGCCCTAAGGATCCTTTGGCACCTCAGATCTCGCAGAAACGCACACATGTGCCCTCTTCCTCTCATTCAGATAAGGAGACTCCTCCTTCAGAACTAAATCATCAACAATTGGTTCCTGTCCAGCTAAGTGATAATGGCTGGGTTAAAGTTAGCAAGAAGAAAGTGAAAAAATGTCATTTGGAAGTTTCTACCCACTCTGGGTAGATCCCTTTGTCTCGCTCTATGATTTTCAGTTATCCTTGTTACCTTCTTCTTTTCCTACGTTGCTTTTTGGGACCAAGGTTAATAATCTATCATTTCCAGCTCCCCTGCTTCTTTACTTTGCTTGTTGGCAAAGCTCTGATTGTACCATATGTTTTTTCTTAATATATTTAGTCTTACTTAGAAAAAAAAAAATAAAAAAAAAATTGGTATATATATCTCCTCCAGATAGCATGTTGATGGTTTCCATTACATCCTCCAAAATCCATCGGAGAATAATTAGCTTGAGTGAATCAAGATCAAGGGTACAATTGGCCCTCCTATAATTTAATTGAAATATTTCATCATAGTCATATAAATATTCATCAGGTACAAGGGTCATCATAAATATTTTCTCCTTTGTTTCTTTGGACCTACAGTAATCCCGATATCTGTCATTGACGGTTTTTTGCATTTGGGCCCAAGTAGTGATGCTACCTCCAAGTAGACTCATAAACCAATGTAACATTGCATCTTTGAGGGTATAAGTAAATAACTAGGCTCACCAGTGGCATATTCATAGGTCCTACACATAGCAACAAATTCAAACATTAAGGTGTCAGATTCCTCAAAGGTTAGGCCATGGAAATGTGGAAGGGAAATAGGGCTTATATTTTTCATTCTAGCGTCTCCATTTGTTTCTCTAATAGGTAAAAAATCATTATTCATGTTTTCACCCATAGTTTGGGTAGGTGAGATAGTTTCTTCCTCTCCTATAGGTTCTTCAAAAATTTCAACTTGCTCACCTAGAGGATCCTCTAACTCCCCTTTAGTCAGAGGGGGATGTTCATGGTCGCTTAGGAAGAATGAATATTGAATACTTGAGGGGGTTTTCTTTTTAGTAATAATTTCCCTTAGTTATCCCTAATCTAACGAGGCATGAAATAACAAGTTCCTTTTTGAATTTTCACTTTTTTCAAGGTGATAAGACTAATTCAAAACATAAAAAACCAATTAATTCTTAAGCAAAAGAAACACCTACTTAGGCACCTCCCCAACAACAACGCCAAAGAATGATGAGCCTTGGTCTTGTACCAAGGATGTTGCAACTCCAAAAGGCTTCAAAACTCAAATTCTTAACTCGGGGTTCATACAAACTGATATGTGACAATGCTATATGCATGAAATGTTAGATTCTACTCATGTCACTCTTATTCTAACTATAAATGTGAAAATTCCATTCATTAAATGTAAATGCCAATTGAAATTGCATGAAAGGAGAAAGTAAATATATTTGTAGAAGTAAACCATGCTACTCTACTTGTACACTTAATCAAATAAATAACCTACTTGCATGCATAATTTATCGATTCACACTTGCTTGAAAATTATGAATCCAATCTTTAGCATACCTATGAAGAAAAATACTAATTCTAACTTTGTTTTTTTATCTAACAGTTGTATTCCTAAAAGGATGTGTAGGTGGGGAGGTGGGGTGGGGGGGGGGGTGGGTGGCACTTCATTCAACTTAAATATTCCATAGTCAAATTATGGAGCAAGACTAGTTGAGGAAAGCAATGCTACAAGTCTGGTACAGGAGGTGCTACAGGAGGCCTCATATTGGTACATCAGGCACAGTTTTTCTATAGAAGGCGGTCCGAGATATTTTTTAGGAAAAAAACTGTTTCTTAAAGGTAGAATAAGGTGGATGAAGGTAGAAGGAGGTGAATGAAGGGTGTGGGATCCCCTCATCCAAGCCTAGTACCACTTGGAGGCTTATCTTGCACCAAATTTGATGCTCACAATGTCCTTTATTTACCATAACAGAGTAAATTTAGAACAAAATTTGGAAGAAAGGTGAGGTACCTAGGAGGAAGATTAAAAGGTAAAGGTGGATGTGGAAAGGTCTGCACACCCTTGAAAACTACCACAATTACTGCAGCTAGTCAATTACATGCATTAAATGGCCAATAATACAGTGAGATAAATTAACATGGAAAATATGAGTTGAATTTTATTAAGATCTATTCTATCCTAAAACACTGCTCTAATATCCAAACTAACTATGCCAACTTCTAAGTTGAAAAAACTAGACATGCAAAAGTATTACAAACTTCCAGTTATCATTTTCTAAGAAATCATAAACAAATATTTTTGATTTGTTATTGTTGATATTTCCAATCACTCTTCCCATAAGATAGGTGATAGAAAAGCTTGGAATCACAATTGTTTTGATATAAAATCTGTTATCACTCATAATTATCCTACTACTTGTGAAAGAGGAAGTCCTAAGGTAACGTTTTCAAACCATGCTTATAGATTGAAGGCTAGCCTCTACAATATAAAGAGGGACCTCTTTGATATTTTAATCACTAAATTTTTAGCAACTAGATGTACATTAAGGGTTTTCTTAGGAATGAGGGAGAGATTACATTGGGAAATGGATTAAACAAGATAGGGTTGAAGGACATTTACCAAAATACTTGTTGTTTGATCAGGATTGACAAAGGAAAGGTAGATGGCAAATCCTATAAATTTTTCATCGTTGTAGTTGAAAGAGGAAAATAGAAGAAAAACACACTAAAATAGGGCATATGAAATGAATCCTAAAGTATATTTAGAATATAGGAATGAAAATATTTGAATCTATGAGACAGAGCATCAAAAGAAAGGATGAATTTTGTAACATTTATTCTCATTCAAATATCAGAAGACATTACATTCAAATGATATTACAAAGACGGAAACACTGAAACACGTAGAAAATACAGACTAAGAGATACCATCACATGAATCTTTCTGTCACTGATCAACATATTCTTGATCTTGGAAAAATGAAAATTAATAAATCTATCAACACAAAGACAATAGATATATTTACATGAAAAACCAATCCATGTTCCTCCTTTTACATTTAATTTATAGAAATACTACATAGGTTTCAGATCCATAAGTTGTGGAAAGTATTAAGTACAATAATCCTCAAGATCCAAAATAAATGGATCTAAAAACCTCTTGAACCAACTTTAATAAATTGTTTGAAATACTTAAGGAGATGATTATATCTTATCCCCGAGTATAATCTATGAGGTGGCTCATCAATATTTATCTATAAGTTTATTTTTATAAAAATAAATCTGGTGAATTCCTGAAAAATATGGTCCAAATATGCATTAAAATATTCCAAACCATGACCCCTGTTACAAAATGGATAGATGTTTTTTGTAAATGCATATGTTACCAGAAAAATTTCTTTTATTTTTTAAAAATTCATCCTCATATATTTGTAAACTGCATTTGAAAACAATGGCTAAAACAAGAAAAAATATAATTACAAAATTAGGAAAAATAAGCTTCAAACATTCCTATGTATTTTCCAAACCATGATTTGTGGGTTAAATATGAAAGCATTTTTTTTTTTAAATTGGCATGTTTCCAAAAAAAACCTTTACTTGTCTTTGAAATTCATTACCAACTGCTTGGAATTTCTACTTGAACACGATGGCTAAAAGGAGAAAAAATAGAGTATTTCCATTTCTTCTTAAACCACATCTCTCCTTTAGTTGGTAAACCTATTCCCTATGCAATGGATTTTCCTGTGACTCAGAACTGCACATTTCTTATTCTTTCTATTCTTCCATAAAATGAGTAGATGAAATCATGGCACCACCTCAGGTTTTTTCCATTGAAGCACTCAAACACTAGTTCCCATCCTGCATTTCTGAACATAGTCAACATCTCTGGATACACTTCAAAATATGTCCCATCGGGCTCAAAATGCTTCACAAGACTTGATTGACCCATATTGTAAAGGATCTGATGCTGTTAACAACTTTCTTAACCTTTAATTACCCTGGTCGAACACTTCAAACTGCTATAAAACCTTCCTGCACAATATAAATAAAAATGTGGGTTTGCTAGAAATTATAGTTTTAGGGTAAATAAGGAAAATTAGGGTTTGATTTTCCAAATCTCTCTCGGGCTTCAAAAATATGCTAGCTACCAAATATATTACAAAAAAGAGAAGAAAAGAGAGAGATCAATGTCTTAGAAATAAGCCACTTCGAGGGTGTTAGGTCCCTATATTACTAGTATAGTCCCTTATTGTTGTTAGTGCAACCCCCTTATTGTTATTATTATACCCTTGTAACCCCCATATTGTTATTATTGTGCCCTTAAATTATTATTGTTAGGTAGGCTAGGATTACATTGTGGCCCCATGGACTCCTATATATAGAAAGGAAGTTTTGTAATTTGTATCATCCAAGAATTGTTCATTCATGTAATGTATTGGAGGTTTCCCCTTCAAAGTGGCTTATTTCTAAGGCATTGATATCTCTTATCTTCTATTTTTGGAGCTGGTTTCATAACATTTGGTATCAGAGCTTTGGATTCTAGGGTTTTTGCTGCTCTAAACCGGTCATCGTGGAATTTTCGCTATAAATTTTTTTCTACAAAGGTTCAGAAGCTGAAATTTGTAGAGTGCGAAGTCAAAATCCTGAGGAAAATCATTGCAAAATTTTAGAGCTTGGTTTGCAATATTTTCGGAGATATGATCTGTGAACGTTAGGGCTTTTTGCAGGCTCCTGAATTTAACATAAATAGGTCATCGCAGAATTTTCTCTATAGCTGCTTTTCTACAAATTTTCAGAAGCGAAAATTTTTAGAGAGCGAAGCAAAAATCCTGAGGAACATCATCGCAATGTTTCAGATCTTGGTTCACAATATTTTCGGATATATGATCTGTGGCAGTTAGGTCTTTTTCAGGCTCCCGAATTTCATCACAAAGAGGTTATTGTGGGAAAATATTCATAAATATCTCTCTGAGCATCGGATTGGAATGATGTAAAAAATGGCTGCAAGTACACAGACTGTAGTTTCTTTTCTATCAATTTCAGAGCTAGAGGAGGAAACAGTGACACGTGGCAAGTCGTACAAGTTCGCTCTACTGAAACAATCCATAATTGGGTCATTGTGGGAGATTGGACATAAATTTTCCTTGAAGAATCTAAATCAAGTCAGACCTGTGAAATTTGAAAGAAGCTTAAGAGGGATACTACAAAGCCAAATTTCAGATATTGAGGATCTACAAGTACAGAGATAATTCAATTTCAATATAGAGCTCCTCAAAAGAAAGTAAAAGGTGTGTATGTTTTTTCCCTGAATTGCATAAGTCTTGTTTGAAGAATCAAGTTGAATTGATTCCAAGGGAATATTGTAGAATATATATCAGTATTAGATTCTAAAATGGCCCCTAAAAATAATTCAACACCCATTAAACCTTGAGAAGGATCTACTATGACTCATGAAGATGAAGAATGGCAACATGACATATCAAATTTACAAGCGAAAGTGCAACGAATTTCGCTCTCGCAAAGAGCAACAAAAAATGACATGGAAGTTTTTAAGAAAGGTGTGGAAACAAAGATGGATGGTTTGAAGAAAGGCATGGAATCTAAGATGGATCGTTTGAAGAATCTCATGGAAGCTAAGATAGATGGCATGGAAGCTGGCATGGAATCTAAAATGGAAAACATGAAGAATGATCTAAAAGCAGACATGGAAGGTTTGACAAAGTTGATACAACAAATGTTTCCTAATGGTGAAAAGATAGTAGAGGAAACTCATGATGAGAACAAAACAAATATTAATCGTGATTTCATAAACTCTAATGTTGGAGGGAAGAACCACCATATTCCAAAAATGGATATGAGGAAGTTTGATGGAAAGGATCCTGTAACATGGATACTACAGATGGAGCAATATTTTGATCTCAATAATGTACAAAACACACAAAAGGTACGCATTGCAACTTTACATTTAGAACAAAATACATTTGTATGGTATCGATGGCTTTTCTCCCATAAAAAAATTGTCACTTGGTCAATTTTTACAGAGGAAATGATAGCACATTATGAGGATCAAAATATTGGTGACAAGGAAGCCTACCACTCACTTCTATAAAGAGGGAAGTGTTGCTACTCCTAGATTTCAACAACCTACAAGGTTGACACCACAACAATTAGAATAAAAAAGAGAAAAAGGGCTTTGCTACGGTTGCTGGGAGGAATACCTTTAAGGAGTCATACAGAATGTCTTTGAGAGGAAATTATTTTACATAGATTGTGAAGAGGAAGAATAAAATGAACAAGAAGAGGATATACACCAGGAACCAACCCTAGAAGAGGAAGAAATGAGTTCGACCATATCGTGTAATGCATTGGCAGGAATTTCCACTCCTCAAACTCTCAAGATATAAGGACATATCAAGAAGAAAAAGGTATTAGTGTTGATTGATTTAGGTAGTACCCATAATTTTGTTCATTGTAAGGTAGCCAAGGAATTGAATTGTTTCCTATACCCAACACCAGAATGTGAAGTGATGGTTGCAAATGGAGGAACTATAAATTTCTCTGGAAAATTCCATAATATCAAGCTAACCATGGGGGAATATTTATTTAATAGTCCAATGTTTTCCATTCCTATGGGAGGTGTTGATGTTGTACTAGGAGTACAATGGTTACAATCTTTGGGTACAATAGCTTTTAATTTTCAAGAAATTTTCTTGAATTTTTTTCAGAAGGAAAGGAAGTCGAATTACGGGGTATTACAGGGAATATGGGAAAGATAATAAGCTCTAATTTCATGAAAAAGCTTCTAAAGAAAGAAAAACAAGGCATAATTTCACAATTATGCTCAATAGAAGTTCCAACATCAAAATCATCTATTTCTGCATATCTCCAAAAAGTCTTGGACAATCATTCCAAGGTTTTTGAAACTCCCAAAGGACTCCCACCTATTCGTGATCATGATCACGCTATTCATTTGATTCCAGGAAGTGTTCCTCCAAACATCAGGCCTTATAGATATCCTTATGTCCAAAAGAGTGAAATTGAATGTATGATTTCAGAAATGTCAGAGGTGGGTATAATTCAACCTAGTAAAAGTTCTTTCTCTGCTCCTATAGTATTGGTACAAAAGAAAGATGGATCATGGCACATGTGTCCCAATTATAGGGAGCTCAATAAGCTCACCATTAAAGATAAATTTCACATTCCTGTGATTCATGAATTATTGGATGAATTATATGGAGCAATTTATTTTACCAAGTTGGATATGCATTTAGGATATCATCAAATTAGAATGAAGACTGAAGATATTCTGAAAATAGCATTTAAAACTCATGAGGGCCATTATGAAATTTTTGGCATGCCTTTTGGCCTTACTAATGCACCTTCTACATTTCAAGGGTTGATGAATTCCATTTTCAAACCCCTCCTTAGAAAATTTGTGCTAGTAATTTTTGATGATATACTAATCTACAACAGGTCTTGGAAGGATCATGTTCAACATGTTGACAGGGTGCTCAAACTATTGAAGGAGAAACAATTATATGCAAAAACATCCAAATGTTTCTTTGGAGTACAAGAGGTGGAATATCTGGGTCATATTCTATCTCATGAGGGTGTTAAGGTAGACCCTAACAAAATTAAATCCATCAAGGAATGGAAAGTCCCCACAACCATAAAGCAGTTGCGAGGATTTCTCAAGTTAACAGGTTATTATCGCAAGTTTGTTAAGAATTATGAGAGAATAGCAGCACCTCTAACAACATTATTGAAGAAAGATGCATTTTCATGGACTCTTGAAGCAACTAAGGCCTTTGAACATCTTAAAGAGGAAATGTGCCTAGCACTGGTCTTAGCTACGCCAGACCTCACAAAAAGCTTTATTATGGAATGTGATGCCTCAGGAAATGGAATTGTTGTTTTAATGCAAGAAGGAAAACCCATTTCTTTTGAAATTAATCCAATCAAAGGAAAGTATTTACAGAAACCTATTTATGAGAAGGAAATGTTAGCAATACTGCATGCACTAAATAAATGGAGAACTTACCTAATGGTAAGACACTTCAAGGTAAAAATTGATCATGATAGTCTTAAGCACTTTTTGGAACAAAGACTATCTTTAGAAGAGCAGAAAAAATGGGTCACAAAGATGTTGGTTTATGACTTTGAAATAATCTACAAAAAAGGGAAGCTAAATGTCGTTGCAAATGCACTCTCAAGAAAAAATGAAGAGGTGGAAGTATTGCTTTGTGCCATTTCTATTATCCAACCAGATTGGATAACCGAAGCAAGAGATGAATGGAAGAAGGACGAAGAAGTGTGGACACTCATTCAAAAGTTGTAGCAATATCCTAGTACATATGATACATTTCGTTGGAAAAATGATTCCTTATGGTACAAAGATCGCTTATATCTTTGTAAGAATTCCCAACTAAAACAAAATATTCTTTTGGAATTGCACACTTCTCCTTTAGGAGGACACTCAAGGATTTTAAAAACTTACCACAGGGTGAAGAAATAATTTTTTTGGGATGGCCTTAAATATGATATTCAAAATTTTGCGGTGGAATGTTTGGTTTGCTAGCAAAATAAAGTTGAGACAATTAAGACCCCGGGTCTTCTACAACCTTTATCCATTACAAGTCAACGTTGGGAGGATATTTCAATGGATTTTATCACCGGTTTACCTAAGTCCGAAGGAAAAAGTGTCATCATGGTGGCAGTTGATATAATTACCAAGTATGCACACTTTTGTGCATTATCTCATCCATTTAAAGAGAGTACAGTTGCTACTACATTTATGGACACAATTCAAAAGCTACATGGAAACCCAAGGGTTATTGTGAGCGATAGAGATCCCATTTTTACTGGAAATTTTTGGACGGAGTCATTTTCTTGTTTGGGTACTCAATTAGCTCATAGCTCATCTTATCATCCTCAATCTGATGGTCAAACTGAGATAGTAAATAAATGTTTGGAAGGATATCTTCGTTGTTTTGTATCGGATAAACAAACACAATGGGTCAAGTGGTTACCTCTCGCTGAATGGTGGTATAACACTTCCTTCCATACTGCAGCAAAAATGACCCCATTTATGGCACTTTATAAATATCATCCACCATCCATCACATCATCTTTAAGGGAAAATTCGAAGGTTCAAGCAGTGGAAGATCACATCGAGCATCAGCAAGAAGTTCTCCAACTCTTAAAGGATAACCTGAATTTGGCACAAAATCGAATGAAACAACAGGCAGATCAACATCGCAGCAAGAGAATTTTTGATGTAGGAGATTGGGTATTTTACGGCTACAACCATACAAACAAATGTCCCTCAAGCAAGCTAAGAAGGATAATAAATTATCGCCAAAGTACTATGGTCCTTACAAGGTGTTGCAAAAGATTGGTACTATGGCATACAAATTGGAGCTTCATGCTTCTTCACGAGTGCATCCAATTTTCCATGTTTCATGCTTAAATAATGTTATAGGTGAAAATCTTCTAGTTCAAACAATATTGCCAGAACTTGATGAGGAAGGAAAAATCATATTGGAACCTAAAGCGGTCACGGAAACAGGAACTCGACAGCTATGGAATCGATCAATTTCAGAGTATCTCATCAAGTGGAAGAACTTACCCACTGAAGATTCTACATGGGAGGATGAGAATTTTATACAGAAGCACCTAGAACTACTCAAGCGTTGAGGACAACACTTTTCTAAAGGAGAGGGGCATGTTAGGTCCCTATATTACTAGTATAGTCCCTTATTGTTGTTACTGTAACCCCCTTATTGTTATTATTGTGCCCTTAAATTATTATTGTTAGGTCGGCTAGGATTACATTGTGGTCCCATGGACTCCTATATATAGAAAGGAAGTTTTGCAATTTGTATCATCCAAGAATTGTTCATTCATGTAATGTATTGGAGGTTGCCCCCTCGAAGTTTCTTATTTCTAAGGTGTTAATATCTCTTTTCTTCTATTTTTGGAGTTGGTTTCACAACAGAGGGGGAAACCTCGTTTACATTACATAAATGAACAATTATTGGATGATTCAAATGAAAAAACCTCCTTTCTATATAGAGGAGTCCATGGGGTCACAATATAATCCTAGATGACCTAACAATAATAAGTTAAGGGCACAATAATAACAGTTTGGGGGTTACAGGGGTACAACAATAACAATAAGGGGGCTACACTAACAACCATAAGGGACTACACTAGTAATATAGGGACCTAACATGCCCCTCTCCTTCAAAAAAAAAATTTCTTTAATGCTTGAGTAGCTCTGGATGATTCTATATAGAATTATCATCCTCCCATGTAGATTCTTCAGTGGGTAAGTTCTTCCACTTGATGAGATACTCTGAAATTGATTGATTTCGTAGCTATCGAGTTCTTGTTTTCGTGACTCCTTCAAGTTCCAATATTATTTTTCCTTCCTCATCAAGTGCTGGAAATATTGTTTGAACTGGAATTTTTTCACCTATAACCCTCTTTAAGCATGAAACATGGAAAACTGGATGCACTCGAGAAGAAGAAGGAAGCTCCAATTTGTATGCCATAGTACCAATATTTTGCAACACCTTGTATGGACCATAGTACTTTGGCGATAATTTTTATCCTTCTTAGATTTCTTGAGGAGCATTTTTTGTATGTTTGTATACGTAAAAATAGCTAGTCTCCTACATCAAAACTTCTCTCGCTGCGATGTTGATCTACCTGTTGTTTCATTCAATTTTGTTCCAAATTTAGGTTATGCTTTAAGAGTTGGAGAACTTGTTGTTGATGCTCGCTATGATCCTCCACTGCTTAAACCTTAGAATTTTCCCTTAAATATGATGTGATGGACGATGGATGATATCCATAAAGTGCCATAAATGGGGTCATTTTTGCTACAGTGTGGAAGGAAGTGTTATACCACCATTCAACTAGAGGTAACCACTTGACCCATTATGTTTGTTTATCAGATACAAAAAAATGAAGATATCCTTCCAAAAATCTATTCACTATCTCAGTTTTCCCATTGGATTGAGGATGATAAGATGAGCTATGAGCTAGTTGAGTACCCAAACAAGAAAATAATTGCATCCAAAACTTTCCAGAAAAAATGAGATCTTTGTCGCTTACAATAATATTTGGGTTTCCATGTAGCTTTTGAATTCTTTCCATAAATGCAATATCAATTGTACTTGCTTTAAATGGATGAGATAATGCACAAAACTGTGCATACTTGGTAATTCTATAAACTACCACCATGATGACACTCTTTCCTTCGTGAAAAAAAACATTGAAATCTCATCCCAATGTTGATTTGGAATGGATAAAGGTTGTAGAAAACCTGGGGTATTAATTGTCTCAACTTTATTTTTCTGGAAAACCAAACATTCAGCCACAAAATTTCAAACAATAGATTTAAGGCCATCCCAAAAAAATTATTTCTTCACCCTGTGGTAATTTATTAAAAATCCTGAGTGTCCTCCTAAGGGATAAGTGTGAAATTCCAAAAGAATATTTTGTTTTAGTTGGGAATTCTTACAAAGATATAAGCCATCTTTGTACCATAACAAATCATTTTTCCAACTAAATTTATCATATGTACTAGGATCTTACTGCAACTTTTGAATGAGTTTCCACACTTCTTCATCCTTCTTCCATTCATCCCTTGCTTTGGTTATCCAATCTGGTTGGATAATAGAAATGGCACGAAGAAATGCTTCCACCTCTTCATCCTTTCATGAGAGTGCATCTACAACAACATTTAGCTTTCCTTTTTTGTAGATGATTTCAAACTCATAACCCAACATCTTTGTGAACCATTTTTTCTACTCATTTGAAGATAGTATTTGTTCCAAAAAGTGTTTAAGACTATCATGATGAATTTTTACCTTGAAGTATATTCCCATTAGGTAAGGTCGTCGTTTCTTTAGTGCATGTAGTATTTCCAACATTTCCTTCTCATAAATAGCTTTCATTAAATAATTTCCTTTGATTGGATAACTTTCGAAAGAAATGGTTCTTCTTTCTTGCATTAAAACAACACCAATTCCATTTTCTGAGGCATCACATTCCATAATAAATATTTTTGTGAAGTCTAGCATAGCTAAGACTAGTGATAGGAATATTGACTCTTGAAGATGTTCAAAGGCCTTAGTTTCTTCAAGAGTCCATGAAAATTCATCTTTCTTCAATAATGTTGTTAGAGGTGCTAATTTTTTCCCATAATTCTTAACAAGCATGATATAATATCTTGTTAACCCGATAAATCCTCACAACTGCTTTATGGTTGTGGGGACTTTCCATTCCTTAATGGATTTAATTTTGTTAGGGTCTACCTTAACACCCTTGTGAGATACAATATGACCTGGATATTCCACCTCTTGTACTCCAAAGAAACTTTTGGAGGTTTTTGCATATAATTGTTTCTCCTCCAATAGTTTGAAAAACCTGTGAACATGTTGAACATGATCCTTCAAAGACTTGTTGTAGATTAGTATATCATCAAAAAATACTAACCCAAAGTTTCTAAGGAAGGGTTTGAAAATGGAATTCATCAACCCTTGAAATGTAGAAGGTGCATTGGTAAGGCAAAAAGGAATGACAAAAAATTCATAATGAACCTCGTGAGTTTGAAATGTTGTTTTGGGAATATCTTCAGTCTCCATTCTAATTTGATGATATCCTGAACGAAGATCCAACTTGGTAAAATAAATTTCTCCATGTAATTCATCCAATAATTCATTAATCACATGAATGGGAAAATTATCTTTAATAGTGAGCTTATTTAGCTCCCTATAATTTGGACACAAGCACCATGATCCATCCTTCTTATGCACCAATGCTACTGGAATAAAGAAAGAACTTTGACTTGGTTGAATTATACCTGCCTCTAACATTTCTGCAATCATATGCTCAATTTTTCTCTTTCGTATATAAGGATATTTGTAAGGCCTGATGGTTGGAGGAACACTTCCTCGAATCATATGATAGCATGATCATGATCATGAATAGGTGGGATTCCTTTTGGATTTTCAAACACCTTGGACTGATTATCCAAGATTTTTTGGATATCTAAAGAAATAGATGATTTTGATGTTTGAACTTATAGTGAGCATAATTGTGAAATTACGCCTTCTTTTTTTTATTCAAAAGCTTTTTCATGACATTAGAGCTTATTATCTTTCCTAGATTCCCTACGATACCCTGTAATTCAACTTCCTTTCCTTCCAAAAAAAATTCAAGAAAAGTTCTTGAAAATTAAAAGTGATCGTACCCAAAGATTGTAACCATTGTACTCCTAGTACAACATCATCACATCCCATTGGAATGAAAATAATTGGACTATTCAATACATATTCCCCCATTGTTAGCTTAATATTATGGCATTTTCCAGAGAATTTTATAGTTCCTCCATTTGCAACCATCACTTTACATTATGGTCCTAGGTATAGGAAGCATTTAAATTCCTTGGCTACCTTAAAATGAATAAAATTATGGGTACTACCTGAGTCAATGAATGATATTACCTTTTTCTTCTTGATATGTCCTTAAATATTGAGAGTTTGAGGAGTGGTAATTTCTCCCAATGCATTACAAGATATGGTCAGACTCATTTCTTCTTTCTCTAGGGTTGGCTCCTGCTGTATATCCTCTTATTTTGAAGTTTCTTGTTCATTTTCTTCCTCCTCTTCACAATCTATGTAAAATAATTTCTTCTCAGCACACTTATGACCTTTACTGTATTTTCTATCACAACTGTAGCAAAGCCCTTTTTCTCTTTTTTCTTCCAATTTTTTTGGTGTCAACCTTGTAGGTTTTGGAAGTCTAGGAGTAGCAACACTTCCTTCTTTATAAATGTGAGTGGTAGGCTTCCTTGTCACCATAAATTTACATTCATTTTTTCTTTCCAACCTGAATGCCTTCTCCAATGAATTAGGTTCCCAAAGGTGAACCTCATGTTGGATGTCATCCTTTAAATTCCCTATGAAGACATTAATCTTGTGTTCCTATGGAATATCAATTACCCTTATATTCAATTTTTGGAAGTCCTAAATGTGCTCCACCACTAAACCCTTTTGTTTGAGATTTATCAATTGGCTAAAGAAGGTGTTTCTCTTTGTATCCCTGTAATGTTCTATCATTTCCACTGTAAAAATTCAGCAAGTGACAATTTTTTTACAGGACCAAAGCCATCTATACCATAAAAATGTATTTTTCTCTGAGTGTAAAGATGCAATGCGTACCTTTTGTGTGTTTTGCACATTATTGAGATCAAAATATTGATCCATCTGTAGTATCCATGTTATGGGATCGTGGCCATCAAACTTCCTCATATCGATCTTTGGAGTATAGTGGTTCTTCAATCCAACATTAGAGTTTATGAAATCACGATTAACATTTAGTTTTTTCTCATCATGATTTTCCTGTATTATCTTTTCACCATTAGGAATAATTTCTTTTATCGACTTTATCAAACCTTCCTTCAAACCTTCCATATCTTCTTTTATATCATTGTTCATGTCTTCCATTTTTTCTTCCATGTCTTCCATGCCATTCTTCAAACCATCCATCACGACTTTCTTCAAACCATCCATATTATCTTCCATGCCTTCATTCAAACCATCCATCTTAGCTTCCATGACTTTCTTCAGAACTTCCATTTCATTTTTTGTTTCTCTTTGCGAGAGCGAAATTTGGTGCACTTGCTTTTGTAATTTTCATATATCATGTTTCACTTCTTCCTCTTTATAAGTCATAGTAGATTATTCTGAGGGCTTAATGGGTGTTGAATTATTTTTTCAGGGAATTTTAGAACCCAATACTGATATCTATGCTTTAATATGCCCTTGGAATCACTTCAAACTAATTCTTCAAACAAGACTTATGCAATTTTAAAAAAATAAACACATTTTTCTTCATTTTGAGGAGCTTGATATTGAAACTGAATTATCTCTATGATTTCAGATCTTCAATATCTAAAATTAGGTCATGTAGTAGCCCTCTAAATATTCTTTAAAATGCCACAGGTTTGACCTTATTTGGATGCCTCAAGACAGATTTATTCCCAATCTCCCACAATGAACTAATTATGTATTGGTTCAGTAGAGAAAAATTGTACGACGTGCGTTGTGTCATTGTTTCGTCCTTTAGCTCTGAAATTGATACACAGGAAACTACAGTCTTCGTAATTTCGGCCACTTTTTACCAAATTCCAATCCAATGCTCAGAGAGAGAGTTATGATGATTTTCTCAAGGTCAGCTCTGTTAGATGAAATTAGGGATCCTGCAAAAACCATAACTTCCACAGATCGTATCTCCGAAAATATTGCGAATCAAGAAGCCTCTTGTGGTAAAAATTTCAGCTTCTTAACCTTCGTAGAAAAAAATTTATAGGGAAAATTCCACTATGACTTGTTTGGAGTAGTGAAACCCTAGAATCCAAAGCGCTGCTACCAAATTTTATGAAAACAACTCCAAAAATAGAAGAAAAGAGAGATCAACACCTTATAAATAAGCCACTTCAAGGGAGAAACCTCCTTTACATCACATAAATGAAGAATTCTTGGATGATTCAAATGAAAAAAACTCCTTTCTATATATAGGAGTCCATGGGGTCAGAATATAATCCTAGCCGACCTAACAATAATAATGTAAGGGCACAATAATAACAATATGGGGGTTATAGGGGTACAAAAATAACAATAAGGGGGCTACACTAACAAAAATAAGGGACTACACTAGTAATATATGGACTTAACAAAATCAGGGATGAAAAGGACTAAATATTTCAAAAAAAACACTTGGGTGCTCAAAGTAATGGAGTTGGCAGCTCGAAAGCCTATTGTTCAAATTTTTTGGTGAGTTTTATGAGAATATTTCATTGCATCATGCTACAAAAATATTTTGTATTGCTAGCTATAGGTTTGGGATAGGTTAAATGCGCTATGAAAAACTTAGGATAAGGTTGGGTTTACGTGAAAAATAATTGACTAGAGATGTCCCTAGGCATATATAGAAATTTACACAAAATATTTTATAGACCCTTTAAATAACCATGACTTTGCAAAATGAACTGATAAATATAGCTTTGTAACTTTAGGGAAAGGTGTAAAATTGATGCTAACAACTAGCTCCAATGTGGATATTGTCTCCCTAGGAGATAGTAAATAACATGTTGACCCAGTTCCTCATCCATTGGGTTGCTTCCAACCACAATCTAATGTTGTACATTGATCTTTCCAACAACACAAATTTCACACTAATGATTAGAAACTAAAATTGTGTCAAAATTACCGCTTTCCCTCTACATTCAGATCTCGTCAGTAAAAGGAATTTTGGGGAAGATGTACTTTCGTATACCCAATATGGTCGCTAAGATGTTATCACTTATAAATTTCCTCTTGGTTGTAGGAGATAATTTTCTAAGGTAAAATTTTAAATCCAAATAGATTGAAGGCTAGCCCCTAGGTGAAATACTGAATTTGCAAAACACTTTTTGGTGGATGGCCAAAATTTGGGTGAAATTTTTAATTTCTCGTTCGTGAAAATAGTCAACTCAATTTCTTGATTGGGAGTTTTTAGAACTCTTGTCCGAGAGATTTTTAATGTTTCGCCTGAGATTTATATTGGGTTTGACCAGAGTTAAAATACTCTCATATGAGAGTTAAGTATGTTCTCGACCGAGAGTTTTATTGACATAAACTCTCGGGTAAACTCTCGGAAGAGAGTTGTAAAACTCTCGGCCTAGAGTTGTTTTAACTCTCGGATGAGAGTTGTAAAATTCTCGGCCTATAGTTGTTTTAACTCTCTTAAGTTCTCCCCCATCATTCTGAAAACCTCACAGTCGTTTTCGAGCCACTATCCCCACAATCCTCACTATCGTTTTCGAGCCACTGTCCCAACAAACCTCATCATCATTTTTCAGCCACCGTCTTGACATTCTGCAGCATTGTCACTTTTGAGCCACCGTGAGCACCAACGAACAATTGGAATACAAAAAAATGAATTTCTTGTTGGCATTTTCAGTCATTGGAATTTTCAGTTGAGGCAAGGTTTCCGGAACACTTTGAAGTGATTTTAGGCTAGTAAGTACCCTTGTCTCCTCTATTTACTCATGGTTTCATTCAAAACCTTGTGGCCATGAACCTTTAATTATTTTATTCCTCCTCGGTCACATAACTAGTTCTATTGTTCTTGAGTATTCATTCTATGTCATTGTTCCATTAATGTCAATAGTCTTCTAGGCTCCCAGACTTTATGCTATAGTGCCCCAACCAAGCTTTCTCTATGCAGCAGGCAATATGTAAAAATATTTTCCAAAAAGCGATAGGGAAATCATAAGGATGGGCTGGAATTGAAATTGAAACAAGAGCTATCTAACCACTTATGTAATAGTAATAGCTTTGGGGAAACAAGCTTAATCAGAATAGGGAATGAATTAACAAATAGGAATTGATACCTACCCCCTACCATCCCGGAAATAAGAAAATAAAGTGATCTCCAACAATCAACATTGGCATAAAAGATGTAGGAATGGATAAGTAACACATAAATCAAGAGATATATGGATCCTCAGAATAGTATTGATGATATAAACTTGCGTAGTCAAATAAATCTTGTCACTTCCTTACTTCTTCACTTTATTATGACTCTTTTTAGGAACTATTCTCATCCGCATCCATCTCATCAATATCATTATCTGAAATTTTCTTTGACTAAAACTTGTGGGTGTTACCTTCTTCCAATTCCCATTTGGCATGTTTAATATGCACCATTTGGTTTACCGCCCTCTCCTACAAGGATTTTAATTCCATCAACAACTTTATGTTTTCATCACAATAAGATAAATTCATCTAAGTGTTTCTCTTCATCTTCTCCATCCTCCTCATGACCATCTTCGCAAACCAACTCTTTCCTATTCATTTCAGCATTGAGTTCCTTACAGTTGGTTAGGAGATTACTTGTATGTTTATCCCCACTGTTGTCCATTGTAGTATCTCTCAACACAAGTACCCGTTTCATATCTCTTGATTTAAAATGAAGTTAAAATTCATTCTCATGAAAGACACTTGTTTCATACTTATTTTTCTCCCCTTCTGTTGACAACACTTGTTTTCCTTTTCCATAATCCCAACAATACTTATATCATGTGATGAATTAATGAGATAATTGTAGGTTTTTAGCATCTAATACTCCTATTGTTCCTTGATTGTTGGATTTCCTTCATTCTTGCTTCCTTTTGTAACAACCATTAGTACTTGTTGTTTTCCATGTCTTGAATAGATGCCCCCCTCATCTTCATTCTCTTTTATAATGCCCTAAACTATACTATTGAATTGTGTAGCATATATTAACATGGTATAATATTTTATATCATGAAAAACGTTGAAGTACATAGCAAGAAATAAATAGGACAATAATTATTTCATTAAGTTGAAATGTTTGACCTCTTGACACTCATGTCAAGAAGCCATTTTGAAAACTATAGAGGTCAATAATTAGCAAGTCAAAGAGTTTCTATTTTATTTAGTTAAATACAGTGAGGCTCACAGGTACAACACATAAAAACCAATTTTGGATTCATTTGGACAAGATGACCAAAAAATAATAGTATAATTCAAATTCCTATTTCCAGGGTTGAAATATCTAAAGGACAAGCCTCTATGATTAGAAATGGAGGATGTTGTTATTGAGTGTTTATAATTGAAAGTGGTCTAAGAACCAAAAACCATTTATATGAAATATGATGCATGTAAAGTTAAAGTTTGAAATTATTACCTTCTCAATTTAAAAATGGAACAATATGAAATTGGATCAATCAAGGACAGTGAACCCATTAAAATTCATTCCCCCAAGGAGGAATTATCTTTACTGAAATATCAAACAAGGCTTGTGTGATCACAGTGAAAATTTTGAATGCATCATGGAAATGTCTTGGAGGACATCCAAGGAGAATCAAGATTAATTAGGTAGTAATAAACCCTATAACAAGTGGTATGGTAGAGTCTGGTACTCATACTCACGAGAAAAACTATAGATCACACCTGTTACTACCTAGAGGAAACCTTGAGGGAAAAAATAAACCCAAACGTTTCATGGCATATGTTGGTATGGATCACAAAGGATACGACATAACCTGTACCAACATTTTCTTAGATAAAGAAAATGTCACAAGAATGTGAATATCAGAAGAAATATAGGACTAATATGCATGTATATGGGAAATCACATGTTTGAAATAGAATTTTAAGAACTAATAGTGGCTCAACTACTAGCAGAGAAACACACACATATTTTATTTGTATCATGCCCATTGGTAGATTGAAAACCTTATTTTATGGCATGCATGTAAAATGTGTTCAAGTGTATTCATCAATTTAGCCTCAAATTAATGCCTAAACCATTGGTCGTAGTCAAGAAATGTAGCCTTCAGTGCTTCATCATGGAATATAACTATATCCATTTCTACTCATAATGATCCTGCACAGACAACATAAAATGACAATATTTTGGTTCATAAAGGGATTATATAGGGGTCCATAGTAGTATCTCTCTTTCAGTCCATTTTTTATGTTTCTAATATTATCCTTTGACTACAAATATGTTTGATCAATGTAATTTTTTTTCAAGAAGAAGAGAGAGAGCAAGAATATTAACCTATGTGGAGAAGAATGGGATCAAGTTGAAAGCATCAAGCTTTGATTTCCAACTGACCAAAAAAATTTCTTGCAATGCATCTCTTTCAAGATAATAATCTTATTGGGCATCAATGTTAGCTAAGTGTTTATCATGAAGGTTGTGCAACTAGGGTTTTCACAAGCCAGGACATTATCTTCATACATGCTTCTAGGACAATTTAGAAATACCCAAGGCACAACAACACAAGTTGGTTGTATGATCACTTTAATGCAAATAAGGCACAAAGATAATGGCCACAAATTCTGCAAGGGTTGAGATCAATTTTCATATAAGGTCTCCATATAGATTCCTAAGGAATTATGCCTACCAAGTTGGGGAATGTCGATATTGGTCTTAAAACTCATCTACTTGATGAAAAATGTAGTAGCAGGAAAATTTACATTCAATACAACAAATGAACATCAAAAATCTATTCATCATCTCATGAAATCCTCCATAATTTTGCAACAACATTGGAAACAAATCATTTAAGATTCAAAATAATCATCTCTACTTTACTCATAATTTCTCTTCTCTCATAGTGTAAACACTTTTATAATAATCTCAATAGAAATGTTAAGATTGATTGCACATGTGATAGTCATTAGAAATAAAATTCAAGTTGTACAACTGCAGGAACGATTGACCCAGCTTAGTTAGTGCCATGAGATATTATGCCATGTACTATTGTCGAGCCCTTGTATGTCAAGGAGCTATAGTACCTGTGATCTATTGGTTGATGACATGACTTTCGATTGATAATTTGTTTTCTATTTTTTTATGAGGGGTAGAAATTTGATTTGATACTACAACAATAATGGCATCAAGTGAGCCCTCCAAAGACCCCTCCATGAGAGGAGGATTATCAAGTACATTGGTTGTTTAGTTATGTCATGTTTTCAAGTAGGTTATATTTATTGTTCGTTGTGAAAATTTGATTAAATTTTTTTGTCCTGCACAGATGGACACACTCATATGACTGATGTGCCCAGACACCAAATCGAATAAGAGGAGCCCCATAGACTTGTTCCCATTCGTCCCCAATTTCATAGACCCCATTCTGAGGGGTATATTATACATGGTATAGGTACACATTAGATCAATTGCTAGTTAAAATTGTTCAAGTTTAAGTTATATTCAATGTTGAACATGTGAATTTTTTTTTCAAATGACATGTGTTTAATGTGAAAACATTATGCTCCATAGGGGCAAATGTAGGAGTTTGGGTTTACCCTATTGCTGGTGAGGGACAAAGGAGATCAATCTCTCAGCCTGTGGAATCCATCCCACACTTGGTTAGTTCTTGTTCAGGTAAAATCTAAAGGAAAATTTATTGTTTGATATATGTTTAATGTGAAACTTATTATGTGTCTCAGGTACTTGTGTTATAAAACAATTTAATTTTTTGTACAGTGGCTAGTAGAGACCTTCATTCCTCGGAAGGGAACAATCCTAGTATGAGCGAAGAGGATGAGATAGTTTTTCCCTGAGGTATTTTCAAATGACCAGACAAGTTTTTTAAATACAAAATTTTCTTATAAATTATTTAATTTTTAATATGTGCAATAATTTAACATGTTACAGGTGGTGGTCATCAACCTCCTAGGGGGAGAGGTCGTAGGGTTCATGAGTTTGCTCGAAATCCGATCTATGATCCCCTTTACACCCATCCAAGTGATATTTGTGAGTAGATGCCTTGGGAAGATACCATCTCCTTACTTATTTTTGATGGGATGAGGGATCATTCCACGAGATTGTGCAATGAATTGCAAAGTTGCAATCTCTCTGCCCCTAGTCAAGATTGTCTCCAAATTGTTTTGCACAATTCAGAGAGTTTGATAGAAACTTATCTTGGGGTTGGACCATCAACCCAAGTTATTTTTGACATGATGCATAGGAGGAGAGTGTCAGTGATTGGTATCCACTCCTACAATGAAGTTAAAATTAGGATCACTAAAGGAATGGCCTTGTCACTATTTGACTGGTGGCCTAAAGACAAAAAATGTCTAAAGATTGTAAGATTCAATGATCCCAATATTGCACCTTATATTTATGAGAAGTTTCTGTATGCTTACGAAAGTTCCCAAATAATGATGAGGTGCCGAAATATTATGTTAGGATGTTGTATGCTCAATTCCGAGAGCACATGGACCCTACTATACAGATACGGGGTCCAAATTCTATGGAGTTGTAAAAGGTCATACATATGAACGACTTGATGTTATGCGAGATGTTGGGTTTAGGCCTCTAGTACCTCATTTAGCACCTCTACCACCTAGGGTAGTTACACTTCCAGAGGATTTAGCCCTTATCTCTAGTGTTGCATCACAGATGAGGGAGAAGATACAAGAACATATTGCAGCTGCTTTAGGAGGGGTAGAAGTCGAATTAGGGACAAGCAAACATTCATCTATTGCAGGAGTTCATTTGTTTTTTAGTATTCCAGATGACTTGTTGAGGGATATGGAGCAAGATGACCTTTTGGAGTATGCATCCTCCTGTAGAGACAACTATGAGTGAGCCATTAGACAAAAAATGCACACCATGGGTGAGGTATATACAAGCATGTTTTGATCTATTTTAAAATACACATTTATAAGATGAGCTAGAGTGCATGTAACATATTTTTTTGGTGTATATACATTTAGTCTTCAAAAACTGAGGCCAATATATTTATTTAACTTATGTATTTTACAACATTCTTAGAACAACTTTTCTTTGACCATGATCCTCATTCTGTAGATCATGGACATGATCATGTATAGGTGCCACATTCATTACTATCTATCTATATTTTTGTACGTAAAATTTAAAATGAATTTATGTCACATAATTTTATATGGTATGAGTCTTAAAATTATGGAATTTTCAGGTCAACGCTACACATGAAGGGCTTCCCAAAGACATGATACCTTCATATGTTCTAGTGGTCTCACATGTATTATCTATCTATATTTTTACGTTAAATTGAAATTGACTTTAAGATGAACATAATTTTATATGGTGTGGCTCTTAACATTATTGAATTTTTAGGTATGTGCTACACATCAAGTGTTGTCTGAAGATATTATTCCTTATTAGATTCCAGTCATGACACAGGTATAGATACTTTTAGTTAATCCTATTTATTATGTCTATTATATTTCTTTTCACAAACTTTTCTATTAATTTTGGTTTTTACCTTTCAGGCTACAGATAATATTGAGATGATGCAAACTGAGCCCCAAGGAGATCGTGTAGGCTTTGGGTCAAAGATTCTACATTAAACCATGGTAACCTCTTACAATTTCTTCGTTGGTATCATTACCACATTATAAACAGGCTATCACAGAATAAAAATGATGAATTTACTTTTGTTTCCAATGGTTAATTTTTGTGTGTTTGTTATGTAGGTTGAACCTCAAGAAATAGTTTTGGTTCATAAAGATGAAGATGATGCATCAGTTTGCAATAATGCTGAAGAATATAATTAAGATGGTCTTGCAAGATGGAAGTTTTTTATTTAATTTTATAGGCTTTCAAATTTTACCTATTTTTTCCTTATTTATATTGTATAGCATCAGGTATGTGTGTATCTTTGCCTAAGACTAATTTAAAGTGCTATTTTGACGTTCAACTTAAACAATTCAGAATCAATATTTTCAAGGTTTTTTTGCAAGATTTGATTGACGATCTCACTTACATTTTATTGAATATCTTGTAGAAGTACAGTGAATATGGAAGACTCGCAACCAGATTTGTTTGATCGCCTTACTAAAGATGTTATTCAGATGATATTTGGTGCCATCTGCGATTTTAAATCTCTAATACGATGCATGGTTGTCTCCCGAGGATTTTTCAGACATGCAACATGCATTGTGCCAGAAACAGCTAGCACCTCAATTCAAT
This sequence comes from Pinus albicaulis, assembly GCA_034641835.2. Taxonomy (NCBI): domain Eukaryota; kingdom Viridiplantae; phylum Streptophyta; class Pinopsida; order Pinales; family Pinaceae; genus Pinus; species Pinus albicaulis. The sequence goes on from JAXQQM020059724.1 coordinate 43,076, forward strand.
ATGAAGGACATCAGCTTTATGCATTATTTCTTAAGCCTAGGCTCTAGAGAAGGCCTTCCCTAGATAGTGTAAGTATGCAATCAAGATTCATATGAGATTTCAAAGGATGGTTTGTAAGCCCATGGTTACTCCTAGGATATCAAATCTGAACTTATCAGCAGATTAAATTTCAAATTTTGTAGATCCACCAATTTATAGATAGTTGAGAGGTTCCTTTATATATCTAGTGAATGCTAAAACTAATATTTAATTTTCAGTAAAAACTTTGAGCCATATTCAATTCACTAGGTTACTGACATTATAGGTGCTTAATTTGGCTTAGAGGAATATGTAAAACTATGTTGTGGCATCTATGATGACCTTATTTGACATTTTGTTTCCTTTTTTTATTACTTTTTTTTTTTTTTTGTAGTTGGAGAGTCTTCCTGCTATGGTTTCAGGAGTACGGTCTGATGAACCTAACCTACAACTTGAAGCAACTACCCAATTCTGAAAGTTTCTTTAAATTGGTATTTACATCAAATCTTATGTATTAATTTTCAATGAACTACCATTTTATTTGTGTCTGTTTTGTCCATCAGGCAGCTGATCATTGGTTTTGTTTTTCTGAAAGAGTGTAGTCCTCCTATAGAAGAAGTTATTGATGCAGCTGCTAGCCCAAGGGATTCTTTCAACCACCTATCAGCAAGGTTTCTAGGCACTTTTTTATTTTGTATACTGTCAGCCATCAGTATTTTTTACATGTTAGTGATGACTATATCCATAGCTGAGTTTTCTAGAAGTTGAATTCCATATGTCAATCTATCATCTAGAAAACCCTCATTCAAATTTTTACTTTTTCCTTTCTAAAAACCCATACGCTACTTTACTGAAGGAAACTAGCATATATACGCGGATATCCTTTACAAAACTCGCGTATGTCCAGAGATCTAATTATGTGTTTGAATCTTAACTCAGATCATTGCATTATTCATTCATCATATATTTTAGAAATAGTAAACAGGTGCAGACAGAACAGAATAATCATCACACATATGAAACACACATGAACACCGGGATTTTTAGGTGGAAACCCAATTCGGGAGAAAACCACCGCTGCTGTTGCTACAACCTTCAAAATTTATTATTAAGAAAACTTCTTACAATCATGTACTGGTGCAGACTCAAACTAGCACGCAGGCACCCACCTGCAGAAGGTTAAAACCTTCTCTCGTTTACCAGCCTATCCTGGAAGGGAGCTACAACCCCCTGCTCTCGTTTACCAGCCTCTCCTGGAAGGGAGCTACGACCCCCTGACTGAAGGCT
>JAXQQM020075509.1:0-24813 GCA_034641835.2 Pinus albicaulis
GGTTGTTAGCGCTCGAATCTGCCTTAGGCTGAAGGAAGGCGAGGTTCGAGGCAACATCAAAACAAGCTCAGCCTCGTAGCTAGCCCTACGAGGACAGGAGAGGGCTCTCTCCGGGTCTATCTCGGAAACAAGTCTTCAAAGGGGCTGAGATGACCTAAATGCAAAACTGATAATTATTTTAGGCTAGTAGATAGATAGGAAAGGGGTTTTTGATAAATGACTAGGTTTTCTGGGCACTATGGGGACAAAGGACATCATTCACAGAGATTTAATCAAAGGCACAGGGTATTTCATAAGGCGAGATAGGAATGGAGTTTAACAATTAAATTGAAATTAAATGGAATGTAAAGACTGTTTAAGAAAGCTGAAAAGGGCATTAAACAATGAATCCTTTCCAATAGAAGAAAATTACACAAATACTGAACGCTCCTTCAAGGCAGAGCAAATAAATTGGATTCTACCTATCTTACTGCAAAAGCATCCAGTGAACTGATTATGAATGAAATGTAAAACATTACGAGATTACATATGAAACAGTAGAAGAAACATATACTAAACTTTACGCCACAAGAATCTGATGAAACAGAGCTGCACCACTTAATTACTCCTCTGTCAAACTGTACAATGATAGTGCTGGGTTATTTCCTCCCACATCTTTTCTAGAATTCTCTAACCCTTTACAAATGATTTTTCATACAATAAATAAGCTCCTCTAGGGAACAACAAATCGACCAAACAATAAGGGATTTGTTTTAATCAAAAGATGATGAGCCAATCATTTGTAAAAGGAGCAGCGTTACATTTTCTGCTCAAATATGTTGATGGACCAATGAAGGGGCGGAAACCGTAGCTGCAGACCCTCTAAGTCATAACTGAAAACAAAATAGATAATCGAATCCTATTCCTTTGCTAAATTTTGAGCCTAGAATCGTGTAGTTGCTGATTTAGGCCTAAAGACTCTATTTCTTTGAATGCCACTTGGCACATTCCTACACAACTGCCCTCAAATTTATGGAGATGCGTTTGCCACTTTACAGAAATTGGGAAAAGATCCCCAATATTTTAATGCTAATATGGGTCAAATCCGCCACATATATTCTTTGGATCTGAAGATTGCCAAGTGTTACAATGACTGCCACCTAAGACATACAACATAATGCCACTTTTGGTTCAATTTGGATCAGGAATACGAAGATGGATCATTTTACATTCATCATTCAGCAATTACTTCACTGTCATTTGCTAGTATGACGAAATCTTGCATGCTAAGCCCCATTCTTTCATAAATTCGGTGTTTTTTTTCATTTGGGAGCTCTGGAAGACTAGCTTTAACGACATCAACATAATCCTGCGTTAAGATAACGTTCGGAAGATCAGTTTCTGGAAAGTATCTGTAATCAGCAAGTCCCTCTTTCACCCGCATCGTAATTGTACGCTGACTTTCCTCTTCCCAAAGTCGAGTTTCCTGGACAATCTCATTACCTTGACCTTCCTGGTGGAGAGTCACCTGTCGAGAAATCTCAAAATCAATGACTCGTTGCATTGCAGAGAATGAATTTATCATCTATAGCATACAAAATTTTCTAAATGGCCGCTACCACTGGAAACTGCTCCAATTCTTCAGAGATTGCGCAATTTTCCAAACCTGATTATGCAAACTTAAATTTTACTTAGATTACAGATCTGCACATTCACTCAACATCAATCAATACAGCTAGTCTTCTAGTTCACTTGCGATAATTACATCCAATTCCATTGTTGACTACTGTTGTGATCTTTATATCGATTGTTATAAACAAGCTGTTATTTTTAATGTACTCAAAAGAGACATGATACATGCACAAGAACAGTTGTAAAGAGCGAGATTTGACCCATGACCATTCATTAACAAGCATCGAAGATTTGTTGTAACCGCAGTCTCCGCATCTGAGCATTCAACACGCAAGGTGTAGATTATACAATTCTTAAGGTCTTGGGTAAAACCCTTCAAGTATCATAGCTTGCAAGTGAAAGAACCGTATCCTATGCAACTAGGCAACCAAACTTTTTAAGGCAATCTCATACACGTTTTCCGACAACCCATTGGAAGATAGAATACGCTCTAGTTGAGCCTTTGCAAGAGTTTGTCTGCCCTCATCAAATCGCTTCCACCTTGAGAAAGCTGAAATGTTGCGGGATGTAAGCTGTGGATTAATTTTATCTAGCTTCAACACCATATCTCCAAAAAATTCATAACCAGAACCATCTTTGCATGGAAGTTAACCGAACTGCTGCAGAACCCTCCAATGAGAGAATAAACCTTGTTAGGATTCCGAATGTCAAAAGCAGGGTGCTCCAACAAGCGTTGTACATTCTTAACATTGCCCGGGATATCAGAGACAGCTTGCAATGCAAGCCACTTAATGATCACCAAGGCATCTTCTTTCCACTTTTGATAGAAATCAGACAAAACTTCATCTCGTACATCTCCGGTATTTTGGGCAATAGCACCCAAAGCTGCAAATTGTTCAGTGATATTTGTAGCTGATTTGTATTCATGTAATACAAGTTCCATCATTTCTGGCTCATTCAATGAGGCAAGGTAAGCAAGGGCAGTATTTTTCAAAGCACGTCTTGCCATACTATCGTGATTAGGATCATATTCCTCTGAGCTTCGGTTAGTTTCAACAGCTCTGCAAAACTCTACATGCAATTCAGATGCAAGTTGTTTTCTAACAAAACGACGAACTCCATGAACAACATCCGGATCTGCAACTTCCATGAGGTCCATGATTTCTCCCTCTCCAGGTAGAGTGATTGCCTTTGCTATGAACTCTTTGTCCAAACTCGAATCGCAGAGAATACTTCTTAGTCCATTAACAAATTTTGGATCCACACTCAAAGGTTGATTATGTTGTGCCTTATCTACGAGAGAAAGCATGAGTTTTCTTGCCAATGTCTGGCCAGCCTCCCACCAGTTAAACTCATCTGAATCATGTGCAAGTAGAAAGTACAAATCATCGTTAGTGATATATGAAACAAGACGCACGGGAGCACTATAATTGCGTAGTAGAGAGGGAATTTGTCTTTCAGGAATGTCAACAAAGACAAACTCTTCTTCCTCCTTTTCAATACGGAGGATTACTGTTGAAACGAAATGCCCTTCACTAGTAAAGGACTGCAGATATCCTCGATTATAGACTGATGAAAGAGGCAGATCCTTTCCATTGGAATCCAGCAACCAAAGAAAACATATAGCAAGGCTTCTTGAAAGGATCTTCCCAGATAGCATAGTGTCTGCCATGCTTCAGATCTCCCTGCTCTATTCCTGAAATAAAAACTTACTGAACTTTCCTCTGGCCTGCACATGTTATTGAAGCACTTCTGAAGACAAAACCCCGGAGTCAAGAATTAAAATGGCTCTTTTTGACCCAAATGGCATTTAATGACTGCAAATGACGAGAAATGACAGAGGACTGACAAGACTGAGTCTAACAGAGGTAATTCAAAATTTTCCCTCCCAGAAGAAATATTTGTTGTCGGCAATTGGTGGAATCGACTCGACAAATTATAATCTTGTAGTCTTTAATCACACGGGCTATGTGCCACAATTACCAGCCGAATTAGTATTTTCAATCCAAGTAAATTTTATAAATAACCTTGTTCATCACTCTATTATTGATGAGGGAGCATCGACTTGTATTATGTATATCAATTGCTGGAAGTCACTTGGTTCACCTTGCTTATCTCAATCGCGTACGATGTTGAAAGATTTTGATGGTTGTACATATAAGCCTTGTGGTATTATCAATAACCTGCATGTCAAACCTCGGGGAAAAACTGTAACTGTTGAAGTTAAGGTCGTTGACAGACCCCTTGACAACAACATTTTACTTGGAAGGCCATGGGTTTACACTATGACTGCGATCGTTTCTACTTACTTTCGAATGATCACCTTTCCTCATAAAGGTGCCATCACAGTCATTAATAAACTCTCCTTCTTTGCCTCTAGTTCCCATGTATATGGAATCATTCCGTTAGTTCAAGAGCCCCAGCTTGCACTTCAAAAAATTGGTGTAGGGATCTTTAAGGATTATTCCCTAATGGGCACCTTTTCATTACCACCGACTACGACGTCGGCAAAAATTGCAAAAATAGAGACCTGCCACATGATATCTTCCACTTCATCTGAATTAATGAAGATTACCTATGATTCTGAAGTTGATATGCTGGGTGAATTTTTTCCGCCAAGACCAAGTGAGCTCGCATAGAAATCAATTTTCTTGGCTTGGGTGACGCATCTCGATCCATCGTCGCCGATCGTTTGGGTCGACCATTTATTAGATTTTGGTACTCCTTCTGATCCTTTTTCATCCACTTTCTTAACTGATGAGAGCATTGTGGAAGCCATAATGCCAGAAGGAGATCCATGGGATGATTATCATCATCATTCCCATCTTCCACATTACAACGAAGATAATCTTATTGAAATATATCACCCTACGATATCTGATTTATTTTCGACTTATGTTCCAATTAATGCCATAAAATCCAAGCGAAACCTATCAAATATTGAAGAAACGATTTCTATTGATATTTCGACCAAACCTGGCATTATACAAAACATTCATGTTGGTGTGTCTTTTTCTACATTCAAACTCGACACTTATCGCTCTCTTTTTCATGAATTTCGAGATGTATTTTCTTGGGCTTATGATGAAATTCCAAGCATAGATTATAGTATTGTTGAACACATATTTAAAATGTACCCTGATGTCAAACCGGTACATCAATGCCTTCGTCCTGTTCATCAGAAGAAGGCTGCTACCATTAAAGCAGAAGTTGAAAAACGTTTACGTGCTGGTTTCATTTACCCCGTTTCACTTACTGATTAGGTTTCTAACATTTTTCCTGTCATGAAGAAACAAGGGACAATCAGAGTGTGCGTTGATTATTGGGATGCCAATCTTACTTATCCAAAAGAAAATTATCCTACTCCCTTTATCGACCAAATTATTGATGAATGTGCTGGCTCTGAAATCATTTTGTTTATGGATAGATTCTCCAGTTACAATCAAATCAATATTCGCCCAGAGAACCAATATAACACATCATTCATCTGTCCCTGGGGCACATTCACTTATCATAAACTCCCATTTGGTTTAAAGAACTCTGGGGAAAAATTTCAGAGAGTAATGAATTATTCTTTTGATGACATTAAGCACATTGTTCAGCCTTATCTAGATAATTTACCCACACATTCACGAAAAAATACCGATCACCCAACATATCTGAGAGCTATATTTTACACTGCTGACACTACAAGATTCGCCTCAATCCACAAAAATGTGTGTTTTGTGCTGGTTCTGGTCGTTTTCTTGGATTCGTCATCTCAAAAGATGGAATTCCAATTGACCCACTGAAGGTCTAGGCCATTCTCGATTTTCCTGCACCATCAAACTTACTTTAGTTACAAAGACTTCAAGGAAAGTCTAACTTTCTAAGGAGGTTCATACCCAACTACGTCGAAATTACTAAAGGATTTACTTTGTTGGAATCATTATTTCCATTAGACCAAAACCCATAGGAATTAGTCTTCGCTACAATCACCAGAGTTAGGATCCACGAGAGGCGGTTAGTCCATGTCGTGAAACACACGGGGAGCGTTGAACCCAATGTCCAAAAATCTCCCCCACCAACGCGAGCTGGGTGAGTTTTGAACTCGAGAACTGTCGCTCTGATACCTCTTGTTGGAATCACGATTTCCATTAGACCAAAACCCGCAGGAATTAGTCTCCACTACAATCACTAGAGTTAGGATCCACAAGAGGCAGTTAGTCCATGTCGCGAAACACACAGGGAGCGTTGAACCCAATGTCCAACATACTCATCTCTTGAAAAAGGGGATTCCCTATGATTAGGATAAGGTTGCACAAGCTTATTTTTATGCTCTTAAATATACCCTAATATGAGCGTCATTAATGTATCCCCCCAATTAGCAGAGTGACTATTTCCTGTATCTTGCCACTGCAGATACAACCATTGCTATGGTTTTAGTCCAATAAGAAGATGGGATATAAAATCTGATATATTATTTGAGTCGTAATCTCAATGATATGGAAGTTAAGTACTCATACGTTGAAAATATTGCCTTGGTGGCTGTTCAAGCTATCCAATTTTTTCGCCATTATATCTTGATCCAGAAGACCATTTTCATTTCAGATTGAAGCCCTATGACATAAATTCTATCACTTCAATTGCTGGGGGGAAAATATTCAAAATGGATCGTCATTTCGCAGGAATTTGATTTGGAATTAATCAAATCCAAGTCAAAGAAGTCTTTGGTTTTTGCTGAGATTCTATACAACCTTCCCTCTGATAGTACTGAGTCTACATCAAAACCATCAATTCCAGATGAGTCTCTATTTCTGATTGGGTCATCTGACCCTTGGTATGGGGATTTTATCATTTATCTCCAAACCCAAAATTTCCAGCCTGATACCTTTAGCTCACAACAACAACGTATCTGATACCAAGCCAAATATTATCTGATCGTCGGAGATACACTTTATCATCGTGGTGTCGATATGATTTTAAGGAGGTGCCTCACTCATGAGGAGGCTGATAAAGTTATGAATGATTTTCATATTGGTGCTTGTAGTGGACATTTGTCTAGTTACGCTACCACGCAGAAGATTCTCTGCACCAGTTACTTCTGGCTAACCATATTCTGTGACTGTATTCTCGCGATCAGAAGTTGTCACGCGTTCCAGATATTTGATCGTAAAATCCACATGCTGCCAGCACCAATTCATCCTGTCATCGCTGTGGGACCATTTGAAAAATGGGGCATTGACTTCATGACCTGCAACCCTCGATGGGCCAGGGAGCATGGTTATATTATTATCGCAGTCAACTACTTTACAAAGTGGGCCGAAGTGATGCCTACATTTAATAAGAAAGGCAAAACAACTGCATTGTTATTTTTATATCATGTCGTCTCTCGGTTTGGTGTACCACAAGTTATAGTTACAGATCATGGTAAGAATTTTTGCAATAACATGATGAATGAGTTGACTTCCAAATTAGGACCACGATAGTTCTACCCCTTATTATTCGCAATCTAATGGACAAGTTGAAGCCATTAAAAATATCCTTAAGTGAATGCTTCAACGAATGATAGGGGTTCATAAACGAAATTGGAATTTAATCTTGTACTTGGCTTTATGGGCATATCGAACCTTGGTGAGAAATGCAACCGGATTTACTCCCTTTTAGTTGGTGTATGGTCTGGAAGCTATATTACCAATCCAATGTGAAATTCTGTTATTAAAAATCACTATTGACCTGCTACCTCACACCTCTAATGAATAAGCACGTATTTTTAACCTCATCCATATAGATGAAACACATCATTAAGCCGCATTGGCCAACGAATCGCATAAGAGACGAATCAAGGTGCAATATGTCTGCAATGTCGAGCCTTACATCTTCTCAGAGGGAGACCTGTTCTTGCTTTATGATCAGGAAGCTGATTTGCTAGGAACATGAAAATTTGAGCCATTATGGCATGGCCCCTACATTGTCAAAATAGTTTTGGCTAAGGGTGCCTACGAGTTAGTTGATTATGATGAAATTCTGTTGGCACAACCTCAAAATGGGTTGTATCTTAAAATTTACTATGCTTAATTGAGTGTAGTAAAATTTTGTATCATATTGTGTATATCATTTGATTGAATTAATTGTCTTAGTTTGTTTTTAGAGTTTTCTTGAATTTAGTAATCCACTTTACATTTCATCGTAGATGATTGAATCTTTGGAACCATTCGTTGGGTATGCCTATGGTGCTAGTTGTAGTACGCAGAAGCTATCCTTTGGAGCATGGGCCATTTTCACTCCAGGTGGCGAGTTAGTGATTTTTCAAGGGAGTTGTATCGGTCGATCAACAAACAATATCTCCGAGTATAGCGCATTAATAAAACTTCTCTTTGATGCCATTTCACTTAGAATTAACCGCATCATCATTAGGTTAGACTCACAACTTGTCGTAATACAACTTACTAGCATTTATACTGTCCAAAATCCAACAATTCATTGTATGTTCCTTAGAGTTCAACTTTTGGAAAGAAATTTTTATTACATTCAATATCAACACATTTCTAGAAATTTGAACACATTAACTGATTCTTTAGAAAATTATGTTTTAAACAAACATTTTCAAAACATGTAAAGACACATTTTCAATTCACATCACACAATTGAATAGGATTGTACATTAAAAATAGGAAAACACTAAAAGAAAATAGATAGATAGTTTAGGTTATTACAAAATTTGTGCCCAAGACACATTGGTCATCTAACCTCAAAATGTATACAAAAATGTCAAAAGTAAAACTAGTGATGCTCATGATAACAAGAAACTGTTCTAGCTATCTTGCACAATAGCCTCATCCAACAGCTAGGAACACCAATAATATGGCGCTACAGACTCATAGGTAACTCCTCGATCCAGAAATCCGGTATCCCAAGGGTCAATCCCTCAACATGCTGTTGCAACTCAGCAAGAGTCATGGTCAAATATAAATCCCGAAGGAATTCTCTCCCAATAGTCCTCTCAACTGGTTTATCAGCTGCTTGCTTTGGTCGAACCACTGGTCGAACGTGACCCACATCTGTGTACATAAAAATTTTAGTTTAGTCTTGGAAAACATCAAAAATACAAAAACATGTAGAAACCTTAAAATAAAAAAAAATGGTCGAATTTTTTTTACCCATTGCACCCAATTGAGCGCCATCTGGTAAAATCAAATCTAGATCTCCACGAAAAACTACGCCTATGTATGGATACTCCCATGTGGTGATAATTTGTCATCAGAACCAGACAAAGAATGAAGTAGAGAATATTATATTCAATTGAAGAACATGCCTAGCCATCAATTCCACCCATTGCTGCATCCAAAGATCTATAGGACCAGATATGCTTAGTGTCACATGCTGCGACTGCATCAATGGAACTCGCTCTAACATAAATGAAATCAGGATAGAGCCATAAATAAAATTATTTTTTCTGCCACCCTTTGCTTTAGTCAGCTATTCTTTCATCTGAAAGAGTACTGCTTCAGCCCAGTTGAACATTTTCGGTTCGAGACACTCAAGAGAATACTACATGTATGAACGATTTGCAACATGTAGTGTCACAAATCCAACAAGTTTTGAAATAGTGAAAAGGATAGTTCTCAGAGGAAAATCACACACATCACAAATGTTTATCTTTCCAACTTTGTTAGGTTTAGTACCTGGCTGACAATGCTGACGTATGTAGTCCTTCACTGTTTCGCCTCCAAGAGAAGATCACGTGAGGGAAACAAGAGAACCACGTCTTGATAATCTAGTAAGAAAGTAAACATCCTCAAATAGTATTGGGAGAAATTTGTCCCCAATATGAAATTCCTGAGATGCTGGGTCCCATGAATGAACCAGGAACTCTAATAGTTCAAGATGTTGTCTCATCCCTGATAATATGAAATACTTAAGTAACCCACAATCCTTGAGGGCTCTTACAGTGCCAGAATCATTTAGGGCAATCATGTCTTGTTCTTCATGTTTTCTTTCTTTCCATGTAATGGTAATTTTGATTTGATCAATACCTGAAAGGAAACCATAAGCTTCATTAGGATCTATTTCACGCAAAAAATTTGGGAAATTTTGAGCACACAACAAGAAAAAAGTTTGAGAAATGTGACCAACGCACCCCTGGTCTATAGACAGAGCACTACAGAGCATATGAGATTCAATTTCAGTGCTCTGCAACACACTTTTCGACATGCAAGGGTGTGTTTCCCTCAGAATGCAATATATTTTCCCTAGGGAACTCAAAAACCTAAAAATATAGCATGAAATGTGTTAGCACCCGAATTGGACCCCAGGCTGAAAAAGGGCAAAACAGGGTAACAACTAAACCACGCTCAGCCTTTTAGCTAGCCCTACAAGGACAGGAGAGGGATCTCTCCGTGAAAGAATATTCAATGGAATACAATAAATGGACTGATATTAGGCTAGATAAAATGATGGGAAAAAGCTTTAATAAAATGAGTGAATTAATTTCAGGGATGTGTAGGATATAAAGGGGACAGTTTGAAACTGGGGATTAAATCAGGACACAGGGTATTTCATGGGGCAAGATAGGCATGATATTTAGCAATTAAAGTTTAATAAGGATAGGATGGCAAGACTAGCAAGGAGCTGAAAAGGGCACAGTAAATGGATCCTTTTCAAACAGAAGAAAAAACAGAGCATGAATGATTTCCCAAGGCAGAGCATATAAAATGGATTCTTCCTTTCTATATTGAAAGAATTCAAAAGGAAATGTTTATGAATGAGAGGTGAAACATAACAATTTACATATGAAACCAAAGAGAGAACACATGCTAAATCTCATACCACATGGATCCCACAAATCAGAGCTGCATCTTTTATTAAACCCTATCAAACTGTACAATGGAGCACAGAGTTTTCTTCCACACTATCCCCTTACTCCTTAATCCTTTCTGACTCCTCTCCAAATGATTTAGAATTACAATAAATAGGCTAAAATGTGGGAACACAGATCCACGTAACGAGGGAGCTTTTCTAACAGCTGAAGAACTGAAATACAATCATAGTAAAGAAATACAACAATCTGCCCCTGAAAATAAGGGACAACATTGCATTTGACCACTTGGAGATTTCGCTGCTATGCTGTATGAAGGAAAATGGGTAATACGATGAACAAATTTCCTATTTTGCTGCTGCTGTAACAATCTCTGTTTTATATAAGCTTTCTCAGCCTTGGCTATCGCTTTACTTTCTATTTTTTTTTACTCTGAAGAAAACTGATTTTTTAAAATAATATGCCTTTGAAATACAATACAATGAATTTACGCCTTCGTGAAGGGAAAAGCCGATTTTTTAAATGGAAGGATCAAAGGGAGGGAAGATGGAGTCCACATCGCAATCGGCATCGGAAGGGGTAGGAGGGGGATACAACATATAACAGGATTTTATAATATGCTATGGGGTGTGTTTTAATAATTGCAATCAGGATCGGAGGTCAGGTGATTTTGGAGTAGGCCACACAAAGCTCCGATGCAATTGGCATAAGCCCGATGGGGAATATAACTATAGAGCAGGTAAATCAAAATGAACTTTAGATAAAAGGGTAGAATGATTTTTATTGTAAAGGCGGAGGGCTAAAGGTGGGACCTGCATAATCGCAATCGGAAGAGGGACTTGCGATGATGCGATCGGGTAATCGGAAGAGGGACTTGCGATCAATCGCATTGGAGTTTCTCGCGAAGGGCCAATCGGAGGGGGCTTTATGGGAGCGCTGATTGCGATGGCCCAATTGGCTGTGAGCCATTGGATCGGCGGGGGCAATCAACGGTCAGATGTGCATCGGAGGGGGGGAAATACAATCGCATCAGAACTTTTGGATGAGGGTGATCGGGGCGTACATTTGGATGTTACGATTTGCGATGGAAAGGACTTTGGGGTAGCGGGGTTTTATATGATATAAAACTTTATAATAAAGTTTCATCACAACGTATGGTGGGGAAGTGGTTTATGGAATAAATCGCATATTTGTTAAATTATTTTATAATGCGATTTTATAATCGGAAGGGGGGGAAAAAGGGATTTATAAAGGAAAATTTAAACCTTAATAAAACAAAGTTTAAGGGAAAAATGGGAAAAGGGGAAGGGTTAGGATATAGAGGGATTTTTACTTCAATTAGGCATAAAATTCAATCCAGAAGTCAGTTTTAAGAGTGCAGTATACCGTTGGAAAACTCTTTCCAGGCTCTTTCTGATAGATTTTCTTGGAAGATGATTTGGCATTGAACATCCTGTGGAAAACTTCTTTGAAGGCATGGACATTTCTTTGTGGAGATAACAGCTTCTGAATTGTGACTTATTTCATATGATGACATGAAATTACATAATGAATGATAATAAAGGAAAAATATCATGTTTTAACCTCAAAAAATGGTTTTGAGGTGAAAATAACATCAAACTGAATAAAAATATAACTTTGATCTTCCGGGTGATGTGACTTTGAATTTATTGACTTCCTCATGACCTTGTTGATATTATTGACATTTGACTTATTAACTTGACCATGGTGAGACCCTAGAAACTGATGAGACCCATCCTATGACCTAATCACATGATTTGAGAGTGAAAGTGACTCATGACTAAAGACCATAGAAAGGAAAATCAACAAGTACCTTATGAGGGAAAACTGATAAAAAATTACTACCATCAATGAATCCATGACCTGCCGGAATGGTGAAATTTATTCGGTATGAGACACTTAATATGCAAATGCAAAAGATAAGTTTTGATCACTGATGGCAGTATGAATAGACTGACACTAACATTGGCTCCAATGGGGATGGTAGCTCCTTGGAGGTGCCAAGAACACTGTAGACCAAGTAGCCTTATCCATTGGGCATGGAGTCAAAATACTGAAAGCTGACACAAATGCAAACTGGCTCTGGCTCAAGACTAAGACTAAAGTAAAATCAAACCATACACATTTCATCCAAGTTTTATAGCCTTCACCTCGGGCCCCAAACTTGAATGACTGTGCATTTGAAATATGATTTAAAAAATAACATGGTATATACAATGATGATTGGATAGATTCTGATCCATAGTCTTCAACAATGGTAGTGCTTCAGCAGCCTACCATTTACTTCTCCTCCAGGAAAATCTTGGCCATCCATTTCTGAAAGCAAGAAGGCATTTTGTCCCCTGTATGCTGTAATTCTGTATGGTCCCTTCCAAAGGTTGTCAAACTTACCGTGCTTCCCTTTGTATTCATTTCTTGCATTCCATTTCAACAATACATCATCTAGCTAATTTTTTTTTGCTTTTGTAATCCTGTCATAGATCTTTTTAATCTTATCCTGCAACTGACTCGCTTTCTGTGACACTTCCTCTCTTGTTTGTTGAAGGTGGATCATCTGGTTGATCCTTCGCTGGTTGTCATCATCTTTGCTGCCAACTTCTTGTAACAATATCATAACTAGAACTGTAAGAGAAGTAGGAAGGACAACATCAGTACCATAAACCAGCTCAAAAGGTGACATACCTATTTATTTTTTATAGCTAACTCTGTCTGCCCACAGTGCGTTGATAAGCTTTCGGTGCCAATTTCTTTTGTTTGCCTCCAACATTTTCTTAATTATATTCATCAGTAATTTTTTCGATGACTCTGCCAGGCCGTTGCCTTGTGGATAATACACTCTTGAATGGCCCAACACGATGTTGTATTTGTCATAGAAATCGACCACTTTATTTGATCTGAACGCGGCTGCATTATCTGTCACAATTTTACATGGGCAGCCAAAACGAGATAAAATATTCGATTCAAGGAATTGAATAATTACCGTGTCAATCGCTTTCCTGGCAGGGATGGCCTCAATCCATTTCGTAAAGTAATCTGTCCCAGTCAATATCCATCGATGCTATACTGAGGACACGGGATGTATTTCTCCAATAAAATCGAGCCCCCACTGTTGAAAGGGCGCGTTCACTGAAACTGGTTTCAAAGGAAGTGGAAGCAATTTCTTCTTCCCTTGGAAAATTTGACATTCATGACAATTCATCACTGTTTTATATAAATCAGAAAATAATGTGGGCCAATAATACCCGACTCTCAATACCTTGTTGGCTGTAGTTTTCCAAAACAAGTGACCACCACAGTCACCTTTATGGAAATCATGCATGACCTTCTGAGCTTATTATTCAACCAAACAATTTAGCAAAACGCCTCTTGGATCCTTCTGAAACAGAGCACTGTTTAAAATGCAATACTTTGTAGATTTAAGTTTTAAAGATCTACCTTTACTCTTAGACATGCCTGGAGGAGGTGACAAATGCTGAAGAACATAAAAAATATCTGAATACCAAGGGGACTGTAGAAAAATATCTGAAATAGGAACTAGCAAACCTTCCTCTTCCTCTTCTGACATTGTTGTAATGAGGTTTATATCTAAAGCACGTAGATTTGATTGAGCCATCAATTTCGCCAAGCCTTGGCCTTTGATCAATTTCATGGGCTTGATCTCCAGATCATACTCCAACATAACTGCTATGCATTTTCCTCTTCGACCTTCTGGATCAGTTTGCATCAGCACATCCTTCACTGCTGCGTTAGGGACGTATGCTATAGTATGTGAATGCAGAATATAGACCCTAAAATCCTTCAATGCCTTGATAAGGGCCAATTCCTATTTTTTAATAATATTATATCTTAAAGCAACATCTCTAATAGTCCTACTGAAAAAGGCAATTGGATTTTCTACCTCATCTCTCTTTTGCATTAAAACAACAACCATAGTATGCTCAAATGCGAACGAAAAAATGATAAAATCTTGAGTATAGTCGGGGCTGATCAAAACTGGGGCATTAGACAAAGCAAATTTTACCAAATTGAATGACTTGATAGCTTCTTCACTCCACTTAACAGCGTTGTCTTTCTTCAACATATTGGTCATTTCTCTCAAATGTTCAACTAGCTTAGGAATAAATCTATGCAAAAAATTCATCTTACCATTGAAGGCCTGAATCTCTTTCTTGTTCCATGGAAGATCTATGAGTTGAATTGCCTCCACTCTGGCTGGATCTATGTGGATGCCATCTTTAGAGATGACATGCCCGAGAAATTTTCCCTCATCCATGGAAAAAAGGCTCTTCTTAGGATTGAGAGAAATCCCAAACTTTCTGCAACGCTGAAAAACCACTCTTAAATGGTGCAAATGCTCATCGTCTGAACCTGAAAACACTGTCAAATCATCCAAATAAACAACAAGAAAAACATCTTTTTCATTTGTAAAAGAAATGTCCATTGCACGCTGGAATGTGGCTCCCGCGTTCTTCAGTCCAAAGGGCATCTTGGCATACTAGAAGGTTCCCCAGGGTGTTGTGAAGGAAGTTTTATCTTGGTCCTTCTCATGCACCAAGATCTGGTTGTACCCTGAGTAGCCATCAAGTAGTGACATCCTAGATGCTCCAACTACTCTCTGCAGAATATGGTCCATTTTTGGAAGTGGGTAATTGTCCTTTAAGGATTCCTTATTCAAGTTCTGAAAATCTATACACAATCTTATTTCTCCAGTATTTTTATGCACTGGGACCAAATTCGAAATCCAATCAGAAAATCTGATGGGAACTATGATACCTGCTTTGTACAACCTGTTTACCTCCTTTTCAATTGATGGCAGTAGCTTCGGATTGATTCTTCTCAGCTTCTGTCTGAAAGGCTTCTGATCCGGCTTGATAGGAATTTTATGCTGGATTATGTTCTTATCATACACTTTCAAATCTGAATAATCCCATGCAAATACATCAGAAAATTCAGAAAGCAATTTAACATACTTCTCCTTTACCTTAGGGGATAATTCTTTTGACAATTTGACAAACTTAGGCTGGTCAACTGTTCCAATATTCACATCTTCAACTCCTTTCTCTGTGGGCACCAAGCTTGGTTTCTTTGCGACATCATCCTGATAAAAAAGCTCCTCTAGAGGTATGAGACCTCTAGGAATTACATTATCCTTTAACTACAATATGTCCATCTGGTTTGCTTCTAACTCCTGATCATCAACCTCATACTCACCCTCTATGGGAGTATCTTTGAATTTTCCATCACCCTGCAAAAATGCATTAATCTCATTATCATCCCAAAATATTTGCCAATACCTTAAATTGTCTGGAACAACAGGCCTATGTTTGACATAGATTTCAAACTTAATTATGGAGTTCATCGGAATCTTCAAGTTGCTGGCAGTAGTGGCTAGGGAATCGGCAATCAGATTCTGCATCCTGGGTACTGCTGTCAAAGTATACTCCGGGAATGTCTTCAAAATGTCCAGGACTGCATTTCTGTATGCCCTCAATCTCGGATGCTTAGTTTGGTATTCTCCTTTCACCTATTTGATTATCAATTCAGAGTTTCCATACACAGAGATCATTTTTGCATTCAAATTCTTCAAAATTTTGAGACTTGCAATCAAAGCCTCATATTCTGCTTCATTGTTAGAGCAATCAAAAGCTAGCTTATAAGCACAAACTCTAACATTGTTGGGAACCTTCTCAAGCTAGAAAATAGGGCCCTAATCCATGTAGAAATTTGCTGAATAATGATTAATTATCCACCGAGACTATCCTGATCACATACAATTCGAATTCATATGCAACACATAATCTCTTCCACTCAGATCATCACACATGCGGAAATAAAACAAGCGATAGCACATCAATTCATCATACACATTAACACAGTATGTATGGGGAAAGCTTATAGCTGAAAACCCCGCAGCTATTGTGTATATTATAATGGAGAAATCATGTAACAAAATCAGTACAATACTCCTCACAAGTGCTCAGTACTATCTCATGAAGTTACACACAAACTAGCTTGGTTTTGAACAGGTTACTGGTTCAAAACTCACCACTAATTGCCTTGCCTCTATTGCGCAATCATGGCATGTCTAAATAGAGATCCAAGGTTCGAATCTCCTTAGCTTGACAGTGCAATCATCATGGGCAATTCCTCCAAGTGTGGTGCAAATCTCATGCACAACTGATGTCGCCACTGATAGCTAACTCAACCCTTTCATCTACCTCTTTCACTGGTCTCCTTGAGCTGTCCATGCCTTGTAGTGAACTGATGTTGGTTGAATAATGAATTTACTAGTGTGAATTAAATAATATTTAATTCACTCCACTCATTACTAGTTGATTAGCTAGTTAAACTAATCACAACTAGTTCAATAAGTTAAACCAGACACAACTCCTGTCTGTCTCATGCTCCACCAAACTTATGCCCAGTCCTAAGCTGAAGTCAACCATGCATGTGCTCACCAAACCCTTAGAATATCATAAATTCCTCTATTAGAGATGCATGAGCCACTTCAGAACTCAGATGAAGTTCTCCAAGAGGATAAGATAAAGTTTATAGTCCAAATATTATTAAGGGCTAATAATATTTGACTGTTCTATTTTTAGACAGGCAGTCTAAAAATAGACTTCGACCTAAATGTCTAAAAATAGATGTCCATCTATTTTTACCAACTTGACCAATCATCCAAGAATAGCATCCCGCAACTCCTAGACCATGCTCTATATGTCTAAAAATAGACATAGTCTAAAAATAGACTTTGCGCGAGAATTTGCTGGGCCCATAGTGAAGGCGACTTCATTTCACTAAGCTCCATCATCTTCTTGCATTTCAACGATCCATATTCTAATTCCAGCTCCATCCTTCCCAACAACTCCATCAAAATCCATACTCCATAGACCTTCTTATTCTTCTTGAAGATGCTGGAAATTTGTTTCTTTCTCTTCTTTACCTTGGCTAATTTCTAGTTGTTCACTGTCCTTTTGCTATTGGCAGGTAGGAGGTTCAGAAGTGTTTGTTGCTTTATCCTTTTCCTGTTTAAGGACTTCTCTGAAATTATCTGAAATCTCAGGTATTTCATCCACTTGTACCAATTGAACATTCTCATCATTTAAACCACCATCAGAATACAAGACAAGAGACTCTAAATCTATATGGATAGCATTAATGGGATGATTTACAGGCTTGTCTTTGCTGGTAATCATATATTTCATTTTCTTTTCCCTATATAACTTTATCAACTGGCCAAATACAGGGATAGTGGCATAAGAGAAGTCAAGTTTCATGGTTCCCTTAAGTTTTGCACCCCAAGACCTAGATAGAAGAAGTCCAAACCTCGGTGGGACATCGGCAACAACTACATCCATCAAGACATTCTTTGCTGGAATCTGATCTAAAGACACCACCAAATATTTAATTAGACCAATACAGTGGACCCTACTTGAGTCAAAAGAATACAAATCATGATATTTTCGAGTGATATCAAGGCCTAGCTTCTCCATGACAGCTTTGGGCATCAAATCATGTGAGGCCCCAAAGTCCAACATAGAATTATGCAGGATAAACTCATGTACTCTAAGACTCAGGTAAAAAGGAGGGACTTCATTTTATTCAGATTCTTTTGTGGCTGGACTGAAAATAAGTTTAGGGTATTCATCTTCTACATTAATCATATCAGAGACAGAGCCTATTTTCAAGACTTTGGACACTTGATTTTTATACGCACTATTCTTCACCAACTCTGTGAGGGGCATAGATACCTTTAACTTAGAAATTTCATTTTCTAGATTAAAGAAGGGAGCTTTTTCTACCTCTTTAATGGGCGAGTCTTTCTTCTCTGTTTTCTCCTTCGTTGAGCTCTGCTGTTTCTTTTCATTTGCTGTATTAGTAACTGCAGGCGCTTTACTAGAAGAAGGATCAGCTAGTTCTTTTCCTTTATTTTTTGCATCATTCTTCATTTGGAGTTATTTTCTCTTTTGAATGGGACTGATTGTAACGTCTTTGTTCCTTAAAGAGTGCCGCCTTTGCTGAGCTGACAGAGCGTTCATATACCCTCTCTGGTAGTCATCAGACTCTTCTTCCAATACTGAGCCATTGGCCAAAATGAAATTTTGGTCTTTTTGAATATCTGGGGTCGCCATTGTGTATTCTTCGTCTTCTGTGAGGAAAATTGGCGCACCATTAGCTGTGAAAAAGTGATTATCCTCAATCACAGGATCATCGTCATCTGAATTTATCCCTTGCACGTAGTTCTGCTACAAAGGAGTTTTAATCTGCTGCTGTGGTGGCGCAACTTGGTCCTGCATTCTCTGCTCTCTCTGTTTAATTCTGAATTGCAGCTGCTGTCCTCTGAAATTTGGATTTCTTATTTGAGGCTCGGGTCTATCTGCAATGGTTAACCTATCGACCATTTTTTCTACTGTTCTGATCAGGGTGTCCGTTTTACTATCTGAAGTAGAGGACTCCTCTTTTATTGTGACTCTTTTTTCAGCTCTGGCTCATGCTCTTTTAGCCAGCAGATTAGCTTCAACATTTACCGCTATATTTTGCATGTCTTCAAGTGAAGACGGGTCTCTTTCATGCAGTTGATATGCCATGTCGGCATCAAAACCATCGGGAAATAAACAATAATGCTAGTCCCACGGGAGGCTTCAAGTTAGCTGGAATAACATTATATACAACATTGAATCTTAAACAATAATCCTGCACGGTTTCACCCACATTTCTTTTAATGTTCTCATACTCAGACGGAATTTGAAGTGGGTTCTTTTTTACCTTCCACCGGTCCAGGAACTGAATGTGCAACTCCTGGAAAGTGCAAATTGAGCCTGGCGGTAAGGCTCTAAACCACTTTCTGACCTCACTTCAAAATCTTTGGACAAACATCCTGGTTGTTACATTCTCTGCTTCTACCTCATGTAAATAAAAAAAATTCATTCATTTTATCAACGTGTTGTTGGGTCGTGATGCTCTGAGTGGCATCAAAAATAGGAATTTTACTTTGATAGTTAGCTGGCATATCGTTGAGGACTTGGGGTAAGACCAGGGGTGCATACCTGGCATCCATAACTCTGGGTGGATTTACAACAAGATTTGTAGGATTTGAGGGAGGTGTTGATGGAGGAGATGATAATTGGGAATTGACTGATGGGAATGTTGATGAATTGGGAGGGGGAAATGTTGTTTGTGATGATTCTAAAGGCTCAAGAACATTAGTTATAGTGATGGACTGAGGAGAATTCAGAATGTAATCATCAATGGAGGAATTTTCTCTTTAGACTTCAATATCTACAAGGAACTCAGGATCTAAAATTGTATCACCAATGTCATTTTCATACTTGTTCCTAAATAAAGAAAGATGAAAATTCTCATCAAAGGAAAGATCTTCTACAAAAAACCACTCATTGGGCCAAGTATATGACCTAAAGATGGGTCTGGGGCTTAATGATCCTTCTTGTCTTCTGATAATTCTTGGGATAAGATTTGGATTTTCGAACACAGGGCGAGGATTTGGATCTGGATTAGCCCTGGTGTATCTTCTTGAAGCCAGTGTGGTCGAATTTCTATTTCACAGAATTTTATTTCCAGCCTAGCAAACTCTGAACATCATTGTTCAAAATTCTAGAATTATCTGATGTATTGGGGCAATTAGCAAGTCAGATGTTACATTTATAAAACTAGAACGGAGATTAACTGAAGCAACGTTTATCTACTTATGCACTTGCAAAGAAATGTGCACTTTCGAAGGCTACCTGGCATAACTTCAGACTCTGTCTGTAGTTTATAAAATGAATAAAAATAACAAATAAACAATATTGAGCTTCCCCAGTGGAGTCTCCAGAGATGTTAGCACCCGAATTGGACCCCAGGCTGAAAAAGGGAAAAACAGGGTAACAACTAAACCACACTCAGCCTTGTAGCTAGCCCTACAAGGACAGGATAGGGCTCTCTCCGTGAAAGAATATTCAATGGAATACAATAAATGGACTGATATTAGGCTGGATAAAATGATGGGAAAAATCTTAAATAAAATGAGTGAATTAATTTCAGGGATGTGTGTGATATAAAGGGGACAGTTGAAACTAGGGATTAAATCAGGACACAGGGTATTTCATGGGGCAAGATAGGCAGGATATTTAGTAATTAAAGTTTAATAAGGATGGGATGGAAAGACTAGCAAGGAGTTGAAAAGGGCACAATAAATGGATCCTTTTCAAACAGAAGAAAAACACAGAGCATGAATGATTTCCTAAGGCAGAGCATATAAAATGGATTCTACCTTTCTATCTTGAAAGCATTCAAAAGGAAATTTTTATGAATGAGAGGTGAGACATAACAATTTACATATGAAACCAAAGAGAGAACACATGCTAAATCTCATACCACATGGATCCCAAAAATCATAGCTACATCTTTTATTAAACCCTGTCAAATTGTACAATGGAGCATAGAGTTTTCTTCCACACTATCCCCCTACTCCTTAATCCTTTTTGAATCCTCTCCAAATGATTTAGAATTACAATAAATAGGCTCAAATGTGGGAACATAGATCCACGTAACGAGGGAGCTGTTCTAACAGTTGAAGAACTAAAATACAATCATAGTAAAGAAATACAACAATCTACCCCTGAAAATAAGGGACAACATTGCATTTGACCACTTGGAGATTTCGCTGCTATGCTGTATGAAAGAAAATAGGTAATCTGATGAATAGATTTCCTATTTTGCTGCTGCTGTGACAATCTCTGTTTTATATAAGCTTTCTCGGCCTTGGCTATCGCTTTACTTTCTATTTTTTTTACACTGAAGAAAACTGAATTTTTTAAATAATATGCCTTTGAAATACAATACAATGAATTTACTCCTTCGTGAAGGGAAAAGCCGATATTTTAAATGGAAGGATCAAAGGGAGGGAGGATGGAGTCCACATCGTAATCGACATCGGAATGGGTAGGAGGGGGATACAACATATAACAGGATTTTATAATATGCTGTGGGGTGTGTTTTAATAATCGCAATCGGGATCGGAGGTCAGGTGAAATTGGAGCAGGCCACACAAAGCTCCGATGCGATTGGCGTAAGCCTGATGGGGGATATAACTATAGAGCAGCGAAATCAAAATGAACTTTATATAAAAGGGTAGAATTATTTTTATTGTAAAGGCGGAGGGCTAAAGGTGGGACCCGCATAATCACAATCGGAAGAGGGACTTGCGATCGGGTAATCGGAAGAGGGACTTGTGATCAGGTAATCGGAAGAGGGACTTGCGAACAATCGCATCAAAGTTTCTCGCGAAGGGCCAATCGGAGGGGGCATTATGGGAGCGCCGATTGCAATGGCCCGATTGGCCATGAACCATTGGATTGGCGGGGGCAATCAATGGTCGGATGTGCATCGGAGGGGGGGAAATACAATCGCATCAGAACTTTTGGATGAGGGTGATCGGGGCGTACATTTGGATGTTGCGATTTGCGATGGAAAGGACTTTGGGGTAGCGGGGTTTATATGATATAAAACTTTATAATAAAGTTTCATCACAACGTATGGTGGGGAAGTGGTTTATGGAATAAATCACATATTTGTTAAATTATTTTATAATGTGATTTTATAATTGGAAGGGGGGGGGGGAAAGGGATTTATAAAGGAAAATTTAAACCTTAATAAAACAAAGTTTAAGGGGAAAATGGGAAAAGGGGAAGGGTTAGGATATAGAGGGCTTTTTACTTCACTTAGGCATAAAATTCAATCCAGAAGTTAGTTTTAAGAGTGCAGTATACCGTTGGAAAGATCTTTTCGGGCTCTTTCTGATAGATTTGCTTGAAAGATGATTTGGTGCTGAAAATGCTGTGGAAAACTTATATGAAGGCAGGGACATTGCTTTGTGGAGATAACGGCTTCTGAATTGTGATTTATTTCATATGATGACATGAAATTACATACTGAATGGTAATAAAGGAAAAATATCATGTTTTCAGAAAATGACATCAAACTGAATAAAAATATAACTTTGATCTTCCAGGTGATGTGACTTTGAATTTATTTACTTCCTCATGACCTTGCTGATATTATTGACATTTGACTTATTAACTTGACCATGGTGAGACCCTAGAAACTGATGAGACCCATCCTATGACCTAATGACATGATTTGAGAGTGAAAGTGATTCATGACTAAAGACCATAGAAAGGAAAATCAGCAAGTACCTTATGAGGGAAAACTGATAAAAAATTACTACCATCAATGAATCCATGACCTACCGGAATGGTGAAATTTATTCAGTATGAGACACTTAATATGCAAATGCAAAAGAGCAGTTTTGATCACTGATGGTAGTATGACTAGACTGACACTAACAAAATGAAATAAAAATGACACTAAAAGGAAGAGATGGTTTATATCTCCAAATTGGATCAAACAATGCAATAAATCGTCCACTAAAACTGTCGCAATCGACCACTAAAGTTCGAGGGAAAAATAGGTTCAGAGCTCCTAAATTTCAAAAGGTAACTATGGAATGGTAAAATGAAATGGTAAAAACTTCTTTTTATTAGTAATTTTGATTATTTTAATCATATTTAATGATGTGACGATAGCTTTTGTTCATTTTTACTATAAAACATGTATTTTTAATCTGTTTGATGGTTCTCTGAACATGTTTACAACTAATACAGTGAGTTTGAAGTGCACAATTATCCAAAAATGATTTTACCACAAAGAATACTTTTCTCTTTTCTGAGCTCTGTTAAACACGAAAAAGGAACCCCCTTGTAGTCTTCTTTTATCTCTTTTCAGATTCCGTTAAAGTGAAAATATTTCCGAGCATTTGTCTTTTTGATCTCGTAAAAGGAAATGAAATGACATCTACTAAGTATAAGTTTAACCATTTTCCAGGCTGAGATAGATTATTTACGAAAAAGGAACACCTTAGTTGAACATGGGTAAGAGGTTTTATCATGTATCATTTTACACTTTTTCGGACCTGAGTGACAAATTTACGAAAAAGGACTCATGGAGTTTTCTTTTCGTCCCCTTTTCAAACTCTCTAAACATGAAAAATGATCGAGTTTTCACTATCATTAGACTCGTTAAAACATCAAATAGCAACGAACTTGTCCAATCATGACAAGATCAATTTTCACTATCGATAGACTCATTAAATCATCAAATAGTGATGGATTCACTCGAAGGGTAAAATTATAGATCAATCATATACTACCCTTCTCAAGCTTGTTAAAAAATAAAGAGGTATTGGTCAGCAATGACTGGGGAAAATTTTAGAAAAGGAAAAAAACACTTTATGGTAGCAGGTCTCTCTTGAAAATGACACTTTCACTTCATCTCCGTGGTTTTGGGTTGGGTAATATTCTTGACGGTATACCATACCTATGGACTATAATGCCATCCATCACTTCGGTTTTGGGTCAATGCTGGCAACTCATTTCAGTGTCACCGATATGTTCAAGAGAATTCATCTAGTAATTCCTCTTCTTCTGCAGTACTCATAAACCTTCATTTTCATGATTGCCATCCCTGAACATTGCTTTATCAAGTCACATTTTGACTCAAAAATCATTACTCCCATTTCATGTCGTATCTGCGACGAGTCGCTTCCTGTAGACATAAGCTCATCAATTAGCTTCCATGCCATCCATCTTAGCTTCCACACCTTTCTTCAAACCCTCCATATTATTTTCAAACCATCCATCTTCTCTTCCATGCCTTTCTTCAAAAATGCCATTTCATTGCTCTTTGCGAGAGCGAAATTAGGTGCACTTGCTCTTGTAATTTTGATAGATCATGTTGCAATTCTTCATCTTCATGAGTCATAGTAGAGTATTCTGAGGGCTTAATGGGTGTTGAATTCTTTTTAGGAGGAATTTCAGAATCCAATACTGAAATATATGCTCAATAGGCCCTTGGAATCACTTCAAATTGATTTTTTACACAAGACTTATGCAATTCGAAAAAAAAATACACACATTTTTCTTGATTTTGAGGATCTCGATATTGAAACTGAATTATCTCTGTGATTTTGGATCTTCAATATATGAAAATTTTCCTTGAGGAAGCCCTCTGAATCCTATTTCGGATGCCACAGGTCTGACCTAAGTTGGATTCTTCAAGTCAAAGTTATGTCCAATCTCCCACAATGACCTAATTACGGACTGGTTCAGTAGAGTGAACTTGTACGACTTTCCACGCGCCACTTTTTCCTCCTTTGGCTCTGATATTTATAGATAAGAAACTACAGCCTGTGTGCTTGCAGTCAATTTTTACATCATTCCAATCCGATGCTCAGAGAGAGAGTTATGAATATTTCCCCACGATCACCTCTTTGAGATGAAATTCGGGAGCCTGAAAAAACCATAACTTCCACAGACCATATCTCC
>JAXQQM020083680.1:0-27832 GCA_034641835.2 Pinus albicaulis
GCACATTTTCATTTTCTTTTAGGAATTAATTTTGTCATTGCATGTGTTAAAACCCTTTTGAAGTTTGAAGTTTGGGAAATCATTATAAAGGACATCATTGCCTTGAACATTTATATCCATACTTGTCTTTTAGAATTTCCATCTCACATTAGGAAACTAACCAAGATAAAAACCCCCAAGATAAATAAAAAACCCAAAAACGACAAAAAGTAAGAGATAGGTTATCTTGCACATATAGTGCACCACACTTCGTCAGCTTATGAATCCCGAATTGACAAATTAATGTAGCAATTTAGGACACACTAAATTGACCAAACAGTGGTACTTTAGGAAGTGATGTATAGTGCCATGTAGATATCTTAATATATGCTTAGCAGCTATCCTATCATGCAACCAACTCACAAAATAGAAAAAAGATAAATCAACGACTTGAGAAATAGCCTGTTCAAGGGGACAACCTCCTTTACATCACATAAATGAAAAATGATTTGATGCTACAAATGACAAGACATCCTTGGTATATAAAGAAGTTTAAGGGGTCACAATATTATTAGAGCCTACATAACAATAATAATGTAAGGGAACAACAATGATAATAGTGGGCACAATAATAACCATATGGGGGCTACATGTGCACAACACTAACAATAAGGGGGCTACATTAACAATAACAATAAGGGGGCTACACTAGTATTATATGGACCTAACATGCCCCTCTCATTCCAAAAAGTGTTGTCCTCAATGCTTGAGTAGTTTTGGATGATTATGTATAAAATTCTCATCATCCCATTTGGAATCTTCAGTGGGTAAGTTCAACATAATGAGATATTCTGAAATTGATCGATTCCGTAGTCGCCGGGTCCTTGTTTCTGTGACTGCTTCAGGTACAAATATGATTTTTCCTTCTTCGTCAAGTTCTAGCAACACTGTTTGAACTGGAAGCTTGTCACCGATAACCTTATTTAAGCATGAAACATTGAAAACTAGGTGTACTTGAGAATATGCTGGTAGTTCCAATTTGTATGCCATAGTACCTATCTTTTACAACACCTTGTAAGGACCAAAGTACTTGGGTGATAATTTATTATCATTCTTAGCTTGCCCGAGGGACATCTGTTTGTATGGTTGTAGTTGTAAAAATATCCAGTCACCTACATCAAAACTTCTTTCACTATGATGCTGACCTGCCTGTTCCTTCATTTGATTCTGTGCTAGAGTGAGGTTATTCTTTAAGAGTTGGAGAACTTGTTTTTGATGCTCGATGTGATCTTCCACTGCTTGAACCTTGTAGTTTTCCCTTAAATATGATGTGCTAGATGGTGGATGATATCTATAAAGTGCCATAAATGGGGTCATTTTTGCTGCAGTATGGAAGGAAGTGTTATACCACCATTTAGCTAGAGGTAGCCACTTGAACCATTGTGTTTTTTTATCAGATACAAAGCAAAAAAGGTATCCTTCCAAACATTTGTTCACTATCTCAGTTTTCCATCAGATTGAGAATGATAAAATGAATTATGAGCTAATTGAGTGCCAAGTAAAAAATAATTCCGTCCAAAAATTTCCACTGAAGATGGGATCTCTATCACTTAATATAATCTTTGGTTTTCCATGAATATTTTGAATTATTTCCATAAATGCAGGAGCAATTGTGTTGGCTTTAAAATGATGAGATAATGCACAAAAGTATGCATTCATGGTAAGTCTATCAACTACGACCATCATGCCACTCTTTCCTTCAGACTTGGGTAAACTTGTGATAAAATCCATTGAAACGTCCTGCCAACGCTGAATTGGAATGGCTAAAGGTTGTAACAAACCTGGGGTTTTAATTCTCTCAACTTTATTTTGTTGGAAAACCAAACATTTTTCCACAAAATTTTGACTATCAGATTCAAGGCCATCCTAAAAAATTCCTTCTTGACCCTATGGTAAGTTTTTAAAAACCCTGAGTGCCCTCCTAAGGTAGAGGTGTTCAATTCCGAAAAAATATTTTGTTTGAGTTGGGAATTCCTACAAATATATAAGCGATCTTTGTACTGTAATGAATCATTTTTCCAGTTGCCACTGTATCATATGTAATGAATTATTTTGTATCATATGTACTAGGATTTTGCTGCAACTTTTGAATGAGTGTCCACACCTCTTCATCATTATTCCATTCATCCCTCGCTTCGATTATCCACTCAAGTTGGATAATAGAAATGATACAAAACAATGTTTCCACATCCTCATCCTTTTTGAAAGTGCATTTGCAACAACATTTCATTTCCATTTTTTGTAGATGATTTCAAAGTCATAACAAAACATCTTTGTGACCCATTTTTGTTGCTCTTATGAAGATAATATTTGTTCTAAAAAGTTTTAAGACTATCACGATATGTTTTTACCTTGAAGTGTCTTCCCATTAGGTAAGGTCGTCATTTCTTTAGTGCATGTAGTATTGCCAACATTTCATTCTCATAAATAAGTTTGTGTAAATACATTCATTTGATTTGACGACTTTAAAAAACAATGGGTCTTCCTTCTTGCATTAAAACCACACCCATTAGAGGAAATTTTAGTCTAAAAGTGCCCATGAATTTTTCACGTAATTTCTATGTCATAATATGTAAACCAATCAAAATCCTTTAAATTTAAAAAGAGGTACATGTAAATGTTTTGGAAAGAAAATAATAAAAACTATTTTTTTTAAGTGTATTTTTGGCTTATCTCCCTATAGGTTTACTCAAATTTCAAGTGTAGACACTCGTTGGATTCAGAATTAAATTACACATCCAACAGACACCCATTATGCATAATTTTGAGCAGACCCACATTGATAAAAAATGAAGATACATTAAAAAAACGAGTTTCAACATATTTTTGTAATGTATATGCAATTTTTATCAATGTACATCTTTTCAAAAGTATGCATACTAGGTACTCGTTGGATTAGAAATTTAATTCCGCATCCAACGAGTGTTTATACTTGAAATTTGAGTAAACCTATAAGGAGATAAGCCAAAAATACAATTAAAAAAATAGTTTTATTATTTTCCCTCCAAAATTCATAACTCTTATTTTAATATTTTAACTATTATTTTATTAATTTTCCTTAGGAGGCAATATTTAAGCTGAAATTTCCTCTAATGAATTCCATTTTCCAAGGCATCACATTCCAAAATAAAGGTTTTTGTGAATTTTGGCATAGCTAAGACCGATGTTTGGCACATTGCCTCTTTAAGATGTTCAAAGACCTTAGTTGCTTCGGGAGTCTAAGAAAATGAATCTTTCTTCAGTAATGATGTTAGAGGTACTACTATTCTTCCATAATTCTTAACAAAATTGCAATAATACCTTGTAAACCCGAGAAATCCTCTAAGATGCTTTATGGTTGATGATATCCTGAATGAAGATCCAACTTGGTGAAGTAAATTGCTCCATGTAATTCATCCAACAATTCATCAATGACAAGGATGATAATTTATTTTTAATAGTGAGTTTGTTTATCTTCCTATAATTCAGACACATACGCTATGATCCATCCTTCTTGTGCACCGATACTATTAGAGAAGAGAAATAACTTTGACTAGGTTGAATTATACCAACCTCTAGCTTTTTTGCAACCATATGTTCATTCTCTCTCTTTTGGTCATAAGGATATTTGTAAGGCCTGCTGTTTGGGGGAACACTTCCTAGAATCAAATGAATAGCATGATCATGATCACAAATAGGTGGGAGGTCTTTGGGAGTCTCAAACAACTTGGAATGATTTTCCAAGACTTTTTGGAGATATATATGATTTCGATATTTGAACCTCTAGTGAGCATAATTGTGCAATTACGCTTCATTGTTAAATTTTCAGAAGTTTTTTCATGACATTAGAGCTGATTATCTTTCTTGGTTTCCCTGTGGTACCCCTTAATTCGAATTCATTTCCTTCTCATTTTTTTTAAAGAAAAATTCTTGAAAATTAAAAGCTATCATCCCCAAAGATTGTAACCATTGGACTCCTAGTACAACATCAACACCACCTATTGGAATGGAAATAATTCAACTATTTAATACATATTGCCCCATGGTTAGCTTGATATTATGGCACTTTCGAGAGAAATTTATAGTTCCTCCATTAGCAACTATCACTTGACACTTGGGTGCTGGATATAGGAAGCAATTCAATTCCTTGGCTATCTTACAATGAATAAAATTATGGGTACTGCCTGAATCAATCAACATTATTAAATTTTTCTTTTTGATATATCCTTCTATCTTGAGAACTCGAGGAGTGGTAATTCTTGCCAATGCATTACAAGATATGTTCAGATTATTTTCTTTTTTCTTTGGGGTTGGTTGCTGGTGTATATCCTCTTCTTTTAATGTTTCTTGTTTATTTTTCTTCCTCCTCTTCACAATCTATGTAAAATAATTTCTTCTTAGCACACTTATGACCTTTAGTGTATTTTTTATCATAACTATAACAAATCCCTTTTGCTCTTTTTTAATCCAACTGTTGTGGTATCAACCTTGTAGGTTGTGGAAGGCTAGGAGCAATAACACTTCCCTCTTTATAGTTGTGAGTGGTGGACTTCCTTGTTGCCATAATTTTTCTTTCAATTTTTTTTGCCACCCTCAATGTCTTCTCCAATGAATCAGATTCCCAAAGGTGAACCTCATGTTGGATGTTATCCTCTAAATTCCCTATGAAGACATCAATCCTATGCTCTTCTAGAATATTTGTTACCATGATATTCAATTTTTAGAAGTCCTCATTGTGCTCCGACATTGAACCCTTTTGTTTGAGATTTATCAATTGTAATAAAGATGTTGCTCTTTGTATCCTCATCATGTGCAATCATTTCCTTCGTAAAAATTTACCAAGTGACAAGTGGTTTACGAGAACAAAACCATCGATGCCATACAAATTGATTGGGTTTTAAATATAAATTTGAAATACGTACTTTTTGTGTGTGTTGCACATCATGGAGATCAAAATATTGCTCCAGTTTTAGTATCCATGTTACCGAATTCTTGCCATCAAACTTCCACATATCAATTTTTGGAATGTGGTGGCCCTTAATCCCAATATTGGAGTCTCTAAAATCATAATTCATATTCCTTTTGTCCTCATCGTTATTTTCATGGATTACCTTGTCACCACTGGGAAGCCTTTCTTGAAGAAATTATATAGAAACTCTATATCAATGGATGCAATATGATCATGTAATGTACTAAAATAAGATACTGAATGCTTCTACTATATTTTCGGAATATAAAGCACGACTGCTCAATCACATGCAAGTAAGAGAAATGAAATTATCAATCACACAACACAAGATGTTCTTGGGGAAAACACTTGCTCAAAACCACTCTATCATATATTGTACATAGTCAAATAATCATGAAACAATACAATGCTTTCTCACATCGAGAAAATCCTGCACTCTACCGATCGTCTCACTTCGATCCTGCTCAAAACTGACTAGCAATTCTTAGAGAAAATTGACCAACACTTAACCAATTCTCAGCCCCTAATTAGCCCAGTCTTGCTCATGCAATCCATAGAGAACTAATATCTATTAAATAGGATAATCAACCTTTCTTGTCTACGCAATCTATCATGAGCCTTCTTGTGACTTTATAATTGCACCTGTGCAATTTGCTAATAATACAACTGATAGTTATCTTCCCTTTAACCTCTGACTCAACTGGGTCATCATCAAAATTGACATGCATGCAACTAATAATAGTGAATCATCAGTTATATGATAGATCACTACTTGTGAATTAAATCTAAGTTAATTCACTTGACCTCTCACTAGCTCATCACTCAATTAGATCTTGTTAAATTGATTTTAACTTAATTAATTTGAGTTAATTGATTACACATGCACCAAAATAATGCATTAACTACAACTGTACCCCCAAAATAATAGAATCATTCCACATGCCTCATCTTAGACCCTCAACTCAAAATTATTTAGCTAACTTAGTCTTCATGACTTAGTTAACTGATACAAGTTGTTATGAGATGAAATTGCAATTTATTTTCCAATTTATTTAAGGGATAGATAAATTAGATGCCCACATTTAACGCTAGTGTGTAACTGAATTCCTCACTCATGTGTGATTATAATCCCACACTAGTTATGTGGTCAATTTTTGTCATTTTTTGATGTCAATTTCACTGTTTCTTGTTGAAAATGTCAACACTCCCTCTAACAAGAAAGGAATTCAATCTATCCTGATTCGGTACCTTGGGAATGTTCTGCATGAAAAACTTCTCTAGTGTTGTTTGCACCCACAACAACTGAAACTGAATAGCCTCCGAACAAATGAATCAGTATGATGCATCTGTCATAAGAGTCTTATGACTGCTACTAGTTACTGCACATGTCTATTGAAATCTTTGCGTTGCTGCTAACATGTGCATCCATGCACTATGCACTGTTGCCAAATCTGATCTGCGCTCCAGTATCCGACATCTGTCACTCTGATTTTTGTCTTCCTGACATCTGACTCCATCAATCTCACCGATCCTTTCTCTTACTGTTGTACTATGGGCTCCTCATAGCCAAGTTCGATCCATGAGACACACCATCTCAATGGACCTTGCCAAAGTTTCTTCTTGGGATTGTATCTGCACATTGTCCCACCTCACACATGGAGGTATAGTTGCATGTACTCCCTCTCCCTTTTTGGCTCGAAATTTCCCCCACTTGGAGGTCTATGCTTGAGTGGAATCTTCCACTCATTCTCCTCTTTTCTTCTCCAATTGTGGCTTCTCTACAACCTTTTGAGACTGCTTCTGAGGTTGCATGTTGAGAGATGATTGCTCCCTCTCATCCACCAAGTCATTATTCACTGCTTTACTCCTCAAAGCTTTGCATGCATCCTCAACCTCGAGAGCATACAAGTTCTTGACTCTTGAACCGATCTGCTTCACTTGTCCCATGGCTATGTGTTTAGGGAACACCTTTCCTTTTATAAACATCACCTCATAACCACGGGCTTCCAATATCGCTATGGAGACAAGATTCTTCCTTAGGCCTGGAACATACAAAGCATTTGCTAGTTTGAGAGGGGATCCAAACTCCCTCTGAAAGGTAACTGTACCTATGCCGGTCGCACTATACCTTCTGTCATCTCCAAACTCTATGTTCTGCTGGAGGTCCTTCTCATCCAAGTATTTGAAGAGATCTCTATTCCTCGTCATATGGAACGAGGCACCGCTGTCTAGATACCACATACGTCCCATTATAGTGCTGGCCATGCATGCAATGAGAGTAAAATAAAGCTTGAACCATGAAGCCGATGCTTCAACCGCTGCAAGTGTAGGCTCCTTATTTCTTGCCTTCTTTTGTAGAAAATTTGAAGCATAATGCCCATGCTCATGATAGTGAAAACATCTGAACTTGGACAAGTCTCTCTTTCCCTCTTCGCCTTGGGACTTCTTTCCCTTGGCTTTCTTTCCTTTTTTCGACCAATGCACAATATTCTTCTTTGTTAGTGCTGGAGGTCCTGTGTCTGGTGCTCCGCCTGATCTCTTCCATTACCAAGTCGGACTACAAATGCTCCCAGTCTGGTAACTTCTCCCTCCCATTCACAAAGTCCTAGTAACTATGCCAGCTCTTGGGAAGGTCTAGAAGTGCTAGGCTCACCAAATCATCATCGTTTACGGTCACACCAACACTTCCAAACTCATCTCGACATTGAGTGAACTTCACCAAGAATGTTGGTACTGTCTCACCCTCCTCCTTGATATTTATGATCTTGTCCTTCAGTGCCACCTTATTTTGGTCACTGCTGTTCTGAAACAGATCCGTTAAGGCCTTTCACATAACATATGGAGTCGCCTTCCCATGGAGACTCGAGACAATATGATCTCAGAATCCCTCTAACAAAACCCTTCTCGCCTTTGCTACCTTCTTTTTCCATGCATCAAGAAGTTGGGCATCTGTTGCTATCGGCTTGGGAATATCAAAATCTATGAATTCCTTCAACCCGAAACATATAGTGCAGTAAGGTAGACCCAAGAAACTGGACCTTTCATGTATGAGTCTATTCGGTATGTTCACTCTTTTATTATTCCCCAGATTAGGGCAGTGATAAAGGCTTAGGGGTAGACACGGAAAATCTACCATTAGGTGGAAGGGAGAAAGCATAGAATAGAAAATGAACAAAAGATTAGGGCATTCTAGAAAATCTTATAGAGACCAGTAAGACCATCAACAAATAGGGGTAACCAAAAGAATTGAGTGGCAACCAAACAATTGGATAGAAAGATAAGATTGGCTTGGAAACCAACAACATAAGTCCTATCGTTGTCCTCCAACACTGCCTCCATCCTGTCCTTCCATCCAATATAATTCGAATTTCCCTCGAGTGCAAATTCAAGTCTTAAGCCATTGAAAGACATCTTGATTTGTTGTTGGATCTTGAAGAATAAATCTGTAAATTTGAACCTATTCAAGTCAAACTCAATTTCTTCTCTTCTATTGTAATTCCTGGCACTCCGATACCATGTAGAAATTATATAGAAACTATATACCAATGGATTCAATCCGATCATGTAATGTACTAAAATAAGACACTGAATGCCTATACTATATTTGCGGAATATAAAACACGATCGCTCAATCACATGCAAGTAAGAGAAATGAAATTATCAATCACACAACACAATATGTCCTTGGGGAAAGAACTTGCTCAAAACCCCTCTATCATATATTGTACATAGTCAAAGAATCATGAAACAATAAAATGCTTTCTCACACTGAGAAAATCCCGCACTCTACCGATCATCTCACTCTAATCCTGCTCAAAACTAACTAGTAATTCTTAGGAAAAATTGACCAACACTTAGCCAATTCTCAGCCCCTACTTAGCCCATAATTTCTCACACAATCCCTAGGAAATTAATTCCTATTAAATAGGATAATCAACCTTCCTTGACTGTGAAATCCATCATGAGCCTTCCTGTGACTTTAGAATTGCACCCGTGCAATTTTCTAATAATACAATTGAAAATTATATTCCCTTTAACCTCTGTCTGAATTGGGTCGTCATCAGAATTGATATGCATGCAACAAATAATAGCAAATCATCATTTATCTGATAGATCACTACTTGTGAATTAAATCTAATTTAATTCACTTGACCTCTCAGTAGCTCATCACTCAGTTTGAACTAGTTAAGCTGATTTTAACTCAATTAATTTGAGTTAAATGATTATACATGCACCAAACTAATGCATCAACGACAACTGGACCCCCAAAATAATAGAGTCACTCTACATGCCTCATATTAGACCCTCAACTCAAAATTATTGAGATAACTAAGTCTCCATGACTTAGTTACTTGATACAAGTTGTTATGAGATGAAATTATAATTTATTTTCCAATTTATTTAAGGGATAAACAAATTAAATGCCCACATTTAGCGCTAGTGTGTAACTGAATTCCTCAGTCATGTGTGACTGGAATCCCACTCCAGTTATGTGTCAATTTTTGTCCTTTCTGGATGCTAATTTCATTGTTTATTGTTGTAAATTTCAACATTTCTTACAACAACTTTGTCATGCCTTCCTTCAAACCTTCCATGCCAACTTTCAAACCATCCATCTTAGCTTCCATGTCATCCTTCAAACCTTCCATGTCTTCTTTTAAACCATCCATGTCGTCTTTGGTTTCTCTTTGTGAGAGTGACATTTGTTGCACTTGGTCCTGTAATTTTGATATATCATGTTGCAATTCTTCCTCTTCATGCGTCATAGTAGAGATTTTTGAGGGCATAATTGGTGTAGAATTATTTTGTTTTGGAGGAATTTTATAACCAAAAACTGATATCTATGCTTCAATATGCCCTTTGAATCACTTCAAAATTATTTTTCAAACAAAAGTTATGCAAAATTTAAAAAATACACACCTTTTTCTTGTTTTTTTGGAGATCGATATTGAAATTGTTGTATCTTTGTAATTTCAGATTTCCAAGTTTTGAAATTTGGTCCTATAGTAACTCTCTGAATCTTATTTCTAATTCCACAAGTCATACCAATATTGGATGCTTCAATAAAGAGTTATGCCAAATCTCCCACAATAACTTGATTATGGAATGGATCAGTAGATCTAAGTTGTACGGGATGTCACGTGTCACTGTTTCAACATTCATGACTAAAGTTGCTATAGGACAAGATACAATCTGTTTACTTTCAACCACTTTTTATAGAGTTCAAATCCGATGCCCGAAACATAAGTTATGACGATTTTCCCTAGGTCACCTATTTGAGATGGAATTATGGAGCCTGCAAAAACCCTAACATCATTGGACCATATCTCTGAAAATATAGTGCACCAAGATCTGAAAATCATACACAAATTTCACCAATATCTTGGCTCTACATGGTTTCAATTGAGCTTCTGAAGCCTCATATAAAAAAAATTATAGCGAAAATTCCACAATGGTCTGTTTGAAGCAGCGAAACTCTAGAATCCAAAGCTCTGATACCAAATGTTATGCAACTAGCTCAAAAATAGAGAAAATATATATCAATGACTTGAGAAATAGCCTCTTCGAGGGGGAAACCTCATTTTTCTTACATAAATGAACAATTCTTGGATGATACAAATGACAAGGTCTCCTTTGTAAGAGTCTAAGTGGTCACAATATAATCAGAGCCTACATAATAATAATAATGTAAGGGCACAACAATAACAATAGTGGGCTTCTATGAGGAACAACAATAAAAATATTGGGGCTACATGGGCATAAAAATAACAATAAGGGGGTTACACTAATAATAAAAATAAAGGGGCTACACTAGCATTATAGGGACCTAACATATTCAATTATCATGACGATGCTACAACTGAAATTAACTGACGATATTTACAACAAAACACATATCCGATATAGAATTTACCAAATAAATTAGAGAACCCACTAAATTATGATAGCTAGTAGTATCTACGAGACTGGAGTGAGAGCTTATCAACTTCTTGAGATTGGTGATCATGGGAGTAGTCATGGGCTTGGAATCTGATTATGTATTTTCCTTGCCCAGATATATCTCCCAAGGTTTCTACCATAATTCCTAACCTAAATAATAATGCATAAGTACCAGATCCTTCATCTCAAATTCAACTGGAAACATCTTCTTGCATTCTTGTATCCTTCACTCCACACTTGTATTAAATAAATCATCCACATATAGTAGAATAATGACTGGTTCATTCTCCACCACTTTGATTTATAGGTTTGGATATGTAGTACTTTTGACAAACCCTTTAAAAGATATGCATCCATTCTTGCATACCATGCCCTAGGAGCTTGCTTCAAGCCATATAGGGCTTTCTTGAGTCTACAAAAATGAGTGTTCGTGCTATTTATTTCAAATCTTGTAGGTTTTTGAATGTATACTTCTTCATTGACGGTTCCATTAAAAAATGTTGTTTTTACGTCCATTTGATGGATATTCCATCCCATTGTTGCATCTAATGAAACCAAATATCTTATAGTAGTATATCTTGCAGTAGGTGCAAAGGTTTCTTCATAGTATATGCCATCATTTTGAGAGAATCCCCTTACAACAAATCTAGCTTTATATTTTTCTATTCTTCCATCAACAACATGTTTGATTTTGTAAATCCATTTTGAAGTGACATCTTTTTGTCTCTTGGTCTAGGAACGATTTACCAAACCCCATTATTCATGATGGATTGATATTCTTCCTGCATCACCTTCTTCCATTCTTCTTGATGAGAATATTCTTCAAATGTAGTTGGTTCATCTTCCATTAGTTTTGTCATGTATGCAACATATCCTGAATATCTTTTTGGTTTTTTTTTCTCTAAAAATTCCTTTCACAGTTCCTTGTCCTTCGACATCTTTAGGAGTAGATTTTAACCAATTTGGCCTCTTCCTTGTGTCGGGTATGATCATAGGTTGAATAGGCTCACTTGTTTCTTCTTATTCTTCTTCTTGGATTATATTAGTTTATGACGATGCTCTTATTCTTCAAATAAAATTTTATCTTCGTCATCGAAATAAATAAGAATTTCCTTGGATATTTTGTAGGCATGATCTTCATCAAATATAAAGTCTCTACTTATTTCGATTTGTCTTCCTTCCTTGATGTATATTCTATA
Source organism: Pinus albicaulis (assembly GCA_034641835.2). Classification (NCBI taxonomy): domain Eukaryota; kingdom Viridiplantae; phylum Streptophyta; class Pinopsida; order Pinales; family Pinaceae; genus Pinus; species Pinus albicaulis. The sequence continues at coordinate 12,127 of JAXQQM020083680.1, forward strand.
TGATTTTGAAGAAATATTGTAGCCAACGAAGATCCCTTTAATTCTTGTAGAGTCTAACTTCTTTCGTTTATCCTTAGGAACGTGGATATATGCGGGAAACCCAAAGATTCAGAGATGGTCCACACATGGCTTCTTTCCTGTGAACACCTCTTCAGGTGTCATATTCTCAAGAATTATATGAGGAATTCTATTTTGTATATATATTGCAGTCATTGGTGCTTCCCCCATAAAAATTTTGGTAAATCTTGATCAAAAATCATTATTTGTATACATTCTTCCAGTGTCATATTTTTCCTTTATGCAACTCCATTATGCTCGGGATAGTAGGGAACAATGAGCTCCCTGTTAATTCCTGCTTCTTTGCAATATGAAATCATTTCTTTGGAAGTGTATTCCCCACCATTCTAGTACCTCAAAGTATTTATCCTTCTTTCAGTTAGGGTCTCTGCTTCAGATCTAAATTCCTTGAAATTTTCAAATACTTCGTCCTTTTTCTTGAGAAGATAGAGCCATGTCCTTCTAGAGTGATCATCAATGAAGGGCACATAATAAAGATGACCTTTAATTGTTTTTTCAGACATAGGCCCACACACATATTAATTAATGAGGTCCAGTATTTCTTAAGACCTCGTTTGAATGCTTGTAAAGGGTTTCATTTTATTCTTTCCCAAAGCACACCCCTTACATATTACTTCACAGTCTTCTTTGATATTGGGGATGCCATTTACCAAATTTTGGTTAAGAGAGGGGATGACCTTATAATTTAAATGTCCATATCTTCTATGCCATAGCTCAATGATCCATGCGTTTTCATCTTTGAGAGAACCTGTGAGTGCAGCCAAGAACCCTTTAATTTTGACCTTATTCCTTATTAAATAAGTTGTAGATGATTCTTTTAATCCAACTTCCTGCAATATTGAATCCCATTTTCAAGTATCTTATCATAGAGGTATTAAACTTTCCTTTCAATCCAACAAAGTGATCTCCAATATTTCTTGACCTTAGCTCTGATATAATGTTGTGAAATCAATGCTAGTAGAATTAGCATTTGATTCTTCTTTCTTGATAATTACTTGTGAATTATGTTGGAATATTTTACATCTTTATTAGATTCTCTTTCATCAAGAAATTACCAAATTATGTGTGTATGAATATCACCAGAACAAAAGACACAAGATATAGGTGCACAGCCAGGGAAAAAACCCTAATGAGGGGAAAACCTAGTAAAACCTCTTCCTTCAGAATATTCATAAGAAAAGACAAGATAATCCAAAACTCTTTGACCTAGACACAAAATTCCTCCAATCACCAAGTCAACCTTTCTAATTCTTTAGATGATAACCTTCCAACAACAACTTCGACTTAGAACTTCGATCCTGTAGCACCAGAATTTCAACCTGCTGCAATAGAACTTTGAATTGCAGTAAATATCATAATTTCGAACCTGCAATTGCCCAGTAACGTCACACGTGTGAGAGATATATGGCCCAAAAAATTTGATCTAGTCGTTCCCTGCAATCCTCTTCCTTCTCCTGCAACTTCACACTTTTCTGCCTATCCTTCTTGTGTATTGAAATTGAGTGAGTGATGCTCCAAATGAATCAAACTTCTCTTCTATATATAGCCTCTTCTGTGGGCCGAATTGCCCTAATGTAGGTCGACTTCACCAGGTAAGGTCCGACTTGGTGTGGAGGTGACAAATGACTTATTTGACTAAAAAATAATTTTGTTTACATGATAGAAAATCCCAAGAAGGGTCTAATAAAATGGGCAATGAATCTAATGAATCTAGATAAAACATATATGTCCTTAATGGGGAATTTGACCTAGAAAATGATGACCCAAGCATGAAACCCATGCTTTAATAAGTCATTTTAATAATAATAAAATTTATTTTGTCAATTATACGTTTATGAAGACCGAAGCTAGTTACATTCTTCAACACCAACAACATTCATTATTGATCCAAATGCATGTTTGAAACAAATTTCCATTGGTTCTCATTGTGGAACAACATGGAACTTTGTTCGTCAACACTTGTCCTAGCTTGTCTTACACAAATTGAAAAAATTATCATAGCTATATTTAACTTGATACCCCAAGTAACACACGCATATGGTGGCCAATATAAATATAGTGGCCACACAATAAGTTTCCCACACGACATTACAATAATAACCAACATCTTAACTCGACATGTTGATGACTTAGACGACTTGCTCGTTACATGTTGTATATTTTACTATCGAGCTTACTATTGCATTGTAAGTAGACATTGTGTTTTCGCCGCAGTGGAATACAAGCTATAAAGTTACCCTTACATTAATTTAAAAATAGTAGAAGTTTACATTTGTACTTCCAATTTCTCATTATTCAGATATCTAAAAATTTAATTCTTTATTTGAATTTTCACCTTACAAGAAAAAGATAAAGGTCACCCAATAACAATAACATTAATATTTCTCTTCCATTCAAATTGTAATATAGCACATTTGTTTTCATCGATGCTCTTCTTACATTTGTTATGCACTTACGACATTTCCTTTGCAACATCTCGTTCAATTGCTAGTGTTTTAAGTTATTGAGTTTTATAAAAGTATTTTTCTATAAAAGATGTTTACATCTATGACCATTCAAATTTGTTACAGTTGTGAGTTTTTCCACTTACATTTTTAAATAATTTTTTTGGTAAAAATATAATGTCAATTACATTTAAAATGTTTCATAAATATTTCATAGTTAACAACCATGACAAAAGGCAAAGAATAATTTATCATGATTGTAAATTTTGTTTTTTTATTAGATTTTTTATGATGATTAATGTTCACTGAATTACCCAAACATAATCATTATAGGTATATGTTTAAATAGCTTAAAAATTGATAAACGTATAACATAATTTATGGATTAAGTTTAATAAGTTCTAAAATTAATACAAAAAAATTCAAGGCCTTCCACATAGCATATGGAGTCGCCTTCCCATGGAGACTCAAGACAATATGATCTAGAACTCCCTCTAACAAGATCCTTCTCACCTTTGCTACCTTCTTTTTCCATGCATCAAGAAGTTGGTCATCTGCTATTGCGGTCTTGGGAATATCAAAATCTATGAATTACTTCAACCCATTTTCCTCCAACACTGCCTCCATCCTGTCCTTCCATCCAATATAATTCGAATTTCCCTCTAGTGCAAATTCAAGTCTCGAGCCATTGAGAGACATCTTGATCTGCTGTTGGATCTTGAAGAATAAATCTGCAAATTTGAACTTGTTCAAGACAAACTCAATTTATTCTCTTTTATTGCGATTCTCGATGCTTCGATAGCATGTAGAAATTATATAGAAACTCTCTACCAATGGATTCAATCCGATCATGTAATGTACTAAAACAAGGTATTGAATCCTTCTATTATATTTGTAGAATATAAAACACGATCCTACAATCACATTCAAGTAAGAGAAAGGAAATTATCAATCACACAACACAAGATGTTCTTGGGGAAAGCACCTGCTCAAAACCCCTCTATCATATATTGTACACAGTTAAATAATAATGAAACAAACAATGATTTTTCACACCGAGAAAATCCTGCACTCTACCGATCATCTCACTCTGATCCTGCTCAAAACTGACTAGCAATTCTCAGGCAAAATTGACCAGCAGTTAGCCAATTCTCAACCCCTGCTTTGCCCAGCGTTGCTCACACAATCCCTATTAAATAGGATAACCAACCTTCCTTGACTTCGCAATCCATCATGAGCCTTCCTGTGACTTTATAATCGCGCTCGGGCAATTTGCTAATAATACAACTGATAGTTATCTTCCCTTTAACCTATGTCTCAATTGGGTCATCATCAGAATTGACATGCATGCGACTAATAATAGTGAATCATCAGTTATTTGATAGATCACTACTTGTGAATTAAATCTAATTTAATTCACTTGACCTCTCTCTAGCTCATCACTCAGTTAGAACTAGTTAAATTGATTTTAACTTAATTAATTTGAGTTAACTGATTACACATGCACCAAAAAATGCATTAACTGCAACTGGACCCCCAAAATAATATAATCGCTCTACATGCCTCATATTAGACCCTCAACTTAGAATTCTTGAGCTAACTTAGTCTTCATGACTTAGTTAACTGATACAAGTTGTTATGAGATGAAATTACAATTTATTTTCCAATTTATTAAGGTATACATAAATTAAACACCCACATTTAGCGCTAGTGTGTAACTGAATTCCTCACTCATGTGTGACTAGAATACCACACCAATTATGTGGTCAATTTTTGTCCTTTCTGAATGCCAAATTCACTGTTTCTTGTTGCAAATTTCAGCACTCCCTCTCGTCAAGAAAGGAATTCATTCTATCCTGATCCGGTACCTTTGGAATGTTCTGCATGCAACACTTCTCTAGTGTTGTTTGCATCCACAACTCCTGAAACTAAATAGCCTCCAAATAACTGAATCAATATGATGAATCTGTCATCAGAGTCTTCTGACTACTACTAGTTATTGCACCTATCTACTGAAATCTCTGCAATGCTGTTGACATGTGCATCCATGCACTTTGTAATGCTGGAAACTCTGATCCGTGCTCCAACATCTGACATTTGTCACTCTGATTCTGTCTTCATGACATATGACTCCATCAATCTACCGATCCTTCCTACTACTGCTATACTATGGGATCCTTGTAGCTAGGTTCGATCCATGAGACACACCATATCAATGGTCCCTGCCCAAATTTCTTCTTGGGATTATATCTGCACATCGCCCCACATCACACTTGGAGGTATAGCTGCATGTACTCTCTCTTCCTTTTTGGCTCGAAATTCCCCCCTCCTAGAGGTCTCTTCTTAAGTGGAATCTTCCACTTTTTCTCCTCTATGCTTCTCTAATTGTGGCTGCTCCACAACCTTCTGAGACTGTTTCTGAGGTTGCATGTTGAGATATAATTTCTCCCTCTCAACCACTGCTTTTCTCCTCTAATACTTGCATGCAGCCTCAACCTCGAGAGCATACATGTTCTTGAATCTTGAACCGATATGCTTCCCCTGTCTCGTGGCTATGTGTTTAAGGAACACCTTTCCTTTTCTAAAAATCACCTCATAACCATGGTCTTCCAATACTGCTACGAAGACAATATTATTCCTTAGGCCTGGAACATACAAAACATCTGCTAGTCTAAGAGGGGAGCCAGACTCCCTTTGAAAGGTAACTGTACCTATGCCGGTCGTGTTATACCTCCCATCATCTCCAAAATATATGTTCTGCTGGAGGTCCTTCTCCTCCAAGAAACTGAATATATCTCTATACCTCTTAATATGGAACGAGGCACCATTGTCTAGATACCACATACATCCCATTATAGTGCTGGCCATGCATGCAATGAGAGAAAAATCAAGCTCGAACTGTGAAGCCAATTCTTCCCTCGCTGCAAGTGCAGGCTCCTTCTTGCTTGCCTTCTTCTGTGGACAATTTGAAGCATAGTGCCCATGCTCGTGATAATGAAAACATATTATCTTAGACAAGTCTCTCTTTCCCTCTTCGCCATGGGACTTATTTCCCTTGGATTTCTTTCCTTTTTCAACCAATGCACAATATTCTTCTTTGTTGGTGCTGGAGGTCTTATCTCTGGTGCTCCGCCTTATCTCTTCTGTTACCAAGTTGGACCACAAATGCTCCCAGTCTGGTAACTTCTCCCTCCCATTCAAAAAGTCTTGGTAGCTATGCCAGCTCTTGGGAAGGCCTAGAAGTGCTAGGCTCACCAAATCATCATTGGCTACGGTCACACCAACACTTATAAGCTCATCTCGAAATTGAGTGAACTTCACCAAGTATGTTGGTACCGTCTCGCCCTCCTCCTTCTTGATATTTCTGAGCTTGTCCTTCAGCAACAACTTCCTTTGGTCATTTCTGTTCTGAAACAGATCTGTCAAGGCCTTCCACATATCATATGGAGTCGCCTTCCCATGGAGACTCGAGACAATATGATCTCGAACTCCCTATAACAAGATCCTTCTCGCCTTTGCTACTTTCTTTTTCCATGCATCAAGAAGGTGGGCATCTACTGTTGCGGGCTTGAGAATATCAAAATCTATGAATTCATTCAACTCTTTGTCGTCCAATGCTGCTTTAATCCTGTCCTTCCATCCAATATAATTCAAATTTCCCTCGAGTGAAAATTCAATTCTCAAGCCTTTGAAAGACATCTCGATCTGCTGTTGGATCCTAAAGAATAAATCTGTAAATTTGAACCTGTTCAAGAAAAAATCAATTTCTTCTCTTCTATTGTGATTCCTGACACTCTGATACCATGTATAAATTATATAGAAACTCTACTAAAACAAGATATTAAATCCTTCTACTATATTTGTGGAATATAAAACACGATCACTCAGTCACATGCAAGTAAGAGAAAGGAAATTATCAATCACACAACACAGGATGTTCTTGGGGAAAGAACCTGCTCAAAACCCCTCTATCATATATTGTACATAGTCAAAGAATCATGAAACAATACAATGCTTTATAACACTGAGAAAATCCTGCAGTCTACCGATGGTCTTACTCTGATCTTGCTCAAAATTGACCAACACTTAGCCAATTCTCAGCCCCTGCTTAGCCCAACATTTCTCACACAATCCTTAGGCAATTAATCCCTATTAAATAGGATAATCAACCTTCCTTGAGTGCGCAATACATCACGAATATTCCCGTTACTTTATAATTGTGCTCGAGCAATTTTCTAATAATACAACTGATAGTTATCTTCGCTTTAACCTATGTCTCAACTGGGTCGTCATCAAAATTGGCATGCATGCAAATCATAATAGCGAATCATCAGTTATCTGATACATCACTACTTGTGAATTAAACCTAATTTAATTCACTTGACCTCTCACTAGCTCATCACTTAGTTAGAACTAGTTAAAATGATTTTAACTCAATTAATTTGAGTTAACTGATTAGGCATGCACCAAACTAGTGCATTAACTACAAATGGACCCCAAAAATAATAGAATCACTCTACATTCCTCATATTATACCCTCAACTCGAAATTATTGAGCTAACTTGGTCTTCATGACTTAGTTAACCAATACAAGTTGTTATGAGATGAAATTACAATTTATTTTCCAATTTATTTAAGGGATAAATAAATTAGATGCCCACATTTAGCGCTAGTGTGTAACTAAATTCCTCACTCATGTGTGACTGAAATCCCACACCAGTTATGTGGTCAATTTTTGTCCTTTATGGATGCCAATTTAACTGTTTCTTGTTGCAAATTTCAACATTTCTTGCAACAACTTTGTCATACCTTTCTTCAAACTTTCCATGCCCATTTTCAAACCATCCATCTTAGCTTCCATGTCATCCTTCAAACCTTCCATGTTTTCTTTTAAACCATCCATGCCATCTTTGGTTACTCTTTGTGAGAGTGACATTTGTTGCACTTGGTCCTGTAATTTTAATATATTATGTTTCAATTCTTCCTCTTCATGCGTCATAGTAGAAATTTTTGAGGGCTTAATTGGTGTAGAATTATTTTTTTTTGGAGGAATTTTAGAACCAAAAAATGATATCTATGCTTCAATATTCCATTTGAATCACTTCAAAATGATTTTTCAAACAAAATTTATTCAAAATTTTAAAAGTACACACATTTTTCTTGTTTTTTTGGAGCTCGATATTGAAATTGTTGTAAGTCTATAATTTCAGATTTCCAAGTTCTGAAATTTGGTCCTATGGTAGCCCTAGGAATTTTATTTCTAATTCCACAAGTCAGACAAATATTGGGTTCCTCAATAAACATTTATGCCAAATCTCCCACGATGACTTGATTATGGAATGGATCAATAGATCTAAGTTGTATGGGATGCCACGTGTCACTATTTCAACATTCATCCCTTAAATTTCTATAGGAAAAGCTATAATCCACGTAATTTTATCCACTTTTTACAGAATTCAAATCTCATGCTTGAAACGAATGTTATGATGATTTTCGTAAGTCACCTATTTGAGATGGAATTATGGAGCCTTCAAAACCCTAACTTCCTTGGATCATATCTCCGAAAATGTAGTGAACCAATATCTGAAATTCATACAAAAAGTTCACCAATATCTTGGCTCCACATGGTTGCAATTTGAGCTTCTGAAGCCTCGTATAAAAGAATTTATAGAAAAAATTCCACAATGGTCTGTTTGAAGCAACAAAACTCTAGAATCCAAAGCTCTGATACCAAATGTTATGAAACTAGCTCACAAATAGAGAAAATATATATCAACGACTTGAGAAATAGCCTCTTAGAGGGGGAAACCTCCTTTACATTACATAAATGAACAATTCTTGGTTGATACAAATTACAGGGTCTCTTTTGTAAGAGTCTAAGGGGTCACAATATAATCAGAGCCTACATAACAATAATAGTGTATGGGCACAACAATAACAATAGTGGGTTTCTAAGAGGAACAATAATAAAAATATTGGGGATACATGGGCACAAGAATAAAAATAAGGGAGTTACACTAACAATAAAAATAAGGGGTCTACACTAGTATTACAGGGACCTAACCTATCCAATGATCATGACGAGGCTACAACTGAAATTGAATGAGGATGTTTACAACAAAACATATATCCGGTCTAGTATTTACCAAACACATTAGAGAACCCACTATATTACGATAACTAGTAGTATCTACGAGACTGGAGTGAGAGCTTATCAACTTCTTGAGATTGGTGATCATGGGAGTAGCCATGGGCTTGGAATCCATTATACCGAATTTCTGCAATAACTTGATTATGTATTTTACTTGCCCCAGATATATCTCCCAAGGTTTATACCATACTTCAAAACCTAAGTAATAAAGCATAAGTCCTAAATCCTTCATCTCAAATTCTACTTCCAGCATCTTCTTGCATTCTTGTATCCTTCGCTCCACACCTGTAATAAAGAAATCATCCACATATAGTAGAATAATGATTGGTTCATTATCCACCACTTTGATTTCTAGGTTTGGATATGCATTACTTTTGACGAATCCTTAAACAATTATGCATCCATTCTTGCATAACATGCCCTAGGAGCTTGCTTCAAGCCATAGGGATTTATTGAGTCTACAAACATGAGTGTTCTTGCTATTTATTTCAAATCCTGTAGGTTTTTCAATGTATACTTCTTCATCGATGGTTCCATTCAAAAATGTTGTTTTTACATCCATTTGATGGATATTCCATCCAATTTTTGCATCCAATGAAACCAAAGATCTTATAATAGTATATCTTGCAGTAGGTGCAAAGGTTTCTTCATATTTTATGCCATCCTTTTGAGAGAATCCCATTACAACAAATCTAGCTTTGTATTTGTTTATGCTTCCGTCAACAAGGTGTTTGATTTTGTAAATCCATTTTTAAGTGACATCTTATTTGTCACTTGGTATAGGAATGATTTCCCAAACCCCATTCTTCATGATGGATTGTTATTCTTCCTACATCACCTTCTTCCATTCTTCTTGATGAGAAGCTTCTTCAAATGTAGTTGGTTCTTCTTCCATTATTTTTTTCATGTATGCAACATATCCTGAATATATTTTTGGTATTTTTCTTTCTCTAAAATTTCCTTTCATAGCTCCATGTCCTTCGACATCTTCAGGAGTATCTTTTAGCCAATTTGGCCTCTTCCTTGTGTCGGGTATGATCACAGGTTGAATAGGCTCACTTTTTCCTTCTTATTCTTCTTCTTGGATTATAGTAGTTTATCACGGTGCTCTTCTTATTCAAATAACGGTATATCTTCGTCATCGAAACCAATAGGAATATACTTTTATCTTTTTCAGGCATTATCTTCATCAAATATAACATCTTTGCTTACTTCGATTTGTCTTCCTTCCTCGATGTAGATTCTATATTATTTTGAAGAAATATTGTATCCAAAGAAGATCCCTTTAATGCTTGTAGAGTCTAAATTTATTTTTTTGTCCTTTGTAACGTGGATATATGCGGGACACCCAAAGATTTAGAGATGGTACACACATGGATTCTTTCCTGTGAACGCCTCTTCATGTGTCATATTGTCAAGAATTGTATGAGGAGTTATATTTTGTATATATATTGTAGTCATTGCTGATTCTCCCCATGAAAATTCTGGTAAGTATTGATAAAAATAATTATTTGTATACATTCTTCAAGTGTCATATTTTTCCTTTCTATAGCTCCATTATGCTCCGGATAGTAGGGAACGATGAGCTGCCTCTTAATTCCTGCTTCTTTGCAATATGAAATCATTTATTTAGAAGTGTATTCCCCACCATTGTCGTATCTCAAAGTATTTATTCTTATTTTAGTTAGGTTCTCCACTTCTGATCTAAATTCTTTGAAATTTTCAAATACTTCATCCTTTTTCTTGAGAAGGTAGAGCCATGTCCTTCTAAAGTGATCGTAAATGAAGGTCACATAATAAAGATGACCTCCAACTGATTTTTTAGACATAGGCCCACACACATCTGAATGAATGAGGTCCAATATTTCTTAAGACATTGTTTCAATTCTTGTAAAGGGTTTCCTTGTATTCTTTCCCAAAGCACACCCCTTACATATGATCTGAAATTGCAGAATTAGACCGACACCTAACACTTGGCAAGTTTTAAAATGGGTTTCTATTTCATAGTAATTTAATTTTACTGAGAAAATTCACCATAAAGAATTCAATAGCTATAAACATGCATCGTCGAAAAGAAAGACACCGGGGTTGTTGATGGAGTTCACACCTCCCGGGCTACGTCTCCAGGCCCTGCTCTAATAGGATAGGCTGCTCATATTTCAGTTAAAATAAAGAGGTACATAGATATAACTGTTTCAATTGCGGCTATTTCCTTGAAACTAGAAATTTTATCGTGCAGAGAACTCTCACAAAATTATTTGACAACGTACAACTGTCTTGTCAATAAAAACAAAATATAGTCTTATAACTTAGACTCTGACCTCTACTAAAAATGAGTATTCAATTATCAACAATTCAATGATTTTTACCTCGTTGCCACTTGACAAAGTGGGACACACTTCAGGTACTAATTTCGGCATAATCTGTTATTGTTGCTGATGAAAAAGGGTTGCCGTTGAATCCCGAATGTGCCAAAACCCTTGTTTTGGCTCTTCAAGTGCTCAAATCAGCTTCCGAATGCTCCCAGAAAGCCCGATCCCAGCTTTGCCAAAACCTCGAGAAACTTCACACATCTAGATGATGCAGTGTCTTTACCCTCCTGGAACTTCAAAATTCACTTCGAAAACACTTAGAATTGATGGACTTCCTCCGAAGAAGGCTTTGCTGACTCGATTTTGCTTCTTTGGATTTGTCTTCTAACTCTGCCTCTTGATGGATTGTGAAACTTGTGAATTGGATTCTTTGAATGGTGTAAAAATCCTCCTTTTATACACCTTACAATGTTATTTTTGGTTTTGAGTTGTTAAAACAACTTAACAAGTTTTGGATATTCGAATACATTTGAGATAGCACATTTATTTTGACAAACCATATGCAATTTTATTATTGGACCTTAGCTCCAAACTTAATCCTAAGTTTTCGAATGGTTATTAAACACCATAACTCCAATAAAATTAAGGTTGACTTTTGAACAATGTTGAAGCCACGTAAAAGATTTTAGTTGTAGCTTTTAATGCACCTTCAAGCATTTCGTAATTATCTTCTTAAGACCTTCGTATTACAACTTTCCATGACCATGTAACAATCCACCTTTTGCTTGGAGTTTTTAACCACATCTTCGTAGCTTTCGTTGGTGGAGCCACGTAATAATGCACATTTATTGGTTGACTTTCGAATTTCATGAATGTTGAAACCACCTTCATAACCTTTGCATTATGTGACACATCTTCATAAATTTCATAACCATCTCCATGCACATCTCCATGCAACTACGAACTCCATGCCATGACCTTCGTTGGTGTAGTTGCATAACGATAACATTGGATTCATGTTGGTTGCGTTTGCAAACATGACAGTTTAAACCTGAAATGTTGGCTTCATTGACTGGTAACTAACCCCCTCTGCAGTGGCATGACCTGTCAACACAATCCCCAATGGTGATGTGATATCTCCGCCTATTTGCAATGTGTCCATACCATAAGTCACCTCCGCTATATATGTTCACCAACCACCGTAGCAAGGTTTACAACACCATATTGTATTAGACCATATTGTATTTCAACCTTCGTCATTTTATATGCACCATAGTAATACATGGATATTGATAAATCTGTGCTCTAATATGTTATCACTGTGTATGGGTTTTCAACCATAGGTTATAACTACTAAACATATTCCATACGTTTAGTTTTAAAACCATGACCATAATTCATTTCTCCGCCATATAACATAGGTTTTTTAATATGAATTTAAGACTCCGCTTTCAACATAGAGTTTTAACATATGCTCTCAACCTTATATATATCATGCGCCCATGTGAATATTTGTACCAAAGTCTTTTTGGCTACAAAAAATAGGTTTAGTAATATTTTACATAAAATATTAATGCACCATAATCTTACCTTGTCATGTTATTTGAACCCATGTGTGCCCCCTTTTGGATGTCTTTGCACTGCAGGTTTTCGACTAAGACTCGATGCACCCACCTGGATTTTTTCACTGAAGATGACATGTCGAGCTGGAGCTTTGTCACATGAAGAAATACCTGGCTTACCTTGATTGCAATAAAAAATTTAATGGACATTTTCTCCCTCGTCTGGAGTCCAAATACGAATCCGGAGATACCACCGGAATCAACATGTCGAACCCTTCGATCTGGTGCTAGTTTCGCAATCAACTGGGACAGTAAAACTCTGCACAAGTCGAATTTTTTTTTTCCACATAGGACCATCTTGGCTGTTAACATATAGAAATATTCTAACTTGACTTACAAGATCCATTCTGGATCACACCTCCCAACGGAAAGAAATTTTGGACCTCCAAAAGCTTTATTAAAAAAATTATTTTTATGACAACATGCATCAGTATAAAAACAAACTTGACCCTAGTTACAGACTCAGCTAAGGCCTACTTATGTGACAACAATTTACAACACATAATCATACATATGAAATAAAGTCTGCCCAATTCCAGGACTGTTATAGAGACTTATGTTTCTCTGCTCCAAGTTCTTTTGTTGCCTTTGGTTCTGCTAGTGTTGGTGTTGTCTCACGGGGTAACATCAGATGTTTTTTCTTTGAATGCCATTTCAGATTACATTGTCGAAAAACTAGTTCTCCGGAGTTTATGCTGATCAACCCCTTGTCAGATCTGTCTTAGCTTTGAATGTATGATGATGAATCTTCCATAGACTGAAATGAAGCCTTTCCTGGTTGTTTGTTCACTTATAGAGTGACATCTTATTTATGTGGCTTATTCTTTGTGTCACCCACCTTTTTGCCGAATGCCTTTTGCTTCCAACATTCTTCTACATAGTGCGTGTTACTGCCGCAAAAGGTACATGGATAAATCCTTTTAACAACTTTCAACATAAAATTTTGGTTTGAGGACTTACCTTCAGAATCAATCTCTGAGTGATTCATTTTTTTACCTTTGATGTCTTGTAGCTTCTTCGGCATCAGGTTGAGGTGTAGGGACCACAATCGATCTGTAATGTGATTTCTCTTCCCATAGTAGTCACATATCTATTGGTCGAATCCTATGCCTTCATATTTCGGCATCTCTTGTATTGAGATCGGTTAGAGTCTGCCCTGGCCTTGCTTTCCAAGACCTTGTCCTTCCTGGTAGCCCATCTTGTTCATTATCTTCAGACCCATTCCTTTGGTATGCCACTTTCAAATGCTCCAATATCCTGATCACTGAAAGACTTGTTCAAGTCTTTTATTGGCGAGGCTGGTGCATAAGGAGTTTCCTCAGAAGGTGAGGAGAAGCTTCCGATAGCTTCTTCTATTGACTATGCTTTTGCAGTCATGGATAATGATGAACTGTCTTCATCTTCCTGATGAAGAGGCGAGACTTAATTTTTCCTTTCAGTGGATGAAATATGAACTGATGGACTGTTTATCCTTCAAATCTTTTTCCAAGCTTCAATATTTGTCTGGAGTCTTTGCTTATCCTCTTGCAAAGCTTGTACCATTCACTGCAATGCATCATTCTCCTATTAAAACTGTTGATTGAACTCTTCAAGTTCTTTCAACCAAATCTGCCTTGAATTTTTTCCCATTCTTTCACCTGGTAAGGTTCTTGCTCTCATACCAAATGATCTGAAATTTTAGAATTAGATCGACACCTAACACTTGGCAAGTTTTAAAATGGGTTTTTGTTTCACAATAATTTAATTTTAACTGAGAAAATTCACCATAAAGAATTCAACAGCTATAAACATGCATCATCGAAAATAAAGACACCGTGGTTGTTGAAAGAGTTCACCCCTCTTGGGCTACGTCTCCGGGCCCTGCTCTAATAGGCTAGGCCACTCGTATCTCTATTAAAATAAAGAGGTACATATATATAGTTTTTTCAATTGAGGCTATTTCCTTGAGACTGGAAATGTTCTCGTGCAGAGAACTCTCGCAAAATTATTTGACAACCTACAACTAAATTGTCAATTATAGCAAAATATAGAGTCTTATAACTTTGAATCTGACCTCTACTGAAAACGAGTGTTACACCATTTTTTGGTCATCTAACTCTTCATCATTAGATGGACCCAAGTACACCATGTAAGACCAGTTTTACCCCAAGTAAAACTGCTTTCACTATGTTAATTAGGAAACCCCAAAAGGAATAATTAATTAAACCATAATTTAATTATTATTCCCGGTCATGTTTAACCCAAAAACAAAGAAATTAATGAGATAAACCCATAGTTATCTTATTATTTTCTAGGAATAATTATTTAAATAATATTCCTTGTTAAATATGACCAAATCAAACACCATTAATCAAATAAATCATTATTTATTTGATTATATCCCAACCACTTCCTTAAAAAGATAAATAAATCATTTATTTATTTATTTTTCACTAATCAAGGGATTTGACCCAAGTCAAACACCCTTTCCCTCCAACAAATAATAATAAAATATTCCATAGAGGTGGATCTAGTTGTGATTAACATTATTTTAATCATGCACCAAGATCTAGAAAAACCCAATATTTTGTTATAAATAGGAGGGTTTTCCCCTTCATTCTTCACCTTTTGTTGCATATTAGATCACTCTGGATCTATACACTTGGTCTCATTCTTCTGCCATTTTGCTCCCATTGAGCTCTACCTTCTACATTGGGTTTTCTACATCTACAAGAGAGAGAAAGCTTAGATCTGAAGTGCTGAGGACTACAAAGAACCCATCCCATTGAGGAGATCTGGATACACCTTCTTGTTTCCTCCCCGGTGCCCTGTAATATAAAAATTCATTCAAAAATCGTGTTCTTGTCTTGTCTGTTGGATGCATGGAGCAAACTCTTTACTTTACTGCTTAATGTCTTTCCATTTATAGATCTGTTTGTTGCGGCACTTTAACTACTAATTGCAGATCTGAAGATGTTTTGCAGCCATTATTGTTGTTAGGGCTATTAGTTATGCGTAGCTAAAGTGGTTCTTTTTCGTACGCTTCGACAAAGAATTCATACTAACAAATGGCGACTCCACACGGGTTTTAAATTACGACCGCTGTCGTTTTTCATATTC
>JAXQQM020078260.1:0-15050 GCA_034641835.2 Pinus albicaulis
TCAGACTGCGGAGAAGGGGTGTTGAGGAGGTAAATCCCCTCTGCGGACAGAGGCGATCCCTACTAGCCCAGCAGGGGTCTAGCAACAAACAAACAATGCTATGACGCAAGCTCCTAGTTACGAATGGAAAGGCTAGGAATAGAAGCCTACCTGGATTCCAACGCTACGATCTGAAGAAGAAGTGTCCCCGTCCTTCAGCCCTGGCAGATCACAATCCTTCCACGATCTCTGCGGATGAACACCTGCACATAGAAGAAACGGTCCGTATACAAGAAACCAAGATACGTGACTAAACATCAACAAAAGATATTACTTCCGTTATGAATATAATGAAAACCAGGAACCATAATCATAGTCATCTATTATTTTTTTCCAATAGAAGTTACAACCAAGTTCTGACGTCGCAGCTTCCTTCGAACGGGTCTCTGGTCGTCCACGTCTCGCAAAGCTCGCCAAGGAAAGGGAAAACCTCTCCAGAGTCTCGTAACAATGGTCTCCTCGCTTGAATGGGCCTTATGGGAAAGAAGGGATTCTTTACAACACAAAGGCACTTGGGAATAGGGAGATGCAAAGCTTCAGCACTTCAAGACTAGCTTGCCATGGATCTGAGCAGGCTTTTATAGATGGGGAAGGAGGGAGTTGGGATCCCTATTATTATGGGATTGGCTCTATCAACAAGGAAGGTTCCATGGAAGGTGGCAAAACCACTTCCCTTCCATAGAACTCCCGCAGCCAAACCTCCCAACTCAAGATAGGAAATGGTTTGTGAGTTTGTTTGAACTCAACTTTCGCCATCCATATTTAAAAAACAGTCCCTAAAATGGGTGGCGCGATTGCTGCTCTATGACAGAGCGCCAAGTGGCGCGACCTCTTTGCAGGATTTTCCTCATTGGCGCGAGTACTGAACTGACTGCCCGCGCCAATGCAAAAGGGATGTTTTTCATGATTTTTGCAAGGAGATGTCTCAAGGGAAAATAAAGCTCATGCTTAGAGGGATGCATTGATGATGTTTTCAAAGCATGACAATGTTCACAGGTCACGGAATGGGTCCTCCATTGTGCGGGATGGGGAATGGTAGGGACGGTGACAAATTACTGTGTAACAGATGCCCCCTAAAGTATGAGGCCCGAGAGAGAGAGGGGTGAAATGCTTTACGAGAACATGTTCAATCGAAGGCCCGCCGTCAGAAAACCTGCGCAGAAAGATACAACTGATATCTCAAGTACATGATGTATAAGTGGTATGGACGCAACCATCCGAAACAGAGTATGCTATAATCCGGATCCAGGGTATGGGCGCAACCATCCAACTAAGATCAAACAAATAGACTCAGGTATGGTCGCAGCCATCCAATCAATGAGTCATGTACATAATGATAATAATCCACAATCGCAGCCTGGATTACAACAGACACAATCCAGGGTCTTGCGCTCCATCTCGACCCAAACAAGTACAAGTTCGAGCATGTGAATATATGAGCTGATGTCGAACATGCAAGAACATCGTCTGATTACCAGCCAATGATGAAAGCTGTTAACAGACGCGAGAGAAACCACCAATAATGACAATGGTCCTCAAGGTACTACAGGTACAATCTACGGCGTGCGAATAAACAAGTTGATGTCGAACACCCGCAGAATCATTCGATTGGAAGTCAATAATGTAAACTTCACGTCGAATGCGACGAACCTGCCATTGAGGCATGCAGGCTCCAAGGTACCATCAGGAGTCTCTAGACCAACTTCCTGGATAATGAGTTGAAGTCGACAGGAAGTGACCTTGATCGAAGGTGGGCCATAATGATTCCCACATCATCGACACGAGACAGAGGAACATAATGTTTTGTTGTGAATCGGGATCATATGAGAAACAGAGGAAGGTTGATATTTGCAGAGGCCAACTTCTCTTGAACACATGAACGGCACGACAATGGACTTGGCAGTATTTGACATCAACAGATCAGAGGTCATGGCGACGAGGCAGTGAACAGATGAGAGGTCAAAAGAGATTACCCAAACCCATGGAGGCAAAGTGAAGCAACGAGATGAGATGTCCCCAACCCGACACGAATGCAGACAAGTGCCATGTTCAAGAGCGACATACTGCCGACGACAACGACGATGGTTCCATTTTTCCCCCACCATTTCTGGCGAGTACCCCAATTATTTTTGATAACAAGCTTGAAGGGGATAGCATATGTTTGTGATATAAGTCCGCCCTTCGGGCGAATCCATCCCAGTGCATTTAACGAGTCCTAGGAAGGAGAAACTCGGAGAACGTCATTTCGACGAAATCCAATGTCATCAGGGTTTAACGAGTCTGACAAAGGAAGAACTCGGCGTCTTTTCATGTTTAGAGAGTTTGAAAAGACAGCGGAAAAGAAAACTCCACAGGTCCCTTTTCGTAAATAGTTCCCCAGATCCGAAAAGGTAGAAAACAATATCCGGAGAAACCTCCTAGTCGCGATAGGCTAGGGTATTCCTTTTTCGTAATCGATCCATCCCAGCCCGAAAAAGGGTTAAACTTATACTGGGTGAATGTCGATTCGTGTCCATTTTAACGAGATCGAAACGACAAGGGCCTCGGCAATCTTTTCATATTTAGAGAGTCAGAAAAGAGCTGAAAGATGACTCCAGAGTGATTTTTTCGTGTATTTACCGAGTCTGAAAAAGTATAAAATACAACTCGTCTCCATCATTTAAGTCGCAAAAACCTGTTGCTGCACATACCAAGCAAGCGTAAAATCCATTTTCGACATAACATATGCAAATATTTGATAAAAATGACTTTTTAAAACTCATTTAATGTCGAAAAAGTTATAAATATGTCAAATTGGTAAAAACAAAATTAATTTTACTATTTACCTTGGTAGAAAGCAACAGTGGTCCATTTGGAGCAGAAACTTTCGTCGACGATTGCGACCAATCCAGGCAACCATTCAGCTTCTCGTCTGTCACAGGTAAGAGGCGCTCCTTTGCTCTTCCTTTCCATACATTTTTTAATGATTTCCCCTTAAAAATCAGTTCTGTAAGGGCACTTTTAAAATTTTAGGGCCGGGCCCATTGGCGCGGGTATCGGGCACGGACCCGCGCCACTGAGCTCTTTTTACTGAAGGGCTCGCGCCACCTGGCGCGACTGTTAGCAAAACAGCCGCGCCAGCGGCCGAACCTAAATTTTCGCCTAAAATTCCGGTATTTAAACCAAATTTCTTGAAATTTGAAGCTCACCAAAGATCTAATCAGGGGTTTTTGACCATATGAATGCAGATAACCACTCAAAATGGCAATCGAATGGAAGGAACGAGAGCACGGAGATGAGGATGAAGAGGCCATGCAAAGCCAAGCTTGTATGAACGCTCTTAGAGACTGTGGATTGAAAAAGTTCTTCCTCACGCCATGTTTACGAGCTCAGCCCGAGCTCCTCCAATATCTAATCAGCATCTGGGATGAAAATGAACAAGTGTTCAAGCTACGAGACCAGGTGTTAGAATTGGAGGTCACTGACATTTATTTCATTACTGGATTGTCCCGCAGAGGGCCAATCCCTGTACTGACTGGGAGCAGACCATCCGGGGAAAAGATGGAACAGGTAATGGCACGGGTGTGCCGAGGGGCACAAACAGGATCAGGAAGCAAGAAGGTATACATCTCCACCATCCCTGATCTAGCACTGAGAGTAGTACTCCATACCATTACGCGGGCTGCTGGATCGCAGGCACCGCATGAGGCTACAAAGACTCAACTCTTACTGGCCTCAGAATGCATGGGTCCCCGACTGTATGATTGGGCAACAGCCGTCACGATCAACATGAAAAGGCAGCTCACCAAGTGTAAACAGGGGAAACTGAAGCAGTTCGGCTATGGTTCCATCTTGGTATCGTTCATTCTGGAACGCATACCAACCTTCCAGGGCCAAGAGGCCCATGTGGCGAGTCCGATACCACGAGAGCCGAGAATGGCTCACTGGGTAGCACTGATGCCCAGATCTGGAGGTGGCTAACAAATGTCCTGGAGGCCAGAGTTCTTTAGGTGGCTACGGCGCCAACTGATCGTCGTGGAAGATTGGCCCTACTCGGGAACTGACTTTACAGGGGACCCATATCTCCCACTACCAGAAGGAGACGACCGGGATGAAGAGCTGGGTAAGACCTCATATTTTTGATTTTATGTTTATATGTTTATTTTTGTAAACACACATTAGTCTTAACACAATTCTATATGCATGCAGATGTAGGACCTGAGAGACCAGCCGGAATGTCTCCTATTTCCCGAAGGACACAATTCGCCCCTGAGATCCAGGGGGAAGGCATCGGAGGAGAGGCACTGGTCCAGAACCTCGAGGGGATTGCCCATGGGATCCCAGACTATGCCCGGCTATCAGACGTGCCGATGGCATACCAACGCCATACGGTGGGAGTCCCTAATCAGATCCACCGAATCTTGAGGCGCCTAGTGCGTGCAGTGACGTGCTATCATGAGCACCATGCAGACTAGTCTTTAGGATTTATGCTACTCCTATTTTTTGAGAGACATAGCGTCTCCGGATGTACTAAGACGACTATGTATATTTTTTGAGTTTTATGTGACACACTCTTATGTAAACATTTCGATATCTATATATATACATATCTATTTCTGGATGAGTCTTCTTTACACATGATGATGATTTATAAATTGCGCAAATGCCTGTCTAATACCAAATTTGCTACTGCATCTGTTAATGTATTCAAATGTCTGGGTATATGATGATATGTAATGTAGTCAAAATTCCTTTCCAGTAATCGAATACGCAAATACAGTCGTAAGATGGACGGGTTTCTTACCGAATAATGTCCGTTCAGTTGTAACACTACAAGTTGTGAATCTAGGTACACGAGCAATTCACGGATACCAAGGTTTACTGCCTCGGTTAATAATTCCAATACGGCGCTATATTCCGCGATATTGTTCGTGGTACGCCCTAAACACACACCTTGCAGTTCAATCAACTCACCAGCAGGATCGTAGATTACCCAGGCCGCGGAAGACAGATTCCTGGTACTGCGGGAGGCACCATCCGCGAAACCAACAAATGGATGAATAGACATCTGCACAACCAGGAAGACCCGATCAGCAGAAAGATGTTTACAAAGCACACCACACCATGCACACAAATGACAATCACGCACCTATGTACACACACCACACCAAGAAATCAATTCAGGCATAGTATTTTTTAAGGTACAGCCCATTCCTGGGCTGCGCCAATGGAACTCCTTCGTAGTCTATAAGCTCGTAGGCCCCATTTTTCAAAACACGTTTTACTATATAAGGCCCGTGCCACATCAGCTGGAGTTTATCGGCTCCAAGCTTATCATGTGCCTGATCGTACAAGAGGACTAGGTCTCCTTCGATGAAAGAACGGGGAGAAACAGATTGATCAAAATGAGTCTTGACCCTCTTCTTTTGTGCTTCGATGATCAAAGTAGCTAGACGACGGGTTTCATCCAACCGTTCGAGATACAGAAGACGCTCTTCCTCAGGAGAAGTATCCGGTAAGAGCTCCACAACTAATTTGAGCGAAGGAATTTCACATTCAACCGGCAAAGTAGCTTCCAGACCGTACACCAGTTGGAATGGTGTGAATCCGGTTGCACTTTTAGCAGATGTTCGGTATGCCCAGAGAGCTGAGAACAGTTGGAGATGCCAACTGGATTTATGAATCCCAACCGTTTGCTGAAGCATGGTGACCAAAACCTTGTTCACCGCTTCAACCTGACCATTCGCTTGAGGGTGTGGCGGGCGCTGGAGTCGCACACAGGCCCACCGGGGTCGGCCCGCTATCGCGACCGTCGAAATGAGTACCGTGATCAGTGACGATAGCCTGAGGAACCCCGAATCGCGCAATAACATGGTTGAATAAAAATGAAGCAGCCGTTTTCCCGTCAGCAGCTAGTGTAGGCATCGCCTCGGCCCACTTAGTGAAGTAGTCGACGGCGACAATGATATACGCATGCCCCCCGGCCGAGTGAGGGTTACACGTCATAAAGTCCACGCCCCATTTCGCAAAAGGGCCAACGGTAATAACGGGATGCAAAGGCAACGGCGGCGCGCGCATCTTGCGCTGAAAAATCTGGCATGGATGACATTTTCGGACTGCAGTGATACAATCCTTGAATATGGAAGGCCAGAAATATCCTGCCCGTAGAATCTTCTGGGCAGTAGCATACCCGGACATATGTCCGCCACAGGCGCCACTGTGACAGTCATTTAAGACTTTCTCCGCCTCTTCCAAGGTAAGGCATCGTCGGAGCATCGAATCTACTCCAATACGATATAAGGTATCTCCTACTATGCGGTAGGGTTGGGACTGGTGCCGAATCCGACGGCGTCCAGCTTTATCCAACTCAGACCGAAATGTCGCGGTCTGAAGATACACTATGATGTCACCGTACCAAGGATCACGAGTATCGATAAGAAACAGCGTTTCGTCCGGTATGTGATCTTCTGAGTGTGAAGGAACAGAGTCTGTAGGGAGAGAACATATCAAATCCGCGAAGACCAGTGATTTAGTTGACTTGGCGGTGGTGAACTCCAAGTCAAACTCCTGCAGGATGACGATCCATTTGGAGTACTTGCCCCCCAGCAATTGTCTAGAAAGAATATATGTCATGGGGTTGCAGTCTGAAACCACTGTTATTGTGCGCAACAGGATGTAATGGCGAAAGCGTTGTACGGCGTGTACGGCTGCTAAGGCCAACTTCTCAACATGTGCATAACGCGTTTCCGGGTCGAGAAGGTTCCGAGACAGGTAATAAACAACATGTTCATCACCGTTCTCGTCATCCTGCACCAAAACCATGGCGATGGTGCTAAATGCGGCGGCTAGATACAAAGTAAAGTCGCGGTGGTAGTCCGGAGGACGAAGCAACGGAGCATTGACTAGCAATGTCTTCAGCTTCTCAAAGGATTCTTGAGCAATTTCGTCCCAATGAAAGGGAACATTCTGCTTTAACAAACGAGTGAATCCTTTGGCCACCTCGGCGTAATTCGGGATGAAGCGCCTAAGAAAATTCGCTTTCCCTTGCGGACTCTGCAACTGATAAAGGGAGGAGGGTGACGGGAGATTTATAATGGCCTCAACCTTCAGAGGGTCGAGGCGAATTCCGTCTTTCGAGACTATAAAGCCTAAAAGACGGCCAAAATCGACGCAGAAGACGCACTTATGAGGATTGAGCCTAATATTGTAGCGTCTGCAACGAAGAAATATCTGGCGAAGATGCTCAGGATGGTCCTCTCGCTTACCCGAATGGGCTGGCAAGTCGTCCAGATAAGGCTGGACAATATGGCGAATATCATGAAAGGCGTATGACATTGCGCGCTGGAATGTGGCACCAGCGTTCTTTAAGCCGAACGAGAGTTTTTTGTATGCAAAAGTGCCCCATGGACAGATGAATGTGGTCTTATGTTGATCCTCAGGTGCGATATTGATCTGGTTGTAACCTGAGAAACCGTCCATTAAGGAATAGATCTCACTCCCTGCACAATCGTCGATGATCTGGTCGATAAACGGAGTGGGATAATTATCCTTAGGACAGGCGCGATTGATATCGCGATAATCTACACAGACGCGAATGGTACCCTGCTTTTTATCGACAGGGACGATATTGGACACCCATTCTGTAAGGGGGATAGGATAAATAAACCCCGCGTTCAGAAGTTTTTCAACTTCTGCCTTGATAGCGGCGGCTTTCCGAGGACGCATGGGACGTAAGCCTTGGCGCACGGGTTTCGCACCTGGATAGGTTGGAATCTCGTGGACGACAATACTAGGATCAATTCCCGGCATTTCCTCGTAGGACCATGCAAAAACATCTCTGAATTCTTTGAAAAGCTCTGTATAGACTTGAATCTCCTCGGGAGAACAAGTCACACCCACATGAATGTTCTCAACAATCCCTGGTTTAACAGAGATGTTGATAGGAACAATTTGAGTAATGTTATTCAGATTACCCTCTGAAAAGACCTCGTGCATCAAGATCGGCGTTTGAAGAGGAGGGGAAGGAACCTGAGTAGCATAGCGCTCCAGACAATCAGTCATTGCCCCCAAGCTGGGCATAAACGAGGAGCGATGATGTCCGTCGCCCCAGGGCAGCTCCTCAAGAGACATGGTTTCAATGATAGCTTCATCTGAAGGAAAAGTCTCTCGGAGAGGATCAGGTGAATCAGCCTGACCAAGCCAGGGGGATTGCGAGTAGACGTCGAGAGCCATGCTCATCGGAGCATGTTGAGGAGGTGGAGGATCCGATGCGGCAACAATCTCACAGTAGCTGATCTCTACTGGCGTCAAAGGCATGGATTCTCCAAACTCATATACCTGCTCAGGTGTAGGAATGAGCCAGGGGTCATCAGTCCTGGACAGCATGTTGACTTGAGCGGTATTCGGTGGCGGTGCGGGGAAAATACCCATGAGGACTGGGTCTTTGAAAAGACCAGGTCCTATGCTGTCTGGGGGATTCGGAATTTGATCCACATACGGCACGTTGTTCTCAGAGCTAGAGGTGAAAAATGACAACTGATCTACTGTGACAATCTTGCCCTCGTGAGGGAACTTAATGAATCGAAAGACAGTAGACGGCACGCAGAGCATGGCATTGGTCCAGCTGCGGCCAAGAAGTATATTGTAGTTGAGTTTAGCGTCAACCACTTCCACTTCCACGTTGACAGTTTTTCCCTGTAATGTGATCGCAAGACTCTCGAGAACTCCCAGGGGTTTAGATTCCCGACCATCAAATGCCCCAAGGGCATTAGGAGATGACGACAAGGCTGGAGAGCCGATGGCCTTCTAGCAAGCGGAGGACATAACGCAGGTAGATGCACCCTCATCTACGACGGCCCTATGAACGTTTAGACCGTTAATCCCGACTTGAATGACCAAAGCGATTTGATGTGGAAGCCGGGGAGTATAATTCTCCAGATCGAAGGTGATAAGGTTCGAGTCGGCGGGATCGATACCACCGATCGCAGACAGTAAAGCCTTCCGTTGTGAAGGACAACTTTGAAGAACCTCAAGTGCGGACATAGCACATGGCGCCTGTGCCAAATCCTCAACAATACTGTAATGTTGAGCGGCACGAGCATTTGGATTATAAGAGGATCTCCGAAGAACACCCTTGGGAGGTGGCTTCACAACGGGTTCGAGAGTCGGTTTCTCGATTTCCAATGGACCAGAGGCAGGTGGGGGAGGCGGCCCATCCGCAACTGCCTTCCCGGGCGCCTGCCGTGATTCATTGTAGTCCTTCGACCGTGTAGCGATAGTGATAGGTGCATTAGTCTTCATCATGAAAACTTGAGACCCAAACGGTGCAGATGGTGACGCTTGTTCGACCATCTGGGTCTGCTGAGATGGAAATGGCTCTTTTAAAACAGCCGGAGTCCCTTTTGAGCCTTTAAGAAGTTGACTAACTTCGGACCGTCGAGGACAATCCTTAGTATAATGGTCACCTTCACAGATGAGGCAAGGGAATTTCGGCTTACGTTGGGAGCCATCCTCAGTTCGAGATTTGGATTCCGGTTTCGGGGCATCAGATTTTGATTTGCCTTTGCCCTTCTTTTTCCCCTTGGAGGATTTGTCCGCAGGATTGGCCTGGACGGCATTCACCTCCGCGGTTTTACCAGAATCGGATGAGGCGGGATTAGCAGAGGTATTGTTGGAATAATTAGCCTTCTGCTTTCCATTCGAAGAATTCTTCGAATTTTGAGAGACGGAACCAATGACACCATCCACCGAAGGGGTAGGTAGAGCCTTAGTGGTTCCGGGCCGTGGAGCATCAGTCAAGATGTCATAAAGCGTGCCAGACTGCGAATAGAAAAGATCCAGATACTGGGCACGCGCAATAGCTTGTTCCTCTGTCACACACGCTCCCATCGCAATATCCTGAGCGATTTTATTCACAAAGGAGGTGGTGAACCAGTGGGTCAAAATTTGATCAGGTATGTGAAACTTGATCAGTCGATGACGACGCCGCCACTCATGTATGTGATCCGAGATGTGAGTGGCGGTGTCCTGCTTCAGAGAAGTCAGTATGTGCGTCCCGGCCTCATATCGGACCGGTAACTGGAAATGCGTGAGGAAAGCCATGGCTAATGAGTTGAAATCTTGAAAAATACCACGGGATAGTTCTATGTACCACTTAGCAGCAGCTCCTGTTAACGTACGCTGGAAAAGACGCAAACAAATCGAATCATCGACCCAAGAGTTAGACGAACACCAGAGGTGGTACGTCATTACATGCGCCTGGGGGTCTTCGCCAGCTTTGCCCTCAAACTTGGGACAATCTCCTGGTATCTTGGTGGGAACCGGAGGCCAATATGGATTATGCGAAATCGGATCATTGGTCAACTTTGAAACGTCCGGCAGGTCCAAGGTAGCCAGGAACGGCAATGGAGGGTTAACTCCCATGCCAGCCCCAGAATAAGGTCCGGTACCCATGCTCCACGATGGTTGTGAATATCCCTGCCCCCACGGGTTCTGTCCCGTAGGATTCTGACCGTAGGGGGCATAATTCGTATAGCCAAACTGATTTGGATTCTGGTAACCATAGTGCGGGGCTTGATAACCAGAGTTCGTGCCCTGATTAGGTGTTTGCCCCGTATAAGCAGCGTTAGGATTTGGCTGCTGAGCGTAGGTAGAACCGGGTGGAGGAGGTTGATACTGAGAGCCTCCAGGGTGGTTATAGTTCAGTTGAAACTGACCATGAGGATAATAACCACTCTGAGGATGAGTAGACTGTTGATAAGTGGAACCCTGCGGAGCCTGGTACGTAGGGCGCAGCTGTTGATTCGGATGCGGCATTGAATGAACAGGCTGTTGAGCAGAGTGAACGGAATGAGAGGGCTGCCCTGAATGAACAGGTTGACCCGAGTGAGGGGGCAGACCTGAATGAACAGGCTGGCCCAGATAAACAGGTGGCGCTGGTTGCGCAGGTTGACCTGGTTGTAAGTGAGCCCCAGGTTGCGCTGAATAAGCCGGCTGGCCTGGAGGCGGGACACCAGGTTGTACCGGATGACCCGGTTGGCCTGGTGGTGGAACAGGACCAGGTGCTTGCTGGAAACCAGTTTGACCTGAAGCAGAACCATATGGTGGTCCTGGCTGATATGCAACGTTAGAGACAACAGGATACTGCGGTTGCATCGGTAGAGAAGGCTGGATTTTCCCCCCAGGACCATAGGCCGGTCCCTGTTGATACCCCGGCTGAGGCTGAGCAGGTTGACCAGCAGGGCTATAATATGGTCCTTGCAGATTGTACAATGGCCCTTGCTGGCCCGCAGAGTAGCCTTGGATGGGCTGTCCCTGTGGGTCGTACAGATAGCCAGGTTGGCCTGCAGGTTGGCCTTGGAAAGGTTGTCCCTGCAGGTTGCGACCCTGGTTGTATGGTAAACCTTGAGCATACAGATAAGCCTCAGGAGCAGGAAGACGCAAAATGTCCCCATGCTCGTCAAGCTGACCCGGAAAACCATACACGGGAGTGCCGTCTTGTGTATAATGCGAAAAGAAAGATCGATAAGGATCTTGGGGAATCTGTCCAGCTCCAGCGTTCGACTGTTGCAAAAACAACCGATACTCCTTCGGAGAGATATTCTCCGGTATAGCAGTAGCTAGATAAACATCTTCAGGAGTTGGCCCAGCCCTGGTAGCTGAGACAACAGAAGAAGAGGCAGCTACACAAACAGTGGGCCGCACAGGAACAGAAGTGACGGGCGTCGAAGGAGACACCCCGGGTGTAGTGGCAGCTGGCCTCGAAGCAGGAGATGATATTCCCATAGAGGCAGCAGCTGAAATAATCTGACCCAGAGATCTGTATCCCTACGGTAAAGAAGGACCGACTGACGATGTGGTAGCCAGTTCAGAATCGTCTCCCTCAAACAATCTACGAGGGATGCGCTGATAGTCATCAGACCCCGGAATTTCCTCACCAGAATCACTCATGGTTGATCCTGCCGTTAAATCACGCAAAAGACGGCGAGGACTAGGAGGAAAAACAACAACAACAAACGGTGAACCCGATGTAAGAGAAAGGAAATCAGCTCCTAATCTCAATTCAGACACAGGGTCTGAAAAGGGCCAGTTGAACTCAACTGGTTCTCCAAAGGGTTGCTCGGCGAGAACCGGTCCCCCGTCAGGAAACTCGGAAACAACAGGCTGCTGTGGTTCAACAGAAGGCTGAGAAGCTTCTGAAGAATCGTCCGTGTAAGGACTACCAGTAGACGAAACCGAAGGTTCCGCCACTGTGGCAAAAGTCTAGAAGAAAAGAGCAAACACACACACGGGCTGAAAACGAGTTAAGACACACGATCAATAGTCAACAAGCAATGTCTAAATGGGTGTGTAATCGTGGGCGATTGATTTTACCACATTGGAAAATAAGAAATTCTACCGTTTCATATTTTAAGAGTCGAGAAACGATAAAAATATGACTCTATCTCTTTCGGAGTTGACACAAGCATGAAAGGACAAACGCTTGACGGTCTTTTCAAGTTTAGGGAGTCAGAAAAGACCAAATGACTGCTCAGGAAAAAACTAGGCACAAAGGGTGTACCAAATATCCGTGAACTGCAACATACACCTTGGTTTCAAATAATGAAACAGAAATCGACCAAGGACTTTCCGTACGTGCAGGTAGTCTCCCCGAATGTTGTGTTCGGTGTATCACGGGTATAGGGCGGCAGACTCGGCTTCCTGTGGATAAAGGATTGAAAACCTAGAGGGGTCTCCTTTTATATACGCGACGGTACGGGGAGCGCAAGTCCGTACTAGCGCTGTCTAAAGCCAACAGGCGAACGACAGCTGCTAGGTTTAACGACGCCGGAACACGTCTCTAGCCTAGACCTTCTAAATGTGTTTCGTTAAGTTCCAATGTTGCCTTAGGTTAATTGAATAAATTTTACGGTTGATCTTCAATTAAGTTTCAATTTCCAGGCCCTATCGTATGTAGTGTCTCGAAAGACTCCTAAATGCAAGCTATATGCCACAGTGCAACATTTCGTTCGATGAAAACTAGTTAAATAAGAGTTGAGAGCTTTTATACAAACGAAATGAACGGAATACAAACAACAATGTCTCTAATGCAACTAATGCAATTGAAAGCTTTTCATTCAAAACACTTAATCACTAGCGATATGGAAAAGATCACAATTTGCACTAATTAACAAAACAAAAGAGATTTTTTTATTTTCAATGTTTAATGGCTAATGTGCACTAAAAACAAAAGGAACAATTTGAGAAACGATATCCAAGAGAGCGAAACACACAAAATTCACTCAACAATGCAATCAATCAGATCCCCAAATCGACCCAAAGTCTCTCAAAGCAAAGAAAAGACTCAAAAACTTCCGATGGACCGTGTGATCTAGGTCCAAAGCAAGACAAACGATTTTCGAATGAAGGAAGGAACAATCACCCAAAAAACGCAACAAAACAATCAAAGACTGTTAAGAGAGCGTGGAGAATCAATCAACAAGTTGACAGGACAATCAAGACACCTAAAATCCCAAGGAGGGCTCGATACACTAAGCCACTAGATGCCCTAGGGCTCAAAACGTGAAATCGGTAGATAGAAGTAAACAACCAAAGGACAGAGGTGAATTCCAGCCAAACAAGACTCCAACACGCTCAGGCAGTCAGAAAATCAAGAAGAAAAGTATTGATCAAATCCAGAGAGTCAAAAAATGAAGAAACTCAAAAAACTCACAGGGGTGGCGCGACTGTGAGAGTGAAACTAGCGCCAGAAGCCAATTGGCGCGGGCTAGACAAAAGCAACGTGCGCCAAGTGGCGCGACTGTCGGGTTAAAAACCGCGCCAGTCGAGTTTCTCAATAAAAATTAAAAACAAGCTACTCCAGAAGCAGGCCAATACAAGCTAAGCAAACCAAGAAGCTAAAACAAAGAAAGAATCCAACCCATAAGGTTCATCAAGCAAGGAAAAACGATCAAAGCGAAACAACATAACGAGACAATGAAGACCGGACGATGTCCCCAGCGGAGTCGCCAATTTGTTGAGGAGGTAAATCCCCTCTGCGGACAGAGGCGATCCCTACTAGCCCAGCAGGGGTCTAGCAACAAACAAACAATGCTATGACGCAAGCTCCTAGTTACGAATGGAAAGACTAGGAATAGAAGCCTACATGGATTCCAACGCTATAATCCGAAGAAGAAGTGTCCCCGTCCTTCAGCCCTGGCAGATCACAATCCTTCCACGATCTCCGCGGATGAACACCTGCACATAGAAGAAACGAACAGATACAAGCATAGGAACCAGCATACGTAACTAAACATCGGTCAGAAAAGATATTACTCGCATTAACATAATGGAAAACGGAGTGGAACCATAATCATAGTCATCTATTAAATGATAAACGAATAGAAGTTACAACCAAGTTCTGACGTCGCAGCCTCCTTCGAACGGGTCTCCGGTCGTCCACGTCTCGCAAAGCTCGCCAAGGAAAGGGAAAACCTCTCCAGAGTCTCGTAACAATGGTCTCCTCACTTGAGTTGGCCTTAAGGGAAAGAAGGGATTCTTTACGGCGCAAAGGCACTTGGGAATAGGGAGATGAAAAGCTTCAGCACTTCAAGACTAGCTTGCCATGGATTTGAGTAGGCTTTTATAGATGGGGAAGGAGGGAGTTGGGATCCCTATTATTATGGGATTGGCCCTATCAACAAGGAAGGTTCCATGGAAGGTGGCAAAACCACTTCCCTTCCATAGAGCTCCCGCAGCCAAACCTCCCAACTCAAGATAGGCAATGGTTGTGAGTTTTTTTGAACTCAACTTCCGCCATCCATATTTAAAAAACAGTCCCTAAAATGGGTGGCGCGATTGCTGCTCTATGACAGAGCGCCAAGTGGCGCGACCTCTTTGTAGGATTTTCCTCATTGGCGCGAGTCTTGAACTGACTGCCCGCGCCAATGCAAAAAGGGATGTTTTTCATGATTTTTGCAAGGAGATGTCTCAAGGGAAAATAAAGCTCATGCTCAGAGGGATGCATTGATGATGTTTTCAAAGCATGACAATGT
>JAXQQM020073288.1:0-99790 GCA_034641835.2 Pinus albicaulis
GATTCTGTGAAAAAAAAAAAAAAAGTCTCATCAAGAGCTTGTTTACCATGTTCATAGGGAAATAGTTGAACTGACATTACCAATACTGCCTACCAAAACAGGGTAATAACTTGAGACTATATCAAGAGGACAAGGGGTCTCATCAAGAGCCAGCTTGATTAGTTTAATTACAACCAATGAATGGCATTGTCAATATTTGGTTACCAAGCTAAGACAATGGCTTTTAAGTAAATAAAATACAATAGAAAATATCTACAAAAAAGAAAACAAGTTCCAAAAGAGATTAAGTATATAAAGTTGAAATTTATTTTTGAAGGTTGTAAGAAAGAATGGATGGGACAATAAATCATTGTTGGGTAAAATGTAACCCTGCCAAAAGCTTAAATTGCCTATTGGATCAAAGGCTCTACCTGTGATAAAAGAGTATATATTTATAAAACTAATCTGAAAGAGCCACTTGTTTCATCTTTTTGAACTTAGTAAAGACTGATATAGATACTCATACTTTTATTTTTAAAGAGGAATTCTTATGAAATATAATTAATAGAGATTTTAGCGCTTAGTGAGATGTTATTTATTGAAATTCATTCCTGCAACTATTTTTATTTCGAAAAAGTTTTTAGAAATTTCAAAAAACTAATCAGAGATAGCTGGTTCTCCCAAGTGAATCACCAACTATTGTACTATACAACAACCCCCCATTTACTTTCACTAAATGGGGACCCTTTAAAATAAATAGAAAATTATAAGCTTTATTTTATCTTAGCTAAGTCTAAAACTTTAGGAAATAAAGTTTCTTTCCCTTTTCACTTTGATTTCTTAGCGCTAATCGTGAATCACATAACTTACAAGTGAATAAGTTAAAACATGAGTAAGTGTTGCGAGCTGCGATATGCGCTACAACCTTTTTCGAGTCATATAACATTCCTGTTACAAATTCTTTAAACACCGCTTTAAAAAAAATTCGCATCGTGCCTTTTAAAACAATCAACTTATGACAATTCGATAAAGGTTGCGATGAGTTAGACCCGACGAATTAATAAAAGCAACAATCATAAAACTCCGAAAATATGATAAAGCACATTAGCATGATTCCTTAGCGCACTTCACATTTTGCAACAAATAACCAAATGTAAGTTTTATTACTGTATGAAAATTGTGATCTGTGATTTGCAGAGATTGCATTTCGTGAAATTCATCTGTGACGAAAAACATAACTAATAGCAATGGTTTAGAGTTGCGATATGTGATATCGATAGTTATTGCTCAAGTGCGCGAAATGATTCATATCTAATCAACTGGATATAATATCTAACGTCTTAAATTGATAGAATAGACATTTTACATAAAGATGTGTAAGAGATTTGATAGGAAGAATTATGGGTGATTAACAACATTTAATGGGAGTAAGGTTTAAAATATTTATATCTACTTCGAGCATGTTTTGAATGATTGAGCGCCATATTTTTTATTATATCATTTTTAAATTTATCCTTCTCTCCATTCATCTCAGATCTAAGTTTTCTCTATTCACTTGAATTCAGGAAACCACCTAACGGAGTAAGGATATTGGAATGAAAAAGAAAGGCAAGGAAATTTCCCAAACATCAACTGTTGAAGACTCATACATGTCTCCATTATTCTCAGATATGACCTGCAACAAGGATTGCGGTAGTTCCTCATGGGAGGAATTGTACCAGCTCTTCGAGAATGAACAACCAAGGGTAATAACCAAAATTGCTACAGCAAATGTGTCAGTTTCCTCAGACCCATCTTATTTCGATGTTGCATGCTCATTTCTTCACAAAGTAGCAACGAGGCCAAATATTCTCCCCTATACTGATATAGTTAAGTGGGTAATTGACCACCTAAACATATCAGATAGGACATTTAAGAATTCAAAGATGGAATATATTGGTTCATTCACGAAAGAAGATTTGAGGATAATGTATCACTTACCCATCCCGCAACAGAACTATGACAAAGCTTTTGTCCAAAGCTTTAAAAAGAAACATACAGACCTGATGAAAGTTATAAAGGAATGGACAAACTCGGTACGTACCCGATAGCACATTTACCTTCCCTTATTATTATGTTGTTGGAATGTTATGTAGATTGTTTGCAAAGCCAGCTACTACTAGGTTTTCTGTACACTGGGTCCCATTAATTGACGCAATCATCAATTCTTTAATTCTGAATTGGGAAAATATCATGTCTGATAATTTGGCCAGAAATATCATGGAGTATAGAAGTAAAAGAAGTGTCTCCTATAGGGAAATACCCCCCTTTTACATGAGTTCCTATGTCATGGATGCAATTTTTATTTTTTATTTTTTATTTTATTTATTTTTTATTTTTTATTTTTATTTATTTTTTTTTCGTGTTTTCCTACCATGGGATGGAAATGGACAACCCAAGACCCCACTCCAATCCATATTTACCACATAAGTTCCCAGATGTACATCTAAAAAAATCATCTAGTCAGCTTAGTCAAAATGACTTTGAGGCCTTCCAAACATACAAAAATAAGAGATTGGAAAGAATTCCTTTGGATTTATTGTTTATTGAAGATGTTCATAGACTACTGACTCCAATTATTAGCTTGGATAACGAAGCCAAAGATATGTCTAAAGATGAATCCCAAGAAAAATATAATAATGAGTCAGGGCAATCAGAACATAAATCTCAGAATTCGGATCACTTTGATAATGAATCCGAAAACAAAAATGACAACCCAAAAAAGGTAATTTATAAAGTAATCAAAGAGATTGAAATGCAAGAGAAAGGAAGAATTAATGGAACTAGATCATCTTCCCAATAAATTCAACACAACCAAAATACACCTGGTTAGACAGAAAAATCTTAGCCAAAATATTTGAAGAATGAATGGGAAACATATTCTAAGGCACTGCAAACGCCACAACCAAATCCTAATACTGAACAATCTATTAGTTTTCAAATGCTAGAACATTCTCACAAATTAGTGGAAACTATAATTCTGCTACAATAGGTACCTGAAACTCATGATCAAGAGATCATTTCGGCCTACCCTACAGAGTAGATAGTTTTACAAATTGAAGAAATTCCTTCACTGGATGTCTTCTACTGTCTTAGTCATAAGGCTGTAGTTAAGAGAAGAAAAAGGAGAAGAATGGATGATACAGTTTCAAATCTTACAAATGAACCTATTGACGTTCTATGGAAGGATCCTCTAGATGATCCTACTGAACATTTAACCAAGCTATCACAGTTTGCAGGGGCATATGATACTGCCACTATTGATAAGGCTATCGAAGTTAAATTGTTACTAAAGCAAAGAGAAGACAAAGTACAAGAGTTAGTGAGACTGTTAGAGTAAGAAAATTTTAACTCCAGCAAGAAGATGGAATTGAAAATGCCTCAATTTCAAAAGGATTTTGAAATACTAACATTGTAGCATCAGGTGCAACTTACAAAAAAGGAAACATAACTTGAAGCAATAATGAACAATTTAAAAATCCAACCACATGTAGGGAAATTCATAAAAGAATAATTGGACATGAATGCAAAGATGAAGCAACAAAAATAAGTATTTTGTCAACAAGCTTCAATCACTAACTCTTACTGTGATTCATGTAAAATCCCGATCCAGCAAGTGGCTAACAGGAAACTTGAGTGTGAGAAAATTGAAAAGAAGTTTAATGAGTTCATTCAATGGCAAGCATCTGACTCAGGAAAGGAAGCTGATCTACCCCAGGTAGATAAATTTCACAAGGAAATTTTATTTAAGGATTGGGAAGCACAGGTAAGACAAGCAGACAAGGCAGCAACAAAAGCATCAAGGTTAACAAAGGAAATTATTAAATCTATCTATGAACATATTTTGAAATCTGAGCTTATCAAAGAGTCCACAACTGAAGTGATCTCAGAAATAAAGCCATTATAAGCACAATGGAAACAAAGGACAAATATGCAGGAAGAAATTATTAAAAAAGTAAATAAGTTTGATCAAGAAAATTATTGGAATTTTCTGATCAAACCTTGTCATCAGTACCAAACCCTACAGTCATTAACTGATTCAAAAAAAAGTTCGCAGCCAAAACTTTCAAATGCAGTATTCAAGGGACAGATTAGATCAGGAATTTCGTAGCCAGCTCAACTTAAACCTATGCTAGATATTTGTCAACTTCGAGATCAAATCCACAAGGAGGATCAACATTCATAGTTAGATTGTTACTTTATTTTCCTAGATTGTAGTTGAAGTTTTCTATTTAAGAGGGTGGTTGTTTGAAATCTTCTCTAATTTTTTGTAATAATATATTTTAAATATATTGTAGTTTATTATTTAAACCCTTCTCATGCATTTAGAGAAGGGTCCAGAAATTTGTCAAAAACATTTGCAATGAATGCAATTATGTAAGTTTGAAAATCCTTTGATGGATTAATGGAATAAAGTCTGTTATCTTTTGACATTTGAAAATGTTTAACTGATGTTGCACTATTGTGCTCTTTAAATTGCTTGAAAGTGAATGGAGTGTAAAAACTTTGGTAAATTTTATAATTATATATTATTATTGATAAAAGATGAGATGATTGCAAGTGAGGATCACCAAGGCTTTAAATACAGCCTTATGGTGTCCCTTGGCGAAGAGGCATGATCTTTGATCATGCCCTTCCACATTAATAAACCTAAGATAACTATATGTAACTAATAATTAATAAAATATACATAACATTGCCCCTCTCTTAAAGATGCTTTGTCCTCAAAGCATACGTAATGATGGACAATGTTGACGAATGCCTGGGTTTCTTGAGCGGTGGGCTCTTGCTTCCCACCTTTTAAAAAGATCGTGGAGCATCTTCTCGAGTTCAATATTTTGGTGATGTGGATAGTGACAAGATTTGATATTGATAGGGTCAGATCCTATCTTGACTTCTATTGGATGTTCATGTTCCTTATTAGGAGGTATTTTTATTGGCAGGTCTTGGAAGACTTTTTCATGTTTCCGAACTATTCCTTGTTCTTCTGGTGATTCTTCGTTATTCCTTTTTAGATTTAGAGGTAAGTTACCAACAATTATCATTTGATGCAACTTCTTGCCATTATTAACTGCTTCCTTCTTAACAACCATATATGCTTCATCACCGAAGGCCTCAACAGCTTATAGCACTGTATCAGTGGCTTCGGATCTGTGTATC
Organism: Pinus albicaulis; assembly: GCA_034641835.2. Lineage (NCBI taxonomy): Eukaryota > Viridiplantae > Streptophyta > Pinopsida > Pinales > Pinaceae > Pinus > Pinus albicaulis. Next base: position 5,179 of record JAXQQM020073288.1, read on the forward strand.
TCTTCACATTTTTCTTTCAAATCTAGGGATGAAACTTTTTGCTGTTTATAAGCATCTGGATTTTCATGGTTTCTTTCATTTTCAATGACTATGTTTGTTGTTGCATTTGTGATAAAAGTCACGTTGAATTATTTATATGGCTCCTTCACCAACATTGTTTCTTTTTCTACCATTGGATTTTCATTTATATAAAATTTCTCACTAACTTCTGTTGCTACATTACTGGCTTTATTAGTGGATTGAGTTGCATTTTCTTCTCTTGGTTTCTCAGCTCTATAATTTTCATGGTTGATTTCAGAGTCTCTACTTCTAGGTAGTTCAACGCTATAGTTTTCATGTGAACTGATTTTCAATTCAACCTCATTTAATTGCTCTTTTTCAAACATGTTATATTCATGATTATGATCTGAATTAGCTGCATTGTTCAGTTGATTATGTTCAACATTAGGGAACATTGGTTCTTGTGTCTGACTTATCTTATCTATCTTATCATTTAACTTATCGAACAGTTCTGTCATTTTTTTCATTGCTTCGCTATGATTTTCTGTGGCCTTTTTATGATTTAGCCACATTTGTCTTTCTATTCAATTTCTCGTATCATGAACCTTTTTGATATCATTGGAGTTTCCCGCAACTGTACCTTCGAGACCGACTAATATTTTTCCAAAGTCATCTGAATTATTATTGATCCGTTTCTCGAGATGCAGCAATTTTTTCTGGAATCCGGCCATCGAAATTGATGACGACATACTCCTCATACTCCTTGTTAGGGCTTATCCCCTTTTCCTTAAAAGCTTTGTCCTCAAAGCTGTATTTTTTGACAATTTGCTTCACTTAAGATTGATCTTCTTTGGCATATGTCATTCACCACTGGTACCTTCTCTTGTGATGTTGTCTTTGAAAATAGTTTTGTTTTGTTTTGTTTTGTTTTATTATTTTTAATCAATTAATTAACTAATATTTAATTAATTAATCGAATTAATAATAATTTTTTTTTTGACTAATTTTTATATAAAAATTAATTTTAAATCAAAATTTATGTAAAAATTGAATTATTTATATATTAATATATAACTATATTAAATTGATATAATATAGTTTATATTAACGAATTTCTTTAACAATATTATGGTGTTATAATATGGTTTCACCGAAAAAAAACACGAATTAAATGTGATTGACGGGTTACGTAGTTGAGTTAACAGTTGTATCGTATGAAGATATATCACAACGGACAGTTGTTTAATGGGAGACGGGAATGAGGGATGAGCGGATGCCGGCCGGGGGAGGGTCGGGAAGTTGGCGGGACACACTTGAAGTGGGGAGAGGAATGTCAGGGCCGAGGTGGAATTAGAAGCAAGAGGCGGGAGTGACACGGAAGGCTGAAGGCGGGGTGAAGGCGGCATAGGGGGATGACAGCTGTCAAGAGAAGGTTGACGGGAGATGGCGGTGGAAGACACGGGGCAGGGAAGTGGGCGGGGGTCGGGTAGCCACGGTGGAGTGATAAGGGGAGTTATCGAGGACTCAGGTGATAGCAGATGGGGGAAGATCGAGGGCGGAAGCGGGAGGTGGGTGACGGGCAGGAGATTATTGGCCGGAGTGTGGGTGGATGTTTACAGAGGGGCGGGTGTTTACCGTGGGAGGAGTGGGTAACGGAAGCCGCAGGGGTGATGAGTGCGAGGGGTATGGGACTGTGAGATGAGGGCCGCGGGGGAGTGGGCCACGATAGGGAGGCATAAGGAGTGGGGCCGAGTGAGCACTGTGCTGTGAGGGGGTGGGTTGAAATGAGAAATCGATAGGGAAGGGAAGCAGAGTGAGTGGGCGTGAGCGTAGCATATGAGCTTGAGAGGGGAAGGCTGTGGGGTGTGAGTACAGTGAGGGAATGAGTGTGAGAGCGTTGGGAGGGAAAAATCTGCAGAATTTTTATTTTTATCTTTTTAAATCAAGGTTGCTACCCACAAGAACTTGGTAAAGAAAATCCGCAATCTGGAATTCTTGTAATTCCTTAATTTTGGGTGATCACACAGATCCCGAAGAGCGATGGCTCTGATACCAATGGAGTGTAAAAACTCTGGTAAACTTTATAAATATATATTATTATTGATAAAAGATGAGATGATTACAAGTGAGGATCACCAAGGCTTTAAATACAACCTTATGGTGTCCCTTGGCGAAGAGGCATGATCTTTGATCATGCCCTTCCACATTAATAAACCTAAGATAACTATATCTAACTAATAATTAATAAAATATACATAACAGTGAAGAGGAACATAAAAATACTATCATTTTATATGAGTAGGAATTCGTATATATGGCACTTCTATTAATTTATATTAAGTTTTTCTTTCTAGGTTGACAATTATCTTTTTACTTGAATTATATATTTGAACTGTTATCATAAATGAATGTTCAATGAAATTCTGTACTAATATTTTTCTATGATTTATTATCTAATATATAATCACACATATGAATGCGATATACATTACATAATTATTTTCATCAAACTATTTTGTTAAAAGAATCATCTTTACATAGTTTTCATCTTTTTCAACTGTTAAATAATCTTCATTACTAATAGTTGAAAGATATCTTTTTAGATTGCATAAAGGAAGAAACACCTTGGGTATATAATAGAATAGATAGTTTTAGATAAATGCACGTGATAGATTAAAATCATTTCCCATTGCATGTTATATAAACAAAACACACCCCAAAATCATCCTTATTTGGAAACTGGTCCCTTTATCCCCAGTCGGAGCCACCACACCAAACAGAAAAAGACTTGCTTTAAGTTCCGGATTGGGTGGTTTTCCCCCATGTTGTTGCAACGGAATTATGAGGCATCAACTCAACCTAATAAAGAGAAACAAAGACAAGAGTATAACTAGTAGTAAACCAACAAAAATAATAATTAGGAAAGAGAGGTATAAGACACTTATATTTTGAGGATAGAGGGAAAATTTTCAGCTCCATCTCGATCCTTGCAGAAGTCATCCATATGAAACTCATCATCAACATGTTTTCATTCCTTCCATGAGAAAGGGTATATTGTTTCAATAGAAATTTTGAGCTAGATCTAGTTCTAGGGTTTTGTTCATAAACCATATGGATTTCTTATCTAAGCCCTTTTTTCTTGCTAGGGTTTAAAATCCCTATATTTCCAATTATGGAAGTTCATATTCAAGTGTGTACAACCCTAGAAGGTCACACATGAGATGAAATCCATAATTATCATAAAATAGTTATAGGCAGAGTGTCAAGATCAGAGATATTCTAGTAAGATGTGTTTATGATAGATCCGTATCATACTTTTTTTTTGCTACAACATTTCTAGCAATGATATTTTTCATAAATCAGCTAAACATTAGTTTTGACTCTTTCATCAAGGAATGATATTCCAATAGATTTCAAGAGGCGTATGTAAGAACCAAAATTTCTTCATAGAATTTTCTCACAGATTGCACTAAGCTCCTTTCAAGATGGGTATCTCATATTCTTCAAAAAAATTAGTGAGAACAATCTCCAAATTATGGAAATGACTCAACTTACCATGGCTTCTTCAGAAAAACTATCAAAATATTAAGATTTTGTCTTCGAAAGTATAGTCTCAAGAATGATGAGATACTCATCCTCATTTTTCTTGTCTTTCTTTAAAACTAAGTTACTTAAGTCAAGTGTAGCGAATGATGACAATTTATTTTTCTTGACTTGGAAAACCTAAGTTCATTTCAATATCCTTTCTTGACTCCCTTTGACTTAGAGAGGAACTATATTGGAGAATTAGTTAGAGATTAAAGTTATACATCATATCTTAGTCATAATCATAATATTTGTTGTACAAAGGACAATATCTTATTGAACTCAAGGAAGTGTCCATATTGTCAACCAAACACATCAGGTTCATTGTCATTGCATCTTCCAAAGGTGGCTTGCAGTCCTTTGATCTGAGAAGTTAAATATCTTGTAAGATACATAAATTAATTTTCATTCTTCAAGGAATATTGAGATCAATCCTTACTCTATAGATCTAAATAGAATTTTCAACTGGACTTCTACTTGGCCTCACATTCAAAGATTCAAGGAGACATTTAACTTCCCATTTAGCATATGAACATTTCGATTTTATCAACTGCGAGACTACTACTCGCAATGCATCTTGTCTTGTATAGAAACATTGTCATGCTTTCTTGATGGCCATATCATATCTTCAACACTTCAACTAAAGCATCAATTCATCTACATAGACGATCTCAATTTTAGAAGCCATATCAGTCTTTAGCTTCCTCCAAAGTGACATAGATATTCACAGTAGTAGGATTAAAAACATGAGTACAAAGATTTAGATTTCACTATATTGACAAAGGTAATTTGGTCTGACACACTTCATATTTTTTGAGGTCTCTACCTTCCTAAAATTCGTGTTGAAATTTGCAACAAGAAGAGGCTTCTAATTTAATTTCCCCTTAATTAAATTAAAAGTAAATTGTAATTCACATCACATGACAACTTGTACAAGTTAACTGAGTTGGGAAGACTTAGTTAGCTCAGTCAATTCGAGTTGGGGGTCAAACTGGAGGGATGTAGAGTTCACTCTAAGTTTTAGGGGGTCCAGTTGTAGTTTATTTTGAGTTATAATTGTTTAACTTACTTATTTGAGTTAAAATCAATTTAACTATTTCTAACTGATGGATGAGCTAGTGATAGGTCCAATGAATTAAATATGATTTAATTCACATGCAGTGATCAATTAGATAACTAATAATTCACTCTAAATAGTTTTTGCATGTCAGTTCTAAGGAAGGCCCAGTTGATATTGGAGTTAAAGGGAAGTATACTATCAGTTGTATAATTAGAAAATTGTATAGGTCACACATTGGGTAATCATGATGCCTTGGATGTATTGCGCAATAAATTAATTTGAATTTACTAATTACTAGAGGCTTAATTCCCTTAGCAATGTGTGAGTAAGGCTAGACAGATAGGGGAAAGGGATTGGTTAAGTATTGAACCAAACTTGCTCAGATCAGGGTGAGTCAGTTAGAGATAATGCAGAGAGCTTTCAAGCCTGAGAGACGAATTGTATTGTTTCATATTCTTGACTTAATGAAATATAAAAATAGCGGGGGTTTTAGCTGAGGCTTTCCCCAAATACATCTTTGTGTTGTGTGATTGAAATTATTTCTCTTTTTTGTTCATGTGATTGTGTGATCGTAATTGGTTTCCACAATTTGTAGAATAGATTCAAGTATTTTATTTTATCATATTACAAGATTAGTTGAATATATGTGGATTTTTTACATGGTATCAGATAAGGAACCACTATAAAATAGAAGAACCAAAGTTTTTTTTGAATAGGTGAATCAAATTTGCAAATTTATTCTTCAGGATCAACAACCGATCAGGATGCATTTTTGTGGATTGAAACTCAAATATTCCCTTGAGGGTAGTTCGAATTACATAGCTTAGAAGGATAGGATGGAGGAAGTGTAGGAGGACAACAGATTGAAGGAATTCATAGACAATGATATTCTCAGGCCCACAACAACAGATGCTCAATATATTGATGCATGGAAGAAGAATGTAGCAAAGGTGAGAATGATTCTATTAGAAGGAGTTCGAGATAATATTGTCTTGAACCTCCACGGGAAGGCCTTAACATATATGTTTTATAATATTAGTGACCAAAGGAAGCTGACCTTGGAGGAAAAGCTCAAAAATATCAATATGGAGAAGGGAAAGACGATACCAAAATACTTGATGAAGTTCGCTCAATGTCGAGATGAGATTGGAAGTGTTGGTGTGATAGTTATCGAGGACAATCTGCTGGTCCTAACACTTATAGGCCTTCCCAAGAGGTGACACAACTACTAGGAATCAATGAATGGGAGGGAGAAGCCACTAGAGTGGGACATATTGTGGTCCAAATTGGTATAAGAAGAGATTCAACGGAACACCAGAGATGGATCCTCATCAAATACTGATGATGAAGAGAACTGTGCCTTGGATGGAAAGGAAAAGAAAGGGAAAGAGAAGGTGTCCCATTCCAAATCAGATTTTGTTCAGGTAGGAAATAATGGAGAATTGTCAAAGGTTAAATTTTTTCACCTTCATGAGCTTAGAAACTATGCTACAAAGTGTTTGCAGAAGAAGACCGACAAGAAGCCCTTAGGAGGAGGGACAGGTTAAGCACTTGCTTCATAGTTCGAGTTGGATTTCACTCTCATCGCATGAATGGTGTCATCAATGATGGGTTACATGTGGTAGTTATATAATGGAGCTTCATTCTATATCACTAAAAAAAATAATTCTTTAGTAACTTGGAGGAGAAGGATCTCTAGATGCACATTGAGATGGGAGATGAAGGGAGGTATAACGTGACCAAAATAGCTATGGTTACCTTTCATAGGTAGTTTGGTACTCCTCTCACATTAAAATATGTCATGTATGTTCCTGGCTTAAAGAATAATTTCTTTTGTCTTGCTATGTTGGAAGACCGTGGCTATGATATGATATTTATCAAAGAAAATGTGTTCCTTCGTCACAAAGCCATGAGATAGGAAAAGAAGATTGGGGTTCGATAAAGAATCTCTACAAATTGGATGTAGAACACTGTGATGCCTTGAGCACAAAATCAAAGAAGGTGGAGAGTCGAGACATCGATGAGTTATGGCACAGAATATTGGGCCAGCTACACCATCGCACTTTGAAGATCACGCAATAGATTTCTACAAGACTTCCCAAGGGTACACTTGAGCAATGAGATACATGAAAAGGGTGTACATTGGGGAAGTACACCAAAGAAATCTTTCACGATAAGGAAATTTGAGAAAACATGATCCTTGAGAGAGTTCACTCAGATGTGTGTGAACCTTTCTCGACAGCCTCCACAACAAACCACATGTATTATGTGATTTTTGTAGATGATTTTTTATGCAAGTGTTGAATTTTATTCATGCAGAAGAAATATCAGACGTTCTCAAAGTTTTGTGAGTTCAAAGTAATTTTCGAGAAATATATAGGGAAGAAGGTCAAGGCTTTCAGAAGCGAAAATGGTGAGGAATATATCTCTAAAAAATTCAAGAAATTCTGTGCTTCAGGAGGAATTCAACAGGAATTGATAGTACCTCATAACCCACAACATAATGGGGTTGCAGAAAGGAAGAGCATAAATATTCTGGGAGAAACACGAGCGATGTTGCATGATCAGGGCCTATCGTTGCATCTGTGGGTGGAAGCACGCAACAAAACATAATTTGTGCAAAAAAGAAGTTCTCATAGGATACTTGGGATGAGTACATCAGAGGAAGATTTTTCAGGAAAGAGACCAGATGCGGTGCATTTTAAAATTTTTGGTTCATCATTTTATTTCCATGTAACCAAATATTCCAGGAAGAAGTTAGAGCCAACAATTGAGATGGGAATATTTGTGGGGTACACTAATACACCTCACAACTATGGATGTACTTTCTAGCACACAGGATGACAGTGGTTAGAAGGGATGTGAACATTATGGAAATTTTTAGGTCTAAAATGGGCCTCCTAAGGAAATTATAAAATAATAGTGGAAATAATAAAATAATATTGTATTATATCATTAAATTTTAGAGGGAAAAATAAAAAACTACTTTTTCAACTCGTATTTTCAACGTATCTTCATAACGGTTTACTCAAATTTTGAGCAGGAACACTCGTTGGATGCAAATTTGATTCCTCATCCCAGGAGTACCATGTTGCATACTTTTTATGGACTCTGCTACAAGAAAAATGAGAAATACATTAAAAAACGTGATTGAAATCACATTTTTTTCATGTATTTCCCATTTTTTGTTTAGCAGGGTCCATCGAAAGTATCCAACATGGGTACTCCTTGGATGAGGAATTAAATTTTGCATCCATTGAGTACTCTTGCTAGAAATTTGAGTAAAAAATTAGGGAGATAAGTTGAAAAAGTAATTTTGTTATTTTATTATTTATTAATCTTTTTTCTTTTTTACCCCAAAAATGATGAATCATCCCCCATGGTTGAAACTATCATATTGAATCCTATTGGTTCTTATAACGTTTATTTTGGTTGTGCATTTTTCTTCGGAGACCCATTTTAGACCTCAAAATTTCTCTAATGATTCGATGAAGAGAAGGCTATGCAAATTTCTCTTGAGAGGGAGCTTCAGTTGGATGCAGTTGAGGAGCTCTTGGCTCCAAAAGAAGAACCTCAAGATTTGGAGTAGTCACAAGCAGAGGAACAGAGAGTGGAAGTACCCACTCATGCAAAGAAATCCCGAGACGGAAGTAAGTGAACCAGAGAGGCTGACAGGTTGGTGCTTGATGCTAGAGAGAATATGGGAGCACCCACATCACAACGCAATCAGAGAAGGTCCCCAGAGCAATACACTGGCTACATGGCTCTTATGAGCGAGAGTGTAGAGATAGAGCCATCCTCTTTCAAGGAAGCAGTGTAACAACCAAATTGGGTTGATACCATGGTTAAGGAGTATGACTCCATTATGATAAAAAATACATGGGAAGTTATCCCAAGACCGGAGGGGAAGTCAGTTGTAGGATCCAGGTGGATCTACAAGGTGAAGCAGGAAGCAAATGGGAGTGTGGAGAAACATAAGGAAAAATTTCTGGCCAAAGGGTTCTCTCAGGTGGAGGGGATTTATTATGATGATACCTTTGCACCAGTTGTAAGGTACTCATCAATCAGTTCCATGCTTGCACTTTCAACGTAGATGGGATGGAAAACAAATTAGATGGATGTAAAGACAACCTTCCTCAACGAAGTGATTGAGGAAGAGGTGTACATTGAGTAGCCGGAAGGTTTTGAGACCTTCGACAAAGAGTCACATGTGTGCAGACTCAAGAGAGCACTGTATGGGATGAAACAAGCACCTCATGCTTGGGACACCGAGATCGACAACTACTTCACCGGGTTGGGCTTCACCAAGAGTGAAGCATATGTGAACCTTTACCATATTGTGGTAGAAGGTAAAATTTTGATCATTGTACTTTATGTCGATGATTTGATATTGAAAGGTGATGAGAAATGAATCTCTTGTAAAGAGGATCTTACAAGAGAATTTGAGTTGAAGGACATGGGGCTCTTGCACTATTTCTTGGGATTGGAAATTTGGCAAAGAGATGGGGAGATATTTGTATATTAGGAAAAGTAGGCCAACAAGATTCTGAGCAATTTCCACATGGAGGGCGTCAAACCCATGGAGACGCCTCTAGTAGGAAACTAGAGGAAGGAGGATGCTACTTCATGCGAAGTAGTATATGCTACCATCTACAAGAAAATTGTGGGTTCACTCATGTATTTGTTGAACACACGACCAAACATATACTATGCAGTTAACCAACTTAGTCAAGCTATGGTTAAGCCTACCAAGCTCTTTTGGAAGGCACACAAGCATGTGCTGAGAAACATCATAGGCACTACATAGTTTAGGCTATGGTACAGGCAGATAAAGGGAGTGAAGTTTCAAGGCTTCACATATGAATATTTGGCAGGAAGTCCATCCGACACGAAGAGCACATAAGGGGGCATCTTCAACATTGGATCAACATCAGTTTCCTGGTACAATAGGAAACATATATCAATTGCACTCAGTTCAACATAGGCACAATACATGGTGGCCAGTAGGGAGCATGTGAGACCATTTGGATGAGGAAGACACATCTTGGTTTGTTTGGTCGACAGATGGATCTGATGGTGATTTATTATGAAAACCATAGTTGCATCTAGTTATCAGTTAATCCAATTTTTCATGACAGGTCCAAGCATATTGATATCCAGTATCACTATCCTAGAGATTATGTGCAGAGGCAGATTATGTCATTAGAGTACATTCCCACAGAGGAGCAAGATGCAAACATCTTGGTGAAGGCATTGTAAAGAAGAAAATTCGAGTTCCGTAGAGGCAAGATCTGGGTAGTAGAAATTCCCTTTCTTATTGAGAGGGAGTGTTGAAATTGGAAACAAAAAGAAGCTTCTAAGTTAATTATCCCTTAATTAAATTAGAAGGAAATTTTAATTCCACATCCTATGACAACTTGTACGAGTTAACTGAGTTGGGAAGACTTAGTTAGCTTAGTCAATTCGAGTTGGGGGTCAAACTGGAGGCATGCAAAGTTCACTCTAAGTTTTATGGGTTCTATTTGCAGTTTATTTTGAGTTATAATTGTTTAAATTAATTGTTTGAGTTAAAATCAGTTTAACTAGTTCTAACTGATGGATGAGCTAGTTAGAGGTCCAGTGAATTAAATATGATTTAATTCACATGTAGTGATCAATTAGATAAATGATAATTCACTCTAAAGATTTTTTGGATGTCAGTTCAAAGGAAGGTCCAGTTGGGATTGGAGTTAATGGGAAGTAAACTATAAATTGTATAATTAGAAAATTGTATAGGTCATCAGGATGCCTTGGTTGTATTGCATAATCAATTAGTTGGAATTTCCTAATTAATAGGGGCCCAATTCCCTCAGTAATGTGTGAGTAAGGCTAGTCAGAAAAGGGCAAGGAATTGGTTAAATGGTTGGACCAAACCTGCTCAGATCAAAGTGAGACAATGAGAGATAGTGAAGAGAGCTCTCAATCCTGAGAGAACCATTGTATTGTTTCATATAATTGACTTAATGCAATATACAAATATCGTGTTTTTTAGCTGAGGCTTCCCCAGATACATCTCTGTGTTGTGTGACTGAAATAATTTCTCTTTCTTGTTCATGTGATTGTGCGATTGTATTTTGTTTCCACAATTTTTAGAATAGATTCAAGTATTTTGTTTTAGCATATTACAAGATTAGTTGAATCTATGTGGATTTTATTCATTTTGGCCCCGATGCCTTTAAATATTAAAGCTGAGGCATCCATTAATCTATTAAAACATATTGAGGAATTTTGGCTAATCTTCAACATTAATTGGAGACTTTGATATTCTTATAGATGCGAGAATGATTTTGACCCTAAATAAGGGTTTCAATCCTTTTGTTGCTCGAACTGAGGCATTGACTTGAAAATGATTCTTTGTTCTCTTCCTGAGAAACTCGGTTATTTTGGACTGAGATCTCTTTCCGAGGTTGATTTCATACTTCTAAGTTATTTTGGATCAAGGCCTATCCTCATACAATTTGGGCCAAAAACACAAATCTTCAAAAATAGTGATTAGGGCTCTTACAACAAATTCTTGTGTATAAGGTTTTCATCATTGACTTCAAATATTTTCTTCAAATAAAAATGACATATCTTGGATTTCATTTGAAATCTTCTCCCTCAACTAGGGATTCTACGAATGATGTTAGAAAAAACCCTAAAGTGTGGCTTGAAACAAAAATGATTCCATCTTCAAGGCTGATCTCCAACCATATTCTCTAATACCATGTTGCGTTTTAGGGATTTTCTAGACTGATAATTACTTCCAATAATTTCTTCATTATGTTATATTGCATGTCAATCATTATTAAGAAATTACACATTTAAAATTGTCAATAGTAGAACAATAATGCCATAAAAAAAGAAGAAGAGACAACCAAGCACAAGAGACACAAAAATTTCCAAACCATGGGAAAAAGCCAACAACCTTTTCTTAGAGAAATTATCCATTCAATAAGAGATACAATCTGAGTTTTTCTAGTCAAAACAAATCAAACTGACCAGAAACCAAACCCAAGTGACACCTGGTCAAACTCCCCTCAACAAGCCTCAAACATTCATCCTTCTCTACATTATAAATTCGACCTTCTTTGGGTTCAAATAATCTTGTTCTTGTTGCTCAAATATGCCCATAAATATGTCCTTCATAATTTCCTTATATTAGCCTCAAATTCTATTTTTCTTATGATATGAAATAAGCCTCAGAACTCGTCCTTGTTATGCTTCATATTGGTCTGAATTGATTCTCAGAAGTGATTGAATTGGATGCTCAAAAGTGGAGGATGAATGCAAATAAATTGTAGTCGAATTGCCAAATGGGCATGACCCTTAGTTGGATTCGACTTGAATTTACGCTGGGCCAACTTAACAAATTTTGGAGGCAAAATTGAAATTGAAAATTGAAAATTTCCTTTATTTGAAGCCAACTCGAAGTAAAGATTGTATTTGAATTTTTGGATGGCCAATACAAATTATGAAGACCGACTGAAGCTACAAAAACTCTAATAGGGAGGAATGATTGGATCCTTCCCACCTAAATTTAATTCCCACAAATGATATAATGTGCTTGGATATAATGGTTTCATTTCCATAAGTAAAATGATGAGGTTTGATGTAATGGTTTCGAGCTTTCAACATGAATATTACCTCACTTATATAAATATACAAATATTTCCCAAAAGCAAATAAAAAAAAATCATATTTTTTCCATTAAAAAGTATGAAAAAACATATAGAAATACAACCTTTAATCCAAAACATTTCAAATTAAAATGAATTAAAAATAATTATATTTTTTCACAAATTTAATATAAATGATTAATTTTTCATTAAAAAAAAATGAAATGCAAGAAGACATTTAAAAATAGAATATTTATTTAAAAAGAAATTAAATTAAAAAATAAAATGAATTATAAATTTATTACAAAAACAAATTATATATATATATATATATATATATATATATAATAAAATAAAATAAAATAATTCTTCCGAAAAAATCAAATTAAAAAAAAATAAATTAAAAAAAGAAAAAATTGGAGAATCCCCTCCCAACCCCTTAATCCCCCACATCTTCACTCTTTCCTACTACTTATTTCCTTTTCCACCCCCACATATATATGTTTTTTTTTTCTTTTTGAAATTCTAAAGATAATTTTTCTCCTTCATTAATATTATTAATTCTCTCTCTCTCTCTCTCTCTCTCTCTCTCTCTCTCTCTCTCTCTCTCTCTCTATATATATATATATATATATATATATATAAGTTGGTATTTTCTTTTTAATATTTATTTTGATTTTGAAAATAATATAGAAGTTTTTTTATTTTATTTTTTTATATAAAAATCAATTTGACTATAACAATATTGAGAGGTTAGGCATGATTTAAAAATTGTTACAACTTTTGTGTGTGTTGACACTCTTCAACAACAACAAAATGTTGCCTATGGGGTGTAGAATAGACAATGACATGGTGTTCTGTTAAGGCACTTTGTGGTGAAAAGATCATTGGTTTTAAACTTTATGGGAAAAAATCCAACCATGCTAAGAGTTGTTGTTGCCCAGACTAGGTGGGATCCCCATGTGATTTTGATAACTTAGATTCCCCTGGGTCGTGGTTACTCAAGTCATATGTTAGGTGTGCCAGTCATCTCAATACTCACATTGCTTGACAAAAAAAAAAAAAATACTAGTAGTGCCTATTTTGGGTTTAGTTGATTTTAGGTCTCTTATTGTAGTGGTAGTAATGTTCATGGCTATGGTTTCAAAAAATTGAAATTGCAACTTTGAAAAAAAAGGGGAGAAATACTAGGAACAATTTTTATTATTATTTTGTGTTGATTTTGAAATTTTTGTTGCAATGGCATAGGTGGTTAAGGTCATGGATTCAAATTAGTTGTAATTTTAACCTAAAAAGGGGGTACTTTGTTAGCATCAATTTGGATGTGGTGATTTATTTTATTGTTTTTTTGGCAACATTACAATGTTTTTAAGGCCATGGTTCGAAAATCATGGTAATTTTAAATATGAAATAAATGATGCTACCTGTAGCACTACCTTTCAATTTGAGGACAAAAATGTCAAAAATATGTGACCTCTTAAAAAGAGAACTTTGTAGGGTTCTTGTTGAGTAGATAACTATGTTCTGTGTTTATTTATCGTACATTTTTAGGACACTATAAATTATCTTTCACACTTTAAGGATCCTCATCAATGGAAGATAAAATACAAAAATAATCAAAATATTCAATATTATAACCATACCTTTCCAATTGATTCCCGCTTTTTAACTTCTCCTAAGTTGTTGATTTCTTTTGTTTGACTCATTTGTATTCCCCTTCAATGGTATGTTGGTGTTTTTCATTATGGGTTCCTTCAATGCAATGGTGTCATGTATAGGAGTTGAACTAGGATATAGTTGCTTTGATAGGATTGGATCTCATGTTGTAATCTCTTGACTTGCCTATGTCAATTTTGCTTTGTTCAATGTCACCGTCATCCATGCTAAAAGTTATGAATGTTCCTCAACCCAAATTTTCTCAATTTTTAATGGAACTTGATTCTATACCAGTTTTTGTGATGTCACTCACTCGTCGGGGTGCTCCTTTTGTTGTCTAACTTCTTATGTTTTTTCTTCTTTGATGATGACATATTGACTATAAGTACTTATTTCCTTATTTGAAAGCCATAGCTTGTATCCATTGACTCCAACAAGCATTCCATACCTAATGAATGCACACTTGTTAAGCCCTTTGGTAACCCTGGGACCCCTTATTAAACCCTAGATATTGAGTTATTACATTTATATTTTTCTATTGTTAATGTTTTCCATAACCTTTCATTGCACCCTTTATTATAATTGTATGCTTTGTCTCTTATGTGCGCGTGTGTGTTAAGGAAATCTAGTCCTAGGATCATTAGATCTTTTGTCTTATACATTGTATTCATTGTAAAATGAGGTTTCTCCTTCAAAGTGGATTGTAAGTATTGAATTATTATCATTTTTAAGGCACATAATTCAGAACATTTGGTATCAAAGCTATGATCCTATGGTTTTAATGCTTCAAACGATTCCTCATGGAATTTTCACTATAATTTTTTATTTATTTAATTTGTGAAGCTTTAAACTATAGCATTTTGGGCATCTAGAAGTACATCGGACCAAAATTTCAAATTCAATTTCACTATAATTTTGGAGATATACCTTATGTAAGTTAGTGTTTCTAAATGGTCTTGAAATTAGTCTCAAATGAGTGATCTTGACATTTTTGCTATAATTTATTTCTTGGAAAGATTAAAACCGTGAAACCATTAGGGAACTTTTGAGGTAAAAAATGGGCCTATAAATGAAGAATGTACTAAAAAAATCAACTTTAAAAGAACCATTAAGATTCAATGGTCATGTCATCCCAAGGGGTAAATATTTTTAGAGGGAAAAGAAGAAAACTATTTTTAATAATTTTTACTTATCTCCTTGTATGTTAAATCAAATTTCAAATGTGTACACTTGTTGGATGTCGAATTAGATTCTACATACAACTATTCACCACTCTGCATAATTTTGAGTAGATCCACACACTGAAACATTCAAAATATATGAAAAAATGTGTTTGCAGAATCTAATTCCACATCCAATGACTATACACAGTTGAAATTTGAATAAATTTAAAAGGATTTAAGTTGAAAATACAAAAAAGTCTTTGTTATTTTCTTTTAAAAATTCATCTATTATTTTATTGTTTTTCTTAGGAGACTCATTTTATAACTCAAAATTCCCCTAATGTTTAAGCTGATTTAGGAAATATTTGCACATACATGTATTCAAAATTTTAAATTCAAGTTCTCTACAATTTTAGATATATACTATATTGAAGTTAGGGTTCGTGATTGATTTTGAAAATTGTTTGAATTGAGTGATTTTGGCATTTTTGCTACAAATTTTTTCCTAGAAAAATTCAAACTATAGTTTCTAAGAAACTACTGAGAGATCTCTATGTATAGATGGTTAAAATTTTAGACTTTGGTTCCTTACAATTTTGAAAATATACCCTGGAGAAATAAGGGTTTGTGAATAGTCCTAAAATCAGTTTTAAATGAGTGATCTTGGAATTTCTGCTATAAATTTATCCTAGAGAAGTTTCATACTATGAAATTTTCAAGGATATGAGGATACATATTGAGGTAATATAGATACAAATTTTAGAATCATATTTTGAAAAATTGGACATGTGACACACTATAAAAGTTTGTTTTTGTGAAGAGGCCAAAAGTCAACAATTTTTGTGAAAGTTACAATAAATTTCATTTAGCATATCAAATTTTTGGTCATACTATGGGATTGTAGAGTAGACATATACATAATTAAAGGTCCAAATTTTAGACTCAGAAGGACACAAATTTCAGAGATATGTCAAGACAAATGTTAGCCATCTAGGTAATCTATAAATTAGAGTTTTGAATGGTACATAACTTAAAATTAGCATAAATTTTGATTGGAAGATTTATTTTTGGTGATTCAAAATTTGTGACACAAAAGAAAAGAAGAGAATTGTTATTTACTCACATGGCTCCTAACGGTATTTCAAAATTTACTTCACCACTTAAATATCCAAAATTATCATCCATGACTCATGAAAAAATAGAAAATGTCCAATACCAGGTATCCAAGTTGGAAAGTCAATTGTCATAGTGCAATGATTAGTAAAATAATATGGAACAAAATATGGAAGAAAATAAGGCAAAAAAACAAAAAAAAATTCAAGGAAGAAATAAAAAAATCCATAAAGTCCATGGGAAGGCTTCCCTTGGAGATACTTCCAGAAATGGATTTTGAGATCCAAAGAAATCATGAAGATAAGCAAAATAATTGTGTTTTAACTCAATCACTTATGGGGAGTATTTTATTGCAATTGGAGACCAAAAATATTGAATGAGAAAACCACAATCATGAATTTTCACTCCAACATCCTCATCATGAGGGATTCAATTTAGCACCAAGTAACTATGCCATTTTAAAGATAAACATGAGGAATTTTAATTGTAACAATCCTGTGACATGAACATTCGAGGTGGAGAAAAACTTTGATTCACACCAAGTGATATCCTTACAAAAGGTAAACATTGCATCCATGCTTTTAGAACAAGATCAAATTGTATGATATCAACGAACTAGCAAAATGAAAAAGGATTCTATTGTATCATAGTCCATTTTACAAAGGAATCGATAACACATTATGGATATATAAAGATCAATAAATTCTTTAGTCAATTGGAAAATATTTGATAAAAATTTCTAGCCATAGAGCACATTCAACAATTCCAAAAGTTGAGTCTTAGGGCATAGAACATTTCAAAGGATAATTATTTATACGTCTTCATGGGAAATTTAAAGGAAATCATCCAACATGAGGTGTGTATATTTGATCCTAAATCTCTAGAGCATGCTTTCAATTTGCAAATGAAAGTTGAAAATAAAAATATGGATACTAGAATATTATTCAATAACCATAGTTAACATCATGCTCCCTCTCCTAATCTCAATCAATTGGAAAAGGTGACACCTTGAAAAATGGATGAAACAAGATCAAAGGGAATATGTTTCAATTGTGATGACAAATATAGTAAGGGACATAAATGCAAGAAATGTTACACAAAGTGGGATGATTCAAATTATTTGAAAAGTTCCAAGGGCATGGTGTTGAAGTGAATCAAGCATTCGCCAAGGAATTTGAGAGAGGAGAAGTCGACATTGGTGATATTAGATTGAAAATTACAATATTTCCTTGTAGAAACTATTTAAATACCCAGGACCGACGAGAATTAGTTTAAGGTTCAAATATTCAAAGATTATTCATAGAAGAAACTTCTAATAATTCAAGGATGGTGATAAACTGTGCAAAGGGAATTCCTGTATCAACGCTCAAGAATGAGATGCCTTCTCTTTGTCATTCAGAAGTTCATTACTTGTGAAGGGAGGTATGTAATTGTCTTATTCTATCGTATTCGCCTTCTAATGTATTTTCAAAAAGTTCGAGAAATCAATTTAGCATACTATCTTATCTGTAGTCTTAAGAAAATGGAATTTAATATTTAGAGGAATTCAAGGATTATTGACTAGTGTTTATATCATTTCGGTCTTATTAAAATCTTGCTGGAAGAATAATCATGAGAAAAGGTAGATAATTGGGAGGATTTCCTCCTAACAAATTACTTCAAGGATGTTCCTGAAGAAAAAAAAAATCCTGAGGTTCCAAAAGGAAACACATAAATGACATGGTTTTGATTGTGGAAACACCAAACCCTAATCTTGTATAAATTCATGAGGATGTGGACACTCCAATTCTGATCTTGTGGATCTTGTGAAAATTTCACCTTAAGCACCTAGGAAATTTCATTTCCGACACCAGGAACATTCTTGAGTTTGAGTTTGTCAAAACTCTAGACCCTTAGTGTGTGAAGCCTGTGGAGATTTCAAACCTTGAGTCAGTAAAGAAGAATATTTCAAGTTTGAATCAACAAAATGTTTGAACAAAAACTAAAAAATGGAAATCAATGAAGTAATTAAAAGAAAAGGTAAATAAGTCACCGGGAAAGAAATGTAATAAAACCCATGTGGTAGAGACAAAACAAAATCCAGTTATAAATAAAACCTCAGAGAAGAATGGCATAAGGAGAAAGGGTTTTGAGAAAGAAATTAGTCCAAAATCCAAAGGAAACTATCCTAGAGTTACTCACAACATGACAAAAGGAGAAAAATAAAATGATAAACAACTAGTAAAATTGATAATGAAGAAAAAAATTGTTCCCTATTGCAACATAAGTCGGTAGAGAGGAATCAATGGTTTCTATTAGTTCCAATCTATTCAGCCTATCACCAATGATCAAATATTCTCTTACCATATCTTATTAGGCTCTCAAGTCAATTTTTTTTCATTTCATTAGGTCTTCAAATAAAAATTTGGTCACTGGCTAGTGTGTCTAGGGCTATTTCCACTCTTTTCAAAAAATTTCACATGCCGGTCCTTGTCATCACTCAGTTCAGTGTACCATCATTGAAATATCATCATCATCACTTTTGTCAACATCATCATGGTTTTGAGACAAAGGGATTCGATTCAGAGAGCCAGAGGAAAAGATCAACCCTAGCACCCCTGCTGTTGATCCCCATCCCTCTGCCGCCGTCAGGCCACCACCTGGCCCTGGAGATCTTGGCGCCCAGAGGACATTGGCCCCACTTTCGCTCCAGACTTCTCCTGTAATCGACCACACGAGCAGCTAAAATAGGGAACTCAAATTTCACACAAGTTTTGGGAACCCTGCGAGAGGCGCAACCACTGAATATGACTTGGAAGAGGCTCCTCCTCGCCAACAGAACCCCGACAGCCATGAAAATGGAAAAAAGATGGCCCCCAGCCCCGTGAATCTCCTGAAAGATTCCTGGAACCTCCCCGCAGAGATTTACAACAACCTAGGATTTGAGTGCTCCAATCGGTCTCCATGGCTCAGCAACTCAAGGATCCAACGCGATACCTTGGAGTGAAAAAATATGAGCAGCTCTCACTCATGGGATTGCACCAGGAAAACAGAAAGGGCCATGACATGCAAAGATCAGGCATCGATATTTAATCTGGCCTCCAAAATGCATCTAGGTAGCCATGGTTTCTTAGATCTACCTTGCCCTGCCTTTCAAATCCAGATCTTGCTCCTCACGGGAAGATCCATGATGCTTTGGGTACGCTCAACAAATAGAGTACAAAATCTCCTGCATGCCCTTGAGCATAGGATAGGGATTCCCTCAGCTCTTCAGAGACTTCTATATGGAGGTAAATAGCTTGATGCCTCTTTTCCCCTTTCATTTTATATCATTGAAAGAGGTGCTAATTTAGCTTTAACCCTTCGTTTGAGAGGGGGCGCTGCTGGGAATTCATCATTTGCACCATATTTATCCTACAAGGATGCTATCCATGCACAACCCAAGAAAAATGCTCAATTCCCCACGGCACCCAAGCCTTTTTTGGTTGATAAGATGGAGGAAGTTCCCTCCATAGAGATTTCCCATTCAGATCTAGCAGATCAGCTTCAAAAATATGCAGAAGACGCTACCATTTGTAGATTCAATAGAATTTGGCCTCGCACAAAGGATCTCTATGAGTGGATCTACGCCAATTGGACCCAGAACTGCATGGTCATATTCTACTCAAAGGGTTTCTTCATAGTAGTGTTCGATCTCAGAAAATATTATCAAAAGGCCTTAACAAAAGGTCCGTGGTTTTGGGGAATAACAGGGCTATTCCTCACCCCCTGGTTCCCAGATTTCGACCCCTCTACAACAATCATCACCAAGATTCATGTCTGGGTCAGACTTCCCAATTTACTCGCCCATTTATGGCACTTTTCTATCTTCCAAGGAATAGGAAACACCTTGTGACGCTATCTGATAACAAATCCCCTTCTGGAGGACCAAGGACTATACACATATGGAAAAATATGTGTTGAAATAGACATAAGTAAAGGTATGCCCGATCAAATTAATCTCAAGATTGGAAATTTAGAACTCCTACCTCACGTTCCTTTCCCAAAAAAAAGAAAAACAATCTCAAATCAAAATCCAAAAGATGGATACCATGTTATCTTCCTCCCATGGATGTCATTGATTCCTTGAGTTTAGATGAGGAGGAGATTGACGCAGAAATGGAGCATGCAAATGAGACGAAAGACTCATCCTCTGCTATCCCTAAGGGACCCCCAGTCATGATGATCTCTTAGAAATGCACTCATGAGTCCTCCCCTTCCGATATGGATAAGGAGATTCCTCCCACAGTTAACAAAAATCTACAAGTGGTTATTGCCCATCCACACCAGGCTGGATGGGTCAAAGTAAAAAAAAAATAAAGGAAACCAAATTTGCATGGAGGATTCTGCCCATTCTGGGTAGAACCTAGTATCTATCTTCTTTTGCTTCCTAGTCATGCTTCATGGCTCTTTTTCTTCTTTCATGTTCACTCTTCAGGACCGAGGTTGATAGTTTATCATTTCAGGTTGGCCCTTTTCTTGCCTCTCTTGATTGTAATCTCATCTTGTACCATATGATTGCTTAATAGAATTAGTCTTATTCAGAAAAAAAAAAAGAAAAAAATCATGGTTTTCTTTCATTTCAATGTCACCATTAGGTCATTAGGGTTAAGGTCACCAAAATTTGTCATTCCATGCATACATTCGGTAAAGGATTGGTAATAGGTAAAGTTGTTCAATGAAATTTGGTTTCAAATTGTAATTTATGTTTCAAATATGTAATAATTTCCTAATGTTCCTAAATCTGCATAGAAAGTTTCAAAGCTACATAAGTTTTCAAAACAAAATGAAAAGACATGTAGTGGGCCATCCCACTACTATGAATAAAATGACTCCAAACAAGTTATAATAGACCAATTCATTCATTATTTCTCATTCATCCCATTGTTCAAGAGCTCATACAAGTTAACAAGCACCTAAATAAAAATTCCAAGGTCAGAGCACACTTCAGAAGTTGATGCAAAGGAAACCAGCTGCCTTGTCTAGCCCCTACACCACACTACTATTCCTATGCTGCGTTTTTGGCCAGCCTAGGGTTTGGACCTGTGTAAAAAGGTTTCTAGCCCTCTTCCTACATCTTATAAACCTCCCTCCACTTTCATAAGGTCCATAACATACTTCCCTACCTCCTCAATTTTTCCTACACTCATCCTCACTCCCTAACCCCCCATCCTATCATCTCAAGTTACCGAATTCCCATCTCATGCCCCCCTAGAAAACTCTGTTTTCCCTCTTCTTGTCCACTAGGGTTTGCTTGCCAATTTATACTAATGAAAGGTGATAAGAAGCCCTATAACAGAGGAGGATATTTGTCCAGGTTTTAACCTCTAGATACCAAGGGTTTTATGTCATCACCTTATGCCAAACAATGCTTCCAAAGAGTGAATTGTTTAGGGTTTTGTGAATAAGTTGAACAAGTCACATATCATGCCAAATTGACCAGTTTGTCTGACACTCACCTTAAAAAGTACAAGGTTATGATTGTAGGGGTTAAATTTACTATATCAACTAATGTAGTAAAATTGGCCACTATATCAACTGATGTAGTAGCATTGGCCATAGGAATACCTAAACAAAGTGAGAAATGGTTCAGGAACCAAGACCTAGAGATTCAAAACTACAAACCCAAATCAAAAGTAAAGAGAAGGGTAAGTTGGATTTTCTTACTGATGCTTCCCTCATAGCATAGAATACCATCTCAAGTCTTCATGAATCAAGTCTAGAGAAATTTTGAGGAAATTTGGAGAAAATTTGGGAAATTTGAAAAAATCTTTGAAGGCACATTTTCCAGAAATGTCTTGTTTAGTCATATTTTTGCAGAACATATTGTGGCCAAACAAAGATGAATTTTTGGAAACTGGAGGAGGTTTCTATTCCTAAGATACCAATGTACACTAAAATACTTCATATTTTACACATTTATTACATAATGAGATATACATTCACATCTTCACAACCTATTGTTTTGACTATGCAATGTCCTGTTTATGCCACCTTTTTGCAGAGAATATTGTGGACAATCAGAGAAGCCCCTTGGGAAATTGGAGGAGGTTTTTGTTCCTAACATGAAAAAAATAAAAAAACCCTCTCTTTTTTTAAAAATTTTTCATGGTTAAAGAAATATTTCTCCCGTGTGTGAGGCTTATTTTTGCAAAAATCCTAGAACTTTTGCATAGTTTTGGTCCAAAAGCCCAACGTGGGCCATGCTGCGCTTTTGTTGGGGAGGTACAATGGATGCATTCTCAGCACTGGGGGATTCCTCTTGATAGTAATTCAATCCTAGTCAACGGTGGAGCCATGTAAGCCACTTTTGGAGGGTCAAAATGTCCAAAAAATAGCAAACAATGACCTTTCTGCCTCTTTTTGGAGGCCACGCTGCGCTTTTTGAGTACTCTTGGGAGAATGAATATTTGGAAGGATAAGAGCCACTTTTTTGAGTGCTTGAACATCTTATGATGTATTATAAATCCATGGATATCCATAGAAACTTTTAGATCAACATTTGGACACCTAGAAGAACTTCAAATTGCCTTTTTCCCCAATGTGTGGTGCTTTGTCCAGCAGACATTTTTCATTGCTAGTTTGACCTAGTTTGAATTTTTACATGTGTAATTGATGAAAGTTGATGATTTTGTTATGTAATTAAGTTTAATTGAGCTGGTAAATAGTGAAATAGGATAGATTCATGCTTGTTAATGTAATTTTGGTCAAATGTATCTAGTTTCCTATAATGAGGTGAATTGGTTGACCTCCACTAGACATTAGGGTTTTGTTGAGAATATCATGTAATCAGCTCCACAACTGATGGATTCGACCCCTGAGAGAGGGGAGATGTTGTTTTGGTCTATATATATCATTTTCAGAGTCATTTGGCTAGTTGGACATCATAGGATTGTAACTATTGTAGCTTGTACTTTCACTTCCATATTCAGAAATCAAAGGATGCAGTTGCAGCTATTATCTAGGAATTCATGTCTAGTGAGTTTATGATAATGTTTCTCCGTTACAGTATTTATTGAATGATATATAACTCCTCTTTCCATATCTTGTATATTCAGTGGCTTTCCTTATCGTTCATAGGCAAAATTCAATTAATTTAGCTCTATTTATAGGATATGTCATTTTGTGTTTCATGCTTCCAGTTTAATGAATTCGTGATTGAACATGCTCATTAAATCCCTTTAATTTTTCAGACTCACCACCATACCTACAAAATAATAAAGCCATCATAGATCCACTTCTACCTTGCTCCTTTATATTTTGCAGCTGTAAACAATTTGATACCTAGACATAACTACTTGGTTTAATCTCTAATCCACCATCAAACCCTAAAACATTTCAAAACCTATGTTATGAAACCAACTCCAAAAATAGAGGAAAAGAGAGATCAATGCCTTATAAATAAGGCACTTCAAGGGGGGAACCTCCTTTACATTACATAAATGAAAAATTCTTGGATGATACAAATGACAAAACCTCCTTTCTATATATAGGAGTCCATGGGGTCACAATATAATCCTAGCCGACCTAATAATAATAATTTAAGAGCACAATAATAACAATATGTGGGTTACAGGGGCACAACAATAACCATAAGGGGGATACACTAACAATAATAAGAGACTACACTAGTAATATAGGGACCTAACATGCCCCTCTACTTCAAAAAAGTGTTGTCCTCAACTCTTGAGTAGATCCAAATGCTTCTGTATAAAATTCTCATCCTTCCATGTAGAATATTCAGTGGGTAAATTCTTCCATTTGATGAGATACTCTAAAACTAATCGATTTCGTAGCTGCCGATTTCTTGTTTATGTGACTGCTTCAGGTTCCCATATGATTTTTCCTTCCTCATCAAGTTTTGGAAATATTTTTTGAACTGGAAGTTTGTCACCTATAACCTTCTTTAAGCATGAAACATGGAAAACTGGATGCCCTCAAGAAGAAGCAAGAATCTCCAATTTGTATGCCATAATACTAATATTTTGCAACACCTTGTAAGGAACATATTACTTTAGTGATAATTTATTATCCTTCTTAGCTTGCTTGAGGGACATTTGTTTGTATAGTTGTAGCCGTAAAAATACCTAGTCTCCTAAATCAAAACTTCTCTCACTGCGATGTTGATATTCCTATTGTTTCATTCGATTTTGTGCCAAATTTAGGTTATCCTTTAAGATTTGGAGAACTTTCTTTTGATGCTCGATGTGATATTCCACTGCTTGAACCTTATAATTTTCTCTTAAAGATGATGTGATGGATGGTGGATGATATCCATAAAGTGCCATAAATGGGGTCATTTTTGCCGCAAAGATGGAAGAAAGTTTTATAACACCATTTAGCCATACGTAACCACTTAACCCATTGTGTTTATTTATCGTATAGAAAAAAGATATCCTTCCAAAAATTTATTCTATGTTTGACCATCGGATTGAGGATGATAAGATGAGCCATGAGCTAGTTGAGTACCCAAATAAGAAAATAATTTCTTCCAAAAATTTCCAGTAAAAATGGGATCTCTGTCACTTACAATAATATTTGGGTTTCCATGTAGCTTTTGAATTGTTTCCATAAATGCAGTAGCAACTATACTTGCTTTAAATAGATGAGATAATGCATAAAAGTGTGCATTATCAACTGCCACTGTGATGACACTCTTTCCTTCAGACTTAGGTAAAACTGTTATAAAATCCATTGAAATATCCTCCCAATGTTGACTTGGAATGGATAACAGTTGTATAAGACACATGATCTTAATTGTCTCAACTTTATTTTATTGGAAAACCAAACATTCTGTCACAAAATTTTGAATATCAGATTTAAGGCCATCCCAAACAAATTCTTTCTTCATCTTGTGGTAAGTTTTTAAAATTCCTGAGTGTCCTCCTAAGGAAGAAGTGTGCAATTCCAAAATAATCTTTTGTTTTAGTTGGGAATTATTACAAAGATATTTAAGCGATCTTTGTACAATAAGGAATCATTTTTCCAACTAAATGTATCAAATGTACTAGGACCTTATTGCAACTTTTGAATGAGTGTCCATAATTATTCGTCCTTTTTCCATTGATCCCTTGTTTCAGTTATCCAATCTGGTTGGATAATAGAAATGGAACAACACAATGCTTACACCTCTTCATCCTTTCTTGAGAGTGCATCTGCAACAACATTTAGCTTCCATTTTTTGTAGATGATTTCAAATTCATAACCCGACATCTTTGTGACCTATTTTTGCTTCTCTTATGAAGATAGTCTTTGTTCCAAAAAGTGTTTAAGACTATCGTGATCAGTTTATACCTTGAAGTCTCTTCCCATTAGGTAAGGTCACCATTTCTTGAGTGCATGTAGTATTTCCAAAATTTCCTTCTCATAAATAGCTTTCTATAAATACTTTCCTTTGATTGGACGACTTTGAAAATTAATGGGTCTTCATTCTTGCATTAAAACAACACCAATTCCATTTCCTGAGGCATCACATTCCACAATAAAGGTTTTTGTGAAGTCTGGCATAACTAAGACCAGTTCTAGGCACATTTCCTCTTTAAGATGTTCAAAGGCCTTAATTGCTTAAGGAGTCCATGAAAATGCATCTTTCTTCAATAATGTTGTTAGAGGTGCTACTATTCTCCCATAATTCTTAATAAACTTGCGATAATACCCTGTTAACCCGAGAAATCCTCGAAACTGCTTTATGGTTGTGGGGACTTTCCATTCCTTAATGGTTTTAATTTTGTTAGGGTCTAACTTAACACCCCCGTGAGATACAATATGACGTAGATATTCCACCTCTTGTACTCCAAAGAAACATTTGGATGTTTTTGCATATAATTGTTTCTCCTCCAATATTTTGAGCACCTTGTCAATATGTTGAACATGATCCTTCCAAGACATGTTGTAGATTAGTATATCATCAAAAAATACTTACACAAGTTTTCTAAGGAATGGTTTTAAAATGGAATTCATCAACCCTTGAAATGTAGAAGGTGCATTGGTAAGGCCAAAATACATGGTCAAAAATTCATAATGACCCTCATTAGTTCAAAATGATGTTTTTGAAATATCTTCAGTCTTCATTCTAATTTTATGATATCCTGAACAAAGATCCAACTTGCTAAAATAAATTGCTCCATGTAATTCACCTAATAATTTATCAATCACAGGAATGGAAAATTTATTTTTAATAGTGAGCTTATTGAGCTCCCTATAATCTGGGCACATGCACCGTGATCCATCCTTCTTGTGTACCAATACTACTAGAGTAGAGAAAAAACTTTGATTAGGTTGAATTATACCAACCTATAATATTTTTTCCATCATACGTTCAATTTCGCTCTTTTGGACATAAGGATATCTGTAAGGCCTGATGTTTGGAGGAACACTTCCTGGAATCAAATGAATAGCATGATCATGATCACGAATAGATGGGAGTCCTTTTGGAGTTTCAAATACCTTGGAATGATTGTCCAAGGATTTTTGGAGATATGGTGAAATAGATGATTTTGATGTTGGAACTTCTAGTGAGCATAATTGTGCACTTACGCCTCGTTTTTATTTCTTCAGAAGCTTTATCATGACATTAGAGCTTATTTTCTTTCAAAACTTCCTTGCGATACCACATAATTAAAATTTCTTTCCTTTCGAAAAAAAATTCAAGAAAATTTCTTGAAAATTAAAAGCTACTGTTCCCAAAGATTGTAACCATTGTACTCCTAGTACAACATCAACACCTCTCATTGGAATGGAAAGAATTGGAATATTCAATACATCTTCCCCCATGGTTAACTTGATATTATGGAATTTTCCAGAGAAATTTATAGTTCCTCCATTAGCAACCATAACTTGACACTCTGGTGCTGGGTATAGGAAGCAATTCAATTCCTTGGCTACCTTACAATGAATAAAATTATGGGTACTACTCAAATCAATCAACACTATTACCTTTTTCTTCTTGATATGTCCTTTTATCTTGAGAGTTTGAGGAGTGGTAATTCCTACCAATGCATTACAGGATATGGTCAGACTCATTTCTTCTTTATCTAGGGTTTTTTCCTGGTGTATATCCTCTTCTTTTGATGTTTCTTGTTCACTTTCTTCCTCCTCTTCAAAATATATGTAAACTAATTTCTTCTTAGCACACTTATGACATTTAGTGTATTTTCTATCACAATTATAGCAAGCCCTTTTGCTCTTTTTTCTTCCAATTTTTGTGGTGGAAAACTTGTAGGTTTTGGAATTCTAGAAGTAGAAGCACTTCCATCTTTATAGATGTGAGTGGTAGGCTTCCTTGTCACCATAATTTTACATTCAATTTTTATTTCCAACCTGAATGCCTTCTCCAATGAATCAGGTTCCCAAAGGCGAACCTCATGTTGGATGTTATCCTTTAAAGTCCCCATGAATACATCAATCCTATGTTCCTATGGAATATCATCTACCCTTATATCCATTTTTTGGAAGTCCTCAATGTGCTCCACCACTAAATCCTTTTGTTTGAGATTTATCAATTGGCTAAAGAAGGTGTTTTTATTTTTATCCTCATAACGTGCTATCATTTTCTCTGTAAAAATTCACCAAGTGACAATTTTTTTATGGGATAAAAGCTATCGATACCATGCAAATGTATTTTGTTCTAAATATAAAGTTTCAAGGCGTACCTTTTGTGTTTTTTGCACATTATTGAGATCAAAATATTGCTCCATATATAGAATCCATGTTACAAAATCCTTTCCATCAAACTTCCTCATATCTATCTTTGGAATATTGTGGGTCTTCGATCCAGCATTAGAGTTCATGAAATCACGATTAATATTTATTTTATTCTCATCATGAGTTTCCTCTGCTATCGTTTCTCCATTAGGAATCATTTCTTGTATCAACTTTGTCAAACCTTCCTTCAAACCTTCCATGTCTGCTTTTAGATCATTCTTCATGTCTTCCATGTTGTCTTTCATTTTTTCTTCAATGTCTTCCATGCCATTATTCAAACCATCCATCTTAGCTTCCACACCTTTCTTCAAACCATCCATCTTCGCTTCCACGCCTTTCTTCAAAACTTCCAATTCATTTTTTGTTGATCTTTGCAAGAGCAAAATTTGGTGCACTTGATCTTGTAATTTTGATATATCATGTTGCACTTCTTCATCTTCATGAGTCATAGTAGAGTATTCTGAGGGCTTAATGGGTGTTAAATCATTTTCAGGGGGGATTTTAGAACCCAATGCTAATATCTATGCTTCAATATGCCCTTGGAATCACTTCAAACATATTTTTCAAACAAGACTTATGCATTTTGAAAATAAATACACACCTTTTTCTTACTTTTGAGGAACTCGATACTGAAACTGAATTATCTCTATTATTTCAGATTTTCAATATATGAAATTTAGTCTTTTATTAGCCCTATGAATATTCTTTCGAATGCCACAGGTTTGACCTGATTTGGATGCTTCAAGACAAATCTATACCCAATATCCCACGATGACCTAATTATGGGTTGGTTTAGTAGAGAAAAGTTGTACGACATGCCACATGTCACCGTTTCTTCCTTCGGATATGAAATTGATACAAAATAAAAAAAAGTTCATTTACTTTCGACCAATTTTTACATAATTCCAATCCAATTCTCAGAGAGATATTTATGGTGATTTTCCCAAGGTCACCTAGTTTATATGAAATTCGGGAGCCTGCAAAAACCCTAACTTCCACATATCATATCTCCGAAAATATTGCGAACAAAGATCTGAAATTTTTACACAATGCTCCTCAGGGTTTTAGCTTCACATGGTAAAAATTTCAACTTCTGAAACTTTGTAGAAAAAAAAATTATAGCGAAAATTCCATGATGACCTGTTTGGAACAACGAAACCCTTGATTCCAAAGCTCTGATACCAAATGTTATGAAACCAACTCCAAAAATAGAAGAAAAAAGAGATAAACGCCTTATAACTAAGCTAATTATAGGGGGAAACCTCCTTTACATTAAATAAATGAACAATTATTGGATGATACAAATAAAAAGACCTCCTTTCTATATATAGGAGTCCATGGGGTCACAATATAATCCTATCCGACCTAACAATAATAATGTAAGGGCACAATAATAAAAATATGGGGGTTACAAGGGTACGCCAATAACCATAAGGGGGATACACTAACAAAAAATAAGGGACTACACTAGTAATATAGGGACCTAACAACCTACCTGAGCCTATCATATCTAGCCTAATATCCTTCATATTACAGTCAATACTTGACTGTGATCTCATAGAGAGAGCCCTCTCAGCGTGGTAGGGCTAGCTACTGGGTCAAAGTGGTCTGTGGTTACCTTTGTCCGTCTCCTTTTCAAATTTTGGAGAACTGGTGGAGTGCTAACATTTTCCACTCCTTTATCATCAACACCATTACCAAAACAAAAAAAGAAGTCTAAAAATTGAAAAAATTCAACAAGAAATTTATGATTATATCAAGTCCTTAGATAAATATGCATAATAAGAAAATGTACAGAATTTTTTTACGTATTCCCTTGATTACAATTTACCTATATATCTAGTTCATGGTCCAATACCATCTCCCATAAGTAATCCATCATTTGATGTCTTTGAAGAAAAATACACAATAAAAACATTGAAACAAGAGATCATAAAACTATAAGTCCTAGAAAGACACATCAAGAATGAGAATGAAGTTATCAAAAAAAAAATTGAAAGATGTTAAAAAGAATGTATTATTGGTATAACAAGAATTCAAAGACTAAAAAATAAAACAAGAAATACATTCTAAGATCAAGGATTTGAATGTCGAAATCCTCCTAAAGAAGCCAAGGTGGTTGATTGCCATGAAAAAGAAGAGAAATCAGAGTAATCTAGATATCCTTATCTCGACCTCTTAAACAATGTTGTAATAAGGATAAGTACAAAATTTTGCAAAATTTCAGCATGAGGACATGCAAGATATTCAGTGTGGGGGAATGATGAGGTAAAGGAATTTTCTCTTTTTGTCACATTGTTGACTTAGTTTTGACCACTTTATCTTTTAGGAATCCATCATATCTATCCTTTTCATGCTTTAATAATATTATCTATGCATACAAATTCTATATGAGCTACACATGTTACTGTCAAGGATTTTTAAAGGTAATATGTCCATTTTTCTATTGTTTTATATGTTTCTTCGCAAAAGAAAGTCAAAATATAATAAGTTTCAGAAATTGAAATTCATAGCTGCTCTCCAATTCTATAGAAAAATCACAAATTGGCATACTTTGAGAAGCAATCCAGCAAATCTGAGGGATAAAGAGCATGGAAAAATGTCTTGGGAAGGTTATCCACCCATCTGGAAAAACTAGAAGGCAATTGTGTCACCACCACAACTCAACCAACCCTCAGTCAATAAGGCAAGCAGTGACATATTACATCACAAGTTCACATGTTATTGTGGTAGAGAATTGTGGAATCATGGCATGGCATCGTGGTAGACATTGTCACATCGTGGTAGAGGATTAAGGGAAAAGTATCTTGGACAAGATATGATAATGATAAATTCATGTTGACAATGGCCAATATTTCGATTTCCAAGATTCACGAAATATGAATCATCATTAATATATTCTAAACTATAGCCATGAAAATATGATTCCTTAGTACTTTATTTTGAATTATAGCAATATGATTCAAAGTTTGTTGTTGTTTTAAAACTCTATAAATACTGCAATTCCTTCGAGCAGGATCAAGTTAAGTCTTATTTGTATAAAATTTATATTCCATTAATATAATCTCAATTCAACAAATTAGTTTTAGCAGAGTTTATAACCAGAGGAAAAAGTGATCACTTATGTTAAAAATTCATTGCTTGTAGTGTGTGTTAAGTTGATTTAGCAGGGTGAAATTTATTTGCTTATGTGTGTCAATATATTGAAATCTAATCACATTGATCTTTCGAATGAATAGGAATTATTATTTTAAGCCACAAAAAAATGATAATATAAGTTCTTAAAAGAAGTTTTTTTTACCAAATTATCAGATTCTCTACATGGTTATGAAGATCTATAAGTTTTTTAGAACCATCATTATATTGAGTTAGCTAGTTGTTAAGTGCTTTCATAAAGTAGCATCTATTTTTAATATCAATTTTTATTAGATTAAATTATAAGCCAAATCTTATCATATATTTTTCATTACATTTCATAAGATTACAAACCCAAATTGGTGATTTCATGTGAAAAAATTATAGTACAATTGAATTGATCAACATTTTTGGTGCAATTGTCGGGGAAGTATACATAGGATTTAAGTTGTCTTTTAGGCTACAAAACTTTGTGAAAGGAGAAACGATAAGATAAGAGGTAATAACTTGCACATCACCATATTAAGGTTTCTCCTAAACCTTGTTTGTTTCATTTTGATTACCTGCATAAGTAAGCATGATAAATCAAATGCATGTATAAAGAAATATATTCAGGAGGGATATTCATTAGAGGTGGAACCACTTTAATACGTCCACTAGTTCACATGGTGCAGTAAGAACCAAATCACAATCCACATCATGTATTCCTGCTATTATAGGTAGAAGAAGGTATCCTAAAATACAAGGATCTGAAATTAGAACTAGAGAAGAACCAATCTCTTTAACAGAAGAAACTATATTTCTCTCATTCAACACAAGTGAAAATTGCTACACAAGAGCTTGAGATACCTACTGAAGAAGAATAAGGAAGCTTCTTTGGAGAACCAATAATTAAATAACCAATTGAATAAAACTATATAGAAGAACCACACTCTCTTAGTTATGGAGAATAATTGTTTGAAGAAGAATAAGAGATAATACCTCCTAAATGGAATTAGAAATGGAACAAGAATATTAGGTGGAGAGGAAGGTGATAGTAGACCTCCACCCGAAGGAGGAAGAAGACCACCACCTGTAAGAGGAAGAGAAGGTGATGAAGATGATGATAATGAAAAATATGCATTGGGTTTTCCTATTCAAGATACGAATACTAATGTCAAAATGAAAAATATTTCTCCATCAATACTTCCAAATTTTTATGGTATGTGAATTGTAGACCTTGAAACTTTTCTTTTTGAGTTTGAAGTTCCTTGAATAAGTTGCAATTATTTGAAAGATGCTCAAAAGGTAAAGTTATTTCTAGCTACATTAAAATATTTCACTTTAAGATGGTTCATGGGATTAGAAACAAATTTTGTAAGATCATGGCATGCAATTATACATTTTTTTCTATAAAAATATAAATATTATTGCATTCAACATGATCATAAGGAATAAAGTTTTAAAATGAGTAAAAAAGAGGATGAAAATCTTGAATATTTTGTGGAAAGGTTTCTTTACAATGTTGAAAGGACAAAGTAACATAAATTAGCATTAGACTCTTTAAAAACCCTTTTAGTTCAAGAAATTAGAGATGAATGGATTAATCTCTTAAATTTGATTGGTAAAGGCAATGCATGACAACTTACTTTTGAAGAAATTTCTAAATTATGCAAGAATATATTACGAGGAAGAGAAAAATATGGTAAAGGTCCTCAAGATCCAACCATGGCTAGAGTAAGTAAATTTTCATCTGGTATGGTGAGTAGAACCAAAATTGGTCATTTATTAAAAAATTATAAAACTTATATTCTTGGAAATTTAAGGGAACAAATTTTTATGCTAAGAGTTCAAAATAAACAAAAGGAAGAAAATGTTGCATTATTTATATTTTGTCCTAGATGTAAAAAAAAACATCCTTTGAGAGAATGTCCCTTGGATGACATTAAAATATGTTTTGTGTAGTAAAACATGTGATAAAGGATTTCCCATCTCTACTGGGATTAAAATCAATTTATCAAGAGGATAATGAAGCAAATGAAGCCTTGAAAAAACTCTGCTCTATAAAACTAGGAAGACCTTGGAAGGCCTAACAACTAGATACTATGTAAGATCCTAATAAAAAATTTCATGCTTATTAAAAATATCCCCAAAGTAATTGGAGTACATCATTAACTTGGAAATCATGGCCACCTCAAGCTAAAAATAAACCTTGGATACAATGTTGTCAAGGAAATAATCCTCAATATTATCCATCATATCCCCATTATCCTCAATATCAAGCTCGACAACCATATCAACCTCCTCCACCACAACCTTAGTTGACTTCTAGTCAACCTCTCCAATTACCTTATACACAAACATCTCAGAGGCCTATCAAATTTCCTCCACAACCACTCTTAAATCCAAATAATAGAGTAACTTAACCCACTTCCAATGTTGAGATACAAAATTTTCAAACATATATAATTGTCCCTCTGGATCTAGATGTCATTCATCTTAGGTTAGGTAGAGCATTGCAAAATAATTCCCCTATAACCATCGAAGAACAAAAAGAGGAAGATATTCCTATATATGAAAAAAATATAAAGGAATTATGTATAAAAAAAGCCAGGAAGAAAAAAAGAGAGAACCACATAAGGTAAATCTTATTGAAAAAATAACAAATATAATGATGGGAAGAACTTACATGGAAAAATATTTAGATCCAAGAAGTCCCATTATGAAAATTCATATTAATAAATTGCAATTATAAATGCATTGATTGATCTAGGAGCAATATAAATGTAATGACCAAGTGTATTATGGATGAATTACAATCAAGAAACCTTTGATATACACTAAATGTGTTACACTTAATAGATAGATCCACTATAAAACCAAAAGCTGTGCTAGAAGATATTCTCATGTCTTTAGAATATTGGGAATGCCCAGTTGTTTTTATGGTTCTTAGACCTAAAAATGATATTGGAGGACACCCATTAATATTAGGAATACATTGATTATCCATGCTCGATGCATTTATTAATTGTATATCGTGTGATATGATAATTTTTAATGAAATGAAACAAAGAAGTTTACACTTTTTCCTCTTTCCAAATAAATTACTTAACTAGAATATAATGAATGGATTGAAAATGAAAAATATCATGAATTAATACAACTTGTTCTAAAAGTTTCACAAGAAATGCCTTTCAAACAAGAAGATGAAGAAAACCAAATAATACATCTTATAAACAGTTATGATTTTCTTCACTATCTCGATCAACTAACAAAAAAATCTCATGTGAATATGTTAGATAATGATTTTAAAAAAATGTAATATATAATATTTTTATCATGCAATTCCATGTTGTCATTAAATTCTATGGACAAATTTGGTAGTATTCATCTAGAAATTAATCCAAATAAAATTCTAAATAATAATTTTGACTTGGAAGAATCTCAAAAAGAACAATTAAAAAATATGCTACACAATCATGCCTCTTATTTTGCATGGAAATATACATATATGTGAGGTATCAACTCTAGTACTTACTACTTGTATGCTTCACACACACACACACATAGAAAATATTATAAAAATTAGACAACCTTAGAGAAGAATGAATCCTTTGCTTAGATTTTGGAGCCTAACCTTATTTTCATAGGAGCTTATCTTGCACTGCTATCAGGTATTCATGATTTGATTGATGTTTATCCTTTATCTATGATTTTTTTCACTTTCTTTTCTCTTAGTTAATTTCCCTAAGTCACAAGCTAACCTCCTATCTAAGTCTCGCCCAACAATTCTGGGCTTGCCTCCAGAAACTGCGCAATCCATGAGGGAAAGCAACCTTGATGTCTGGAATTGTGCAGTCATGACTGGTAGTCATCTTTGAGCTCAGAAAATGTGCTATCATGACAGTCAACCTAGTACTGGGCCCAAAAAATGCATAATCCCTCATTAATCTCAGAAACTGCGTAGTGCACTGCGCTGGAAATTTGCCTAGTTCCAGAATTTCCTAATATTTCCTAGTGATGTGCATGGAAATTTTTCCCAGAAAAAGAAAAAAAGCTAAAAAGGAAAAAAATTATCCCTAAAATATAAGGATCTATTTTTAGTAACATGAAGGAGGCACACTTGCTATTTTCGAAAAGTTTTTCCATGTGTCGCTTTTCCATTGAGTTTTGGCATGTTTGTCATAAGCCCTAATTTTCTCAAATCTATTTACTCAACGCCCATAGAGATCATTTGCGGACTCAATCTTGGAGCTATAGCATTCCTGAGGAGATCAAGGAACCTTTTGTGCGATCGTCGTCACTTTTCCGGGT
The DNA here is from genome assembly GCA_034641835.2 of Pinus albicaulis. Taxonomy (NCBI): domain Eukaryota; kingdom Viridiplantae; phylum Streptophyta; class Pinopsida; order Pinales; family Pinaceae; genus Pinus; species Pinus albicaulis. The sequence goes on from JAXQQM020073288.1 coordinate 40,542, forward strand.
AAGTCTCGCATTTATCACTTTTGTAGCTTTTTCTATCACTTTTTTCTATTTGGCTTGTGTGATTGTTGTTTTGCTTGTTTCTTTGCATGCATGTTGGCCTTTAATATTTATTTAGCTTGTAGAAATGTTGGCCTTTTGTGTTGTTTCTTGATTTTTTCATCGATTATTGTCATTGCGGCAACTCTCCTCACCAATTTGGTTTTCTTCCCGTTTACTTAGTTTCTGCACTTGATTTTTCTTGTTTCCACTTAGTCCTATCTACACTCAAGCCATCACTATCTCTCACATCTGCTCATTTTTCACACTTCCGTTGGGAAGATATTTCATTCCTTAGGTCATATTTCACTTTGCCCAGCGGGGCATTGCGCAATATTGAGGCTCAAGCTGAGATCTTGGCCTCTGGAATTGCGTAGTTCCTATTACAGGTTAGCCCTACTTTGAATTATGTAGTTCTAGGGCTCATTCTATATCCCTGGCCATTGATACTATGTAATGCAGTCTCTCCCAACTCACTGCCTAGGCTGAACTACGCATTGCATAGTCTCAAGACTCAAACTTCAACCTTGAATGATGGGATTGCATAGTGCGTAGTTTGTTTAGGTAGTTAGACCCTCTTGCTAGTGAAAATTGCACAATACTTCCCATCAGATGCCTGGTTTGTTTCTTAAACATGCCTTGAAATTGTCTTTCTTAAAATTGATGTTTTCTTTCCATGAGTGTCTTTTCTATCCCACAGGTACAAAAATGATTGAGCACCTCTCCAGCAGAAACTGTTACAATGGAAGACAAGAGAGAAGCCTTAAAAGAAACCATGGAAAGAAATATTAGGGAAGCATTTGATCAAGTTTTGGTTAAATTTCCAGTATATGTGGAAACTTAGTTGTTTTTAGAAAAGGGATCCAAACTCACATGGAAACAGATTAAAGGCGCTTTTGCAATGAATATTGAGGAAAATTTAGGGGACCTACAAGTTTATCTCAACATAAATCAGTCAATAATATACAACATTGCATGCAGGTATCCGCCCTTCCCATGTGCGGATGTGATCAACTGGGTTGTCTCACAAATTGATGAGAAAATTATGATATTGAGAAACACTAATGGACATAAGTTTGCTACTATCTGGCAGCGGATTTTCAATGGATGTATCATATTCCTGAGCCATTGAAGATCATGGAATCATTGTTTTATGCCACCCACAATTATGTGAGCACGAAGGATATCATTAAGATTTGGGTGAAGGATCCATCAAAGTTCAGGAAATTTAAATTGTAATGTTCCTTTTTCAGAAACATTATCAATCGACAAAGCAAATCTATTCCAGAGATAGACTGTAGGGGCATTTACTGGATTTTTCACCTTTAAACAAAGGATGAGCTCCAGAGGCTACCTGGACCACTAGCAGACTCTGTCTATAGAGCGTTGTCAAGAGATAATATCCCCAAGAGGGGAGAACAACAAGATTGGGAATCTCTTAAGATAACCCCAATATTGCAGCTATAGCAATAACAAATACATCAAATGAAAATAGCAGTGATACATGTAAACATTACATGTCGAAGAATCTAATGTCCATCATATAAGAACATAGCAGCATAAAATATACAACTCCTTTAGGAAATGATCACTCAAGCAAGGCACAATAAGCCTCAAGAAAACTGTACATGAAAATATGAGAAACACTATTGTATATAGAAAGCCCTAGGCCATGACTGCGCAGTTACATGAGGAACTTCTGCGTAAAAAATGAAAATACAATGATATAAAAATGTAGGCTCAAATAAATAAGGGGGAGCAAGATCTCAACCCCTGAAAATACATAGCATCAATCCTTTAAGAGGATTGGCTGAAATCTATGCAAAAATGCTATAATACAGAAATGTCGGAGTTGCAGTAGTAGCTGCAACTCAAAAGCTGGAAATACATGGAGAAGGCTAAAATGGCTGAAACTAATGAATAACTCTTCTCCAATGAAAATCTGAAGTGAAAGGTTGTTCCTTTCACCCAAGACTTCCCCTCCAAGTGACTGTCAATCCCTCACAGCAAATAGTCACCAAGAAGAATGATATCTAAGAGAGGGACTGCCCTGCCAATGATGGAATGTGGTTGGCCTGATGCCAAATATGGTGGTATCTACTCATAAACCCCCTTTTCTGATCTCCCAAGGGATGGAACCTCCCTCCACTGGAAAACTAGCTCCGGATGGTGTGTGGAAACCTCCCCAGCAACACCCAGCAACACTGCAAAATATCTACTGCAGAAACTGCACTGATGTAGATGGTTGAAGCTATGGCCTGAAGGCCTGAATATGGGGAATGGAGTGCAATCCTTCATGAGCTCCTCAAGAAGGAGAGTAATTCCTAAACAAGACTCCCTCGTGCCCGAAGGCACTGCAGCTCTGCTGAACAGCAAGAGGCAACAACAAGTCTCTAAGACTCGAATGTAAAATGATCAAAGATAATCTCAATGGCTGCCTTGCTCCTCTTTTAAACAAGTGAGCCTCCCTCCATGGACCCTACATCGAATTATGGTTTCCCTTCCTCTAGAAGCTTCCCTCCTATGTTGTCCCACTTAGTGCTTTCCAACTCATGCCAACGCAGTTTGACTTGGTCAACCTTGGCCTAGCCTTTATGCAAAAACCTCCTTTCACACATGGAGGTGTGAAATCCAGCTCCAAACATGATCCTCTTTCATACTTAGAGGATTTTTATTCTCTAATCATGCAAAGAATGGGTCCCCTACCCATTTTATTCATCTCCTATATAAAATTAACAAAAATTAATGTTCCATAAAAATTTGGAACATTACAGTCCTCCCCTCTCAAAATATTGCTTGCCCTCAAGAAATTGCAAGGATGAACTGAGTTTCTTTCTGACCTTCCTCCTGTAGCATCCTTATGTGATGATCTCCTTAAGAAAAGGATGCCATATTAGAAATCAAGCCTCCAAACTGTCCCTCCAACATATGCAATCTAGCCTTGGGGTGAACATTCCCAAAATAGCTATCATGTAGAAACAAATATCCATGAAGGAACAAAGAGCTGTCTAAGGGCCTCCTTGAGGCATAAGATCTGATATATAATGGGACTTAGCATCCCCATATTAATCTCTCATCCTCAAACCATCAATCATGAAAAATAATAAGCTTCCTCCCAACAAGGCAACTCATGGAAAATCTCCCTCCACCTTGAGCTCTAGAAATGAAGGTGGGCTGAAAATATGATCATGGCAAGCACTATAACTTGCCCCATGCTGTCATCTCCCCCAATTATGACAAGTGCGGAGTGTATGTTGATCCTGGGCTGCAAATGTATTGCCCTCAAATGGAAAAATGAAGAGTAATCCCCCAAGAATCTCCCCTCCATCAATGATAATCTAGTTGGCCCAAGACATGTCATCTATGATGAGTAGGACAATATCACCATAGAATTCTCCCATGACATGTTTTTTGTAGGTTATACCATGTGAATCAATTGCAAACAATGCCTCATAGGGTTATAATGTAACCTCATCCATTGCAGCTGCAGAAAATAACATGGCAAGTATTGCACAACAAATATCACATCTACTACTAAATAGTAAATAGATGAATGAATCAGCAACATAAGGTCAAACACCTGCCCATATACATACAATAGCTGGATAACATTACCAAGCCCATGTCTTACCCCAAAAATAAGTAAATATGTGGTTGTAGCCATGCCTCCTCTCATGTTCCCCTTAGAATATGTACTGCAGAAAATATGGGAGTCTTTCCTCATCAAGGACACATTCATCCCATGTGTCTCTCCTCTGATCATGTCCACCATTAAGATAACAGAAATATCAGCCAAGGAGACCATACTCAGTAATAAAATGAGGCAAGTACTGAAGGTTTCATGTTGTGCAAAGTTGTACCAACAGTCTCCCAAGTAGTCACAACGCAGTTTCCCAAACTGCTGCTTTGAGAAATGATATGGCAAGTTGTTTTCCATCTCATGAATAAAAATGTATTGTCTTACATCTGATAATGCATGGTAAGTGGCTGAACATAAATTCTGAACATACATGGAAGGTAACACTTGCCCAAGACCATATAAAAGATGGCTGTCTCCATCACATAGTTTGGCCCAATTTTGCTCATGGAGCAACATGAAAAATCTGCCCCTTTGAAAAGCCCCGCACTGCATCATAATGATAAGAGTATGTAAATCAGAAAAGGTACATACAAGAATCTTACTGTAGGTTAGAAGTGAGATGATATATGGATCTATGCATGTGATCCTCTTCCCAAATGACAGCGCTGTGAGCTCATGCAAAAAGGCTCCTGCCCATGCCAATCTTTGTTCCTTGACATTCTCCTTGCCAAGAACAACTCTGGTGATGTTGCTGCAAATATGGAGCTTCTCCCAAGAGGGAAATGTCTTCCAATAAATCCCAGCAAAGGAGTGATCCCCTTGCACTATGATAGTGCCCTCTGCTTGTGCTCTCTCCCATTAATGCCAAGAAACTCAAGTGATTGCTGCCTCCTCATGCTCACATCATATGACTGATATATATGTAATATCATGACTGATATATATGTAATATTAGAAATATGTATCCCTTATCCTTGCTGCCCAATGATGTAAACACCCTGCCACTTCTCCTCTTCTTTGGTACTCCTCCCATGAGGGCTACCATTCTCCCAAACCAATTCTTGCCTTTTGCATTTCATGAGAGTTTGAAATGCAGCTCCTTGGAGACCTCTTAGGAAAACCCCCTTTCCCATGACTATGTTGGATCTATGAGGATCCAAATGTGATGGAGGTGATGTCTCCTCTCCACCCATGTTCAACAGCGTTGCTAATTCCCCCAATGATGTAGCAGCTGTCTCTTCCTCCGGTTCACAAATTGTTTCATGATTCTTCATGAAGGTGTCATGGTTCACTTCATCCTCCAAAGGTTCACACTCCAACCTTAAAGGTTGAATGAAACTCATCAAAAGTGTGTGAGTATGAGGGTTCATCTTCTCCTTGAACCCTTTGCACATCACAGTGCAATCATGAGGTCCTAAAGTGGCCATGTGATTTGATCCTTGGACCTCTTGATATGAAATTCCACCATCCTTAAGATTATTTGCTGAAATAGAAGGTGGAACTTTACTCATATCTTGGTGGATCTTGGGACCTTCTTGTGTGGCTGCAATGGTTTTTCCTCCAATTGATTCTTCATCCATATATGTTGAAGGTTTCTCCTTCAAATCTATAGTAGCATTGGTGCAATCCTCCTCCCATGGTGGTGTGAGCTTCTCTTCCTTTGTTCTTTCTCCATCAAAGGTTTGGATCAACCTTTGAGCAAAGACTGCAAAATAACTCACCCTTGAATGGACTAAGGGTTTGTACCACCAAATAGAGGTTTCCTCCTCCATGTGCAGTGCTTCCATCTCCACTGCTTCTTTCTCTGCCACTGGATGCAGCAATAAAAATGCCTCCAGCTTCTTCTCCCAAGCTCTAGTTGAAGCAACCCCATCAAATGTAGAAAATAGAAACCTATTGCCTCTGATTTCTCCTCTTCCATGGGGCATTTTCTCCTCCATCTACTGAATAGACTGTGGGAATGTTGTAGCTCCCCCAAATGCTACAGAACGGGGTTTATAGTCACCCAGGTACTTGCTTAAGATCTGGAAATCCAAGCATCTCCCATGCTGGTCTTTAAGAGAATAGGAAGTGCATGGACCTTCCTCTTCTCCCCTTTTCTTCTCCTCCTCCTCAGGGAGGCTCTTCTTTATTCCAAAATTAGATGAGATTAGTCTCATCTTCTTCATCATTCTCCTCTGAAATCGAACTCACAGGCTATGCCAAGTTTGATGCTCTGATACCACTGTAATGTTCCTTTTTTAGAAACATTGTCAATCGGCTGTGTTGAAAATCTATTCCGTAGATAGAAGGAATTTTCTATCGGATTGACAATTTTTAAAACAAAGGATGAGCTCTAGAGGCTACCTGGCCCACTAGCAGACTCTGTCTATAGAGTGATTGTCAAGGTACAATATCCCCAAGAGGGAAACACAAAAATATTGGGAATCTCTTAAGATAACCCCAACATTGCAGCTACAGCAATAACAAATACATCAAATGGAAAATAGCAGTGATTCATATACACATGAAATGCCGGAGAATCCAATGGCCATCATATTAGAACATGTTAAAGATAAATATACAACCCATTGAGGAAATAAATCCCCAAGAAAGGCACAACAAGCTTCCCTGCAAAAACCGTACATACAAATTTCAAAAAACACCGCCGGGACTTCCTTGCACTGGGCCTCATAACTCCATAGTTATAATTGAGCCTCAAAATTGTATGCTTGCCTTTTTCATCTTTACTTTTGACCTTATATTTTTCCTTTGTCCACATATCCTAGACCCAATTGATCAATGAATTTAGTTAAAATTACTTTAGAATGATTAACATGACCGACTTGCTAAGTTTTAAGTGATTTTTGTCATTGTAATGCATTTGACCGAACTAAAATGTTGTAACGTGCACATTCCGTAGCTAACCTAAGGCTTATCTTCACAATTGCCTCACGTTTGGGTATGTTCTGTGTGGCTCTTTAAGAAAACTGCGATATGGGCATATTCCATCATTACAGCCCACATGGTTCGTTGCTCATCATGGAGGAAGAAACTAATTCTGGGTATGGTTTTGAACGTGGGGAACACATTTAGGAAGGAAGACTTCTATTAGGACTGTCTCAGTCCAGATGTCTTTTCCTCTTCACGCAGCCACTTCAAAGAGTCCTAACGTGATTCCGATAAGGAAAGACAATGTTCCTGAATTGTTGCAAGTATTGTTATGTGCATTTGCTTTATAAACACTTGGGAGACCGAGAGCTATGTTAGAGATTTTATATTAGATTTGATGCTAGATTTTGTTTAGACTCTGTGCTACATTTCTCAAGACGCAGAGTGTTATGTTCAAACTATTTCATCTTTAATGGAGCAGACCGTGTTGTTTTGAAAGCGTGATTTAATTTGGAGTTGAATTCCGTCAGGTGGTAGAGGGCCCCTGCCTCTTGCATGGATTTATTTGCGTAATTTAGATAAGTATTCTAGCTGCCTTTACGTTTCTGAAGTTGAATTTGTAGTTGTTTTTATTAGCTACTGTAGTTGTACTCATTCTAAAAACTCTTCCAAAAGAAGAAGCTCTTCCAAAAGATTATAATGATGAATGGGAAAAGGCTATAGTATTGTAGGATTAGAAGTTGAATTTGTAGTTGTTTTTATTAGCTACTGTAGTTATACTCATTCTAACTCTTCCAAAAGAAGAAGCTCTTCCAAAAGATTATAATGATGAATGGGAAATGGCTATAGTATTGTAGGATTTAATTGTAATTTTTGTTGTTCACTATCACAGTTACACTTGTTCCAAACACTCTTCCACAAGAAGAAACTCTTCCAAGAAATTCTTAAGGTGTCCAAGGCATAACTGTGATAATGAATGATTTAGTTGTGTGTTTTCACTAAGTACCATAGTTGTTCTTGCTCTTAAATGCTTGTCCAAAATATCATAATGATGAGTGGGAGATGGCTATGATATCTTAGTTTTTCATTGCTTTCAGTCTTTATGTTTGCATTTGCACTCAATTACACAATCAGGATTGTTCTAAAAACTCTTCCAAAAGAAGGAACTCTTCCAAAATACCAATCATGATAGACAAACAGACTATATAATTCCATAGAATAATGCATGATAGCTTAGTTAGGATGCTCCGGAGTTTAATTGCATTTAACTCATGTTCAGTTATTTTGTTTTGAGTTTGATGATGACTTGTAGTTCAGTATTGTTTTAGATTAGTGACATGTTAAGTTCATTCTTAGCTTAACTCATTACATTTGCACTCCACATTCAGATTGTCATTCACTGCACATTAGATTACTTCAGTTGTTAAGATTAACAAAAAAACCTTCATTATTTACAAACCTCTTCTTGTTCTAAAATCCATAATTGATCTATAACCATATGAACAGAAGACAATATCATTTTAAGGCCTGAAGTACCTCTGCAATTTCCTTATCATTTCATAAACAGAGCCCTCCCTCAAAAGACTACTTTGAAAAGAAATCAATAACTCTTGAGTAAGGTTTTGTGACATTCAATTGAATTGCAGAATAGAGTTAGAAACTAGTCCTAGAATAGAAGATCTTATGATGATATCAATGTTTTATTCCAAACATACTTCAACAAATCTCTAACCAAGGATAAAATGCTGCATCATTATAAGTTAGTTGTTTAAACTATTTAGTTAGGAAGATTTGCATGTTTAGTTGATCATTTCTCAAGTTGAGTTTATGTTTTTTAATCATTTCCTTAGAAGTCATTATCAAGCTCTGTTTTTTCTTAGTCATAGTTTAGATTTGATTCTACTTCAGTGTTTGCAATTGCATTTGTCATTTGTCATCAATCAATTAGGTCTCACTCTGTTTTTAATCATTAGCTTCCTTCCATCAGTTTTCTAGTCATCTCTCTTGTGAACATAAAACCACCAAAAGATCAAAAACATCATAAATCATCACAAAAGACCAAAAACATCACAAAACACTACACACAACGCATTAAGAAACAATCACCTAGGTACATACAGTACACTTCACTTCAGCAGTTTACCAACCTTGGTTGACAATTAAATGAGCTCAATTTAGGAGACTAGATTGAGACCAAACATTTTGGCGCCATTACCGGGGAAGTGAAAACTAGGTAACCTTTGTTTCTTAGCATCCAAAAACAATTATATGCGTAGGGAGAGAGATTCAAGGGGAATATTTATAAGCAGCAGAGGCAGAAGTTTGATTTCTAGAACACCACTTGTTTCATCTAGATCCAGAGCTAGTACACCTTCAACTCATACCCATATTCCATCCTCTCTTGATCCTAGACTTCTAGAAGACCTGAAATCAGATATCACATTAGAAAAACCTTCCACTTCATCCACTGAACCTGCCATAGAAGAATATCTAAAAACTCCTGTTAGGGACACAAACCTTTCCACTTCCACAGGAGAGTCAACCATGGCAGAAGAAGGAGGAGGAGGAGTTTTTAATGGAGAAAACACACTATTTGGAGGTAGAGGTAGAGGTAGAGGAGAAGGAGGTAGAAGAGAAGGAGGTAGAGGTGCAATTGGAGGAAGAGGTAGAATAGGAAGCTCTTTTGGGTTCCCTATACTTGATGAAGAAACTAATACAACCATGAAAAACATTTCACCCTCTGTCCTTCCAAACTTCTATGGACTTAAAACTGAAGATCCTGAAACTTTCTTATTCGAATTTGAAGTGTTGTGTAGGACTTATGACTACTTACAAGATGCTCAAAAACTAAAATTATTTCCTTCAACTTTGAAGGGAGCAGCATTGAAGTGGTTTATGAGTCTAATCAGTAGTTCTATTAGAACATGGGAAGATATGAAACAAGCATTTCTAGAGAGATATTTGGATTATTGTATGCCGGCTAATCATAAGGAAGAAGTGTTCAAGATGTTACAAAAAGAAGATGAAAACTTAGAAGATTTGTTGGAAAGATTTAATTACAACATCAAAAGGGCAAAAATGGAAAACCTAGATCAAGACACCTTAAAAGCTCTTTTGTTGAAAACAATTAGGAATGAATGGTTGGATATCCTTAACATGATGGGAAAAGGGGATATATCACAACTCACATTACCTGAAATATCGGAGTTATGTATTAACCTTTCAAGAGGGAAATCTAAAACTGTCAAAGGTCCAAGAGATCCTGCTCTTGCAAGGGCAAGTAAGTCTGCTTCTGGGACAGTAAGTAGATCAGAAATAGGACATATGCTTGATGATTTTAAATCTGAAATCTTAGGGAGTCTTAGTGAACAAATAGACACCCTTAAGATACAAAACAAGCAAAAATCTGAATCTGATGCCTTGGCAATCTTTTGTCTCAAATGTAGAAAGAAACATGCCTTGAGAGAGTGTCCTTTGGATGTAAAAGTTGTAGAGACCTGTGTCATTTGTTCTGAAAAACATGAGACCAAGAATTGTCCTTCTCTTCCTGGTCTCAAAGCTGTCTTTCAGGAGGAAACTCCTACAGATTCCACAGAGTCCCTCAATTTTGTATCTAGAAGGCCTTGGCAAGGACCTCAGACACAAGGATTCCATGATCAAATGTATAATCAACCTCCACCTTGGAATTCTTGGCAGCAACCTTGGCCCCAATTTCAAAATAAATCTCAATCTTGGGCACAAGGAACACAAAGTCCCTATGGAAGATACTCTCCATATTATCAGTATCCACCATCCTATCCACCATATCCACATTTTTATCCTCAAAATCCTCAACAAAATTTCCCTCAAAATCTTCAACAAAATTTTCAACAAAACCCTCAACAACATCATCAGAACCAACCACATCAAAATCAACCACTTCCATTACCATTCCCTCAAAAATCCAATCAATTGCCAGCTCAGCCCATACCAAACCCCAATAATAAGAACCCTTAGAATACATACATGATAGAAGGTCAACAGTTTCCAACTTATTTAATTACTCCTCTAGACCTTAGTGATGTTCAACTTAGGTCTGGAAGGATACTTGAAAAGAGGAAACCTTCTGTGATCATACAAGAACAAGATAATTTTTAGGAAGACTCCCTACGGGTGAATAAAAGTCTTGAGGAAGACACATCCTTTCAAGACCCACACATTGAAAAACTAAAACAAAAAGATCCAATAAATCCAACTCCTGTATTAGAGCAACCATCTACATCTACTTCTATACCTCCCTTTCCGGAAAGATTACAAATTGATAGAGGTATAGAAAAACAAATCATGGTGCCTAATTATGATTTCTTAGATGAGCTGAGAAATGTTTGCATTAAAATTCCATTATTGCAAGCCATCAAGGAAATCCCAATTTTAGCCAAAACAATAAAGGAGTTGAGTATGAAGAAAACAAGAAAAAGAATAAGAGAAACAAAGAAAATTCAACTGGCAGGAAAAATAGCAGACATTATGATGGGAAAGATTGCTATTCCAAAGTATCTTGACCCAGGAAATCCAGTTATCAAAATTCACATCAATGGATAGAGGATGAAGAATATTTACAACCACTCTTCACAATTTCAAAAATTAGTGAAGATAATCAAATTCTGAATACTCTAAAAAACTTTGAATCCTCTCCAGAACACAAACATGAATCATTTCAAGAGGGATCCGATATTGAGTTCTTGTCATCTAGGCAGATGTCTCTTCATTCTATGGACAAATTTGGTAGCTCTACAAGTGAAATTTTTCCAGGCAAAACTTTGAACATAAACAAGAACCTAGAAAAATCTCAACAAGAAGAGTTAGTCAAAGTATTACAGAGACATTCTTCTGCATATGCATGGGAATACACCGACATGAAAGGGATAAGCCCCAAGACTTGTACTCATCACATCTATATAGAGGCAAATTGCAAACCAATCAGACAACCTCAAAGACGGATGAATCCAAATCTTAGGGAAATTGTTAAAGAGGAATTGCAAAAATTGTTAAATGTTAATTTCATCTATCCAATTTCAGATAGTCAGTGGGTTTCTCCTTTGGTAATTGTGCCAAAGAAAAATGGAAAATGGAGGGTGTGTGTTGACTACCGAGAACTGAATAAAGCTACTCTTAAAGACCATTTTCCCTTACCTTTCATAGATCAAGTATTAGACACATTAGCTGGCAAAAAGTACTTTTCATTCCTAGATGGGTTTAGTGGTTACAATAAAATCCAAGTAGCACTTGAAGACCAAGATAAAACCAAATTTACTTGTCCTTGGGGTACCTATGCCTACCGAGTATTGCCATTTGGATTATGCAATGCACCTGCAACATTCCAAAGGGCAGTATTAGGAATTTTTTCGGATCTAATACATGACTGTGTAGAGGTGTACATGGTTGATTTCACAGTTTATGGGAATACATTTGAAGAGGCTTTAGAAAACTTGGAAAAAGTCTTAAAAAGATGTCAAGAAGCAAACCTTTCACTTAGTCATGAAAAATGTTTTATGATGTTTACCGAAGGTATTGTTTTAGGACACCACATTTCAGGGGATGGGATTAGAGTTGATGAGGCAAAAGTTGAAGTCATTTCTAACCTATCCATTCCAAGTTGTCAAAGAGATGTTAGAAGTTTTCTAGGATTTACAGTGTATTATCGGAGATTTATAGAAAACTTCACCAAAATAGCATCTCCACTCTTCAAATTACTCACCAAAGATTGTGAATTTAAGTGGACTTCTGATTGCCAGTTAGCTTTTGAAACCCTGAAAACCAAAATTTCTGAAGCATCTATATTAAGGGGACCTAACTGGAAGTTACCTTTTCATATCTCGACAGATGCTTCCGATACAGCTCTGGGAGCAGTATTGGGACAGAAAGATTTAATTCCCTATGACATCTATTATATCAGTAAAAATTTGACTCCTGCAGAGTTAAACTATACTGTAACTGAAAAAGAGTTTTTAGCTGTTGTTCATGCCATAAACAAATTTAGACACTATATAACAGGCTATGAAACTTTTGTTCACACTGATCATTCTACAATTAGATACTTAATGAACAAATCAATCACTAATGGCAGAGTTATAAGATGGTTGTTGCTCTTACAAGAATTCAACATTACTATTCTAGATAGGCCTGGAAAATAAAACACAGTAGCTGATTTCCTATCTAGACTCCAAAATATCAAAGATGACACTCCGGTTGAAGATCAATTTCCTGATGAATATCTTTTTGCAATCTCTACTCAAACTCCATGGTTTGTCGATATTGCTAATTATTTAGTTTCAGGAAAATTTCCTTCAATTATGAATGCAAGGGATAAAACAAAAAATCATTAATGATAGTGCAAATTATTCATGGGTCGCTAATGAGTTGCAAGACAGGTCCAGATTTGATCATTAGAAGGTGTGTTCGTGAAGATGAGATGCCTGAGATTCTCAAGGCATGTCATGATGAACCTTGTGGAGGACACTTTGCAGATAAGAGGACATCCTATAAGATCCTTAATTTAGGATATTATTGGTCATCTTTGTTTAAAGATGCTAAAGAGTATGTCAAAAGGTGTGACAGTTGCCAAAGGGTAGGGAAACCTTCTCCTTCAGGTGAGATGCCATTACAACCTCAGGGACACATTGAACCTTTTGAAAAATGGGCTTTGGATTTTGTAGGACCTATTAGTCCTCCATAAAGACAAAAGAAATATATATTAGTTTGCACTGATTATGTTACTAAATGGGTAGAAGCTAAACCATTACTTGTTGCTAATGAAGCATCTGTAGTTACTTTTCTTTTTGAGGATATTTTTACTCGTTTTGGTGTCCCAAGGGAAATTGTTACAGATCAAGGAGCTCAATTTACATCAAGGCTAGTGGAGCAAATGATGGAGAGGTATAAAATCAGACATAGAAAATCTACTCCTTATCATCCACAAGCAAATGGTCAAGTGGAATCTACTAATAAGGTCATTGAAGGAATCCTAACAAAGACTGTTCATTTACATAGAAGAGATTGGGTAGATAGGCTTCCTGAAGCCTTGTGGGCCTATAGAACTACATGGAGAAACACAACAAGCCATACTCCTTATGAGCTTGTTTATGGAAAGCAAGTTTTGTTTCCTATAGAGTTCCAAATTCAAACATTCAAGATGGCAGTTCAGCTAGGACTTGATCTAACGGAGGCACAAAAGCATAGACTGGAGAAAATTAATGAATTGGATGAGATCAGACAAGATGTAGTTCAGAAAACAAGTCTAGTCCAACAACAAAGGGCTAGATGGCATGACAAGTACATCAAGGAGAAGAAATTTAAAGAGGGTGACTGGGCTCTCTTGTTTGATTCAAAATTCAAGGATTTTCAAGGTAAATTTCAGACACATTGGCTTGGGCCATATGAAGTTGTTGAAATTTTTGATAATGGGGCAGTCAAAATCAGAACTATAGATGAAGAAGAGGTCACTTTTCTTGTGAATGGTCATATATTGAAGCTATATCACAAACCACTCTCAAGAGAAGAATTTGTCAAGAAGTTCCAAGAAAGCAGTGATGTGAAGTTAATGAAGAAGAATTCTTCTTCTTCATCAACTTGATTAAATTTTCTGAAGCATTTCTCTTTAAAAAAATAAAAATAAAAAATAATAATAATAATAATAAAGGTATAAACATGAAAACCAATCATTGATTGGCATGTTTATACAGAAAAGATAGGGTGAAAATCAGAGTCTCTCTGACACTCTAACTTTTCCATTTTGTTTTTACAAGCAGCTGTTACAAAATCATAAGTTCAGATCCATAGTGCTTATGATCCATCTCATTTCATTTCACTCCATTCACTTATCCATCCATACTCCATTTCATTCATTTAATTCATATTCTACTTCATTCCATGTTTCATTCATCTCATTCCATACTCCATCCATTTCATTTTCATGTCAAAATTTAAAGTTTGATGTCTTGCTGTAAATGAATAAGACATGTCATGGATTGCAGGGCAATTCTTATGTTCTTTCACTCCATTTCATAAACTGAATCCTTTCCATTTCATCATCCACTTCATACACATCATGTCTCATCATCCATTTTCATTCATACCATATAACATTTCACCTATATTCCAAAAACACTCCATTCCATGATCAAAATACTCTACAGGTACATTCTGCAGCTTAATAGACATTCTGTAGCTGATCAGCCTTTCCGCAGCTAGCCAGACATTCCGCAGCTACAAATCCTGAAGGCATTGATCAGCAGACATTAGAATTGCAACAAAAGATCCAGTGTATCCATGAATAAGAAGCATCAAGAAGAATTATGAAGACTCTTCCAAAGGTGAACAAAGAAGACAAAGACTACAAAAATCAAATGAAAAGCAGAGGTAACAAGTTTAGATTATAATGGCATTTCATAAATTTTAGCATAGTTTTAGTTATTAATTGTTCGAAAAGGTTGTTTTAATTATTTTTATTGATCATGACCAATAAACCCTCCACAAACTTTGGATTAAAATCTCTCATTTCAAATTCCATGCCCGACATCATTTAAGCGGTTCAAATGGCCGAAGTGTTTGAATTCTTCACGTAACCCAACCAAATCATTCAATGATGATTCTCTTTTCCGTTGCAAAAATATCCGCCGTCTTTTCAATCATTAATTCGTTTCCTCCACCTCACTCCATTACCTCATTCCGTGACCACTTCCATCACTCCATTCTGTAGCCGGCACTTCATTCCGCAGACAGAGATATCCTTATCACCGAGAGCAGAGCAAAAGGGTATATCAGTGTGAATATCAAAGCACAGTTTGGGTATCAAAGCACTATCACCGTGGGCAGAGATTGAGCATTATCACTGTAAACGCAGAGGTATAGCAGTGAAGAATTTGAAGTCATTTGTCACCGGGAGACAGAGGTATAGCAGTGAAGAATTTGAAGTCATTTGTCACCAGGAGACAGAGGTATAGCAGTGAATAATTTGAAGCCATTTGTTACCAAGAGACAGAGATATAGCAGTGTGGTAATTTGAAGCTATTTGCCACCGAGAGATAGAGGTATAACAGTGTGGAATTTGAAGCCATTGGTCACTGTCAAGCAGAGGCATATCAGTCCAAAGTTTCATTGTCAATTAGAGGCATATCAGCTCGAAGTTTGAAGTTGTTTTCATTGTCAACCAGAGGTTTATCATTCCGAAGTTTGAAGCTGTTGTCACTGTCAATCAGAGGTATATCATTCCGAAATTTGAAGCCATTTTCATTAAGAACTTGAAGCCATTTCAATTCAAAGGTGAAAGTTATTGTTTCTGTGGGTAGAAGAGTGTTAATCTGAACATTGAAGAAGCAATTATGGGTTTCATTGTAAGAACTGAACCAGTGGGTTCAAAATACTTAGAAGGCTAACCTCAATGTAAAGAAATGTTGCAATAGATAGGATGGCTTCAATTTTTGGAGAAATTTAATGGCTTCCACAAGGAAGTCACTAAAACATTTGCAAGATCATTTCAAGGCACTGAAGTTGAAGTGGGAGATGTCAAATTCACTGTCACTGAAGTTTTCATTACAGAAGCTACAGGGTTGCTTAGAAATGGAGAGAGATGGTTCAAAAACAGAGAATTCCACAATGAATCCTGGAAGCAAATTCTATAATCACCAGGTATGGATGTCACTGTATTTAAGAAAGGAATTCCAAGTTCTGCATTGAAAAATAAATGGAGAAACATACTACTTCTTCTGCAAAAATTTATTACATGTGAGGGTAGATATGGTACATTTTATGTCTACCACATTAGATTGATAATGCATTTTCTGGGGGAAGACTTAAACCTACCTTATTTCTTGCTTCAAAGCTTGAAAAAGATGGCTTCCTGTGTTCAAAGAAGGGTTCAATTTTTAGAGACAACTCTATATCATCATGGTTTGGTTAAAATTTTGATTGAACATCATTTAGCCAAAACAAATGATACATGGGACAATTTCTTGATAAGAAATCATTTTGAAGAGCCAAGAGAACCCTCACCTGAACCACAGCCTACAAGGAGAAGTAGAAAATGGAGAGCCTCAAAAGTTGAAATTGACAAAACAGTCCAAGAAAGTAGTGAGGAAATCATCTCAGAGAAGTTGACTCAAATCAAGAGACAACTTAAGAAAGAAAAGGTAATCAGGAAATCTGCCATGGAGAAAGGAGAGGGATCTTCTCAGCCAAGAAGAAGCCACAGACTAAAGGGGAAACTAAGGAAAACTCAAATCAAACAAACAGGGGTGATTAATATAGAAGATGAGGAAACATCCATTGAAGAAGATGTTGAAGAGGATTTTAATGAAGGCACCCCTGAAATTGACCCTGCTCAACAAGAAATTTATGACTATGTGGAAACTTTGGAAAGGAGAGCTTCAGAAAGTAAGGAGAGAACCCCTAGTCCTCCACTGTCTGAAATAGATGTATTAAGGAGGGATAGGTATGAGTTGGAAATACTTAATAGACACATCAAAAATGAGAATGAAATTCTCAAGGATCAATTCAAGCTCAAAACTGATATGAACTCAACCTTATCCCTACATATAGACAAAGTGGAAAAGACCAATGAAAAGTTGAAGCAAAGGAACAAGAAGCTAATCAGGGCACTTACCAACCTAAGGTTCAAACTTGTTATCCGAAAACCCATAAGATCTTTAGCTTCCAGACAAAGGAGAAGGAGAGGATTAGATGTTCTTGCAGAAGCCTCTGAGTTCATAGGATAATTTGCATGAGGACATGCAAAGAGACAGCAGTGGGGGTATGTTGAGCCTCAAAATTGTGCTTTCTTTCACCTCATTTTACCTCATTTTCCTTTTTCCATTGCTATCCTAGACCCAATTGATCAGTGAATATAGTTAAAATTACTTCTAGAATGATTTACATGACTGACTTGCTAAATTTTGTGATTTTTGCCATTGTAAAGCATTTTGACCGGAACTAGCTGCAGAATGCAGACATTCCGTAGCTAACCGGCGATTCTGCAGCTGTCTTCACATTTGGGTATGTTCCAGGTGGCCTCTCAAGAAAAACCGCATATGGGCATATTCCACGCCATGTCTACATGGTTCGTTGCTCACCATGAAGGAAGAAACGAATTCTGGGTATGGTTTTGGAACGTGAGAACACATTTAAGAAGGCAAACTTCTATTAGGACTGTCTCAGTCCAGATGTCTTTTTCCTTTTTACGCAGCCACTTCAAGAGTCCTAATGTGATTCCGATAAGGAAAGACAATGATCCTGAAATTGTTGCAAGTCTTGTTATGTGCATTTGTTATATAAACACTTGGGAAACCGAGAGCTAGGCTAGATTTTGTTCTAGATTTTGCTTAGATTCTGTGCTACATTTCTGAAGACGCAGAGTGCTCTGTTCAAGTTATTTCACTTTTAATGAAGCAGACAGTGTTGTTTTGAAAGCGTTGATTTGATTTGGAGTTAAATTCCGTCAGGCGGTAGAGGGCCCCTGCCTCTTGCACGGATTTATTTGCGTAATTTATATAAGTATTCTAGCTGCCTTTACGTTTTTGAAGTTGAATTTGTAGTTGTTTTAATTAGCTACTATAGCTATACTCATTCTAAATCTTCCAAAAGAAGAAGCTCTTCCAAAATATTATAATGATGAATGGGAAATGGCTATAGTATTGTAGGATTTGAAGTTGAATTCGTAGTTGTTTTTATTAGCTACTGTAGTTATACTCATTCTAACTCTTCCAAAAGAAGAAGCTCTTCCAAAAGATTATAATGATGAATGGGAAATGGCTATAGTATTGTAGGATTTAATTGTAATTTTTGTTGTTCACTATCACAGTTACACTTGTTCCAAACACTCTTCCACAAGAAGAAACTCTTCCAAGAAATTCTTAAGGTGTCCAAGGCATAACCGTGATAATGAATGTTTTAGTTGTGTGTTTTCACTAAGTACCATAGTTGTTCTTGCTCTTAAACGCTTGTCAAAAATATCATAATGATGGGTAGGAGATGGCTATGATATCTTAGTTTTTCATTGCTTTCAGTCTTTATGTTTGAATTTGCACTCAATTACACAGTCATGATTGTTCTAAAAACTCTTCCAAAAGAAGGAACTCTTCCAAAATACCAATCATGATGGACAAACAGACTGTATAATTCCATAGAATAATGCATGATAGCATAGTTAGGATACTCCGGAGTTTAATTGCACTTAACTCATGCTCAGTTGTTCTGTTTTAAGTTTGATAATGACTTGTAGTTCAGCACTGTTTTAGATTAGTGACATCTTAAGTTCAGTTTTAGCTTAACTCATTGCATTTGCACTCCATATTCAGTTGTCATTCACTGCATATTAGATTACTTCAGTTGTTAAACTTAACAAAACAGCCTTCATTATTTACAAACCTCTTCTTGTTCTAAAATCCATAATTGATTCATAACCATATGAACAGAAGACAACATCATTTTAAGGCCTGAAGTACCTCTGCAATTTCCTCATCATTTCATAAACAGAGCCCTCCCTCAAAAGACTACTTTGAAAAGAAATCAATAACTCTTGAGTAAGGTTTTGTGGCATTCAATTAAATTGCAGAATAGAGTTAGGAACTAGCTTTAGAGTAGAAGATCTTATGATGATATCAATGTTTTATTCCAAACATACTTCAACAAATCTCTAATCAAGGATGAAATGTTGCATCATTATAAATTAGTTTTTCAAACTGTTTAGTTAGGAAGATTTTCATACTTAGTTGACCATGTCTCAAGCTCTCTCTCAAATGCCTTTGATGAAAGAATTTGACAAGTTTAGTTTGTGTTTTGAATCATTTGCTTAAAAGTCATTATCAAGCTTTGCTTTTGCTTAGTCATAGTTTAGATTTGATTCTGTTTTTAGTCTTGCATTTGCATTTACCATTTGACATCAATCAATTAGGCTTCACTCTGTTTTTCTTAATCATTAGCTTCTTTCCATTAGCTTTCTAGTCATCTTTCTTGTGAACATAAAACCACCAAAAGACCAAAAACATCACAAAACACTACACACAACGCATTAAGAAACAAACACCTAGGTACATATAGTACACTTCACTTCAGCAGTTTACCAACCCTGGTTGACAATTAAATGAGCTCAATTTAGGAAACTAGATTGAGACCAAACAGTGGGATGGCGTGGTTTGACCACAGTTTTACAGAGAAAAATAGGGGTACAACCATTTATGAAAATTTGGACTTCCAGGGTTTAAACATAATATTTTAATGCACGGTGGAGTGCAAACAAAAACAAAACTTTCTTTTGTTGCTGTCATTTGAGAATTTCCATCAAAGATTGAATTTATGTACTCCTTGCTCAGACCTTAATTACAATTTCTGCATTCTTGCATACCCAGACATTTTCTTAAATAATTAAAACTTTTTTTCCCCAATGGTTTTGTTAATATATCAGCAAACTTCTACTCTGTTCTGCAATGTTGCAAAACAATTTCTCCATTACTCACTAATTCTTTGATGTAGTGATACTTTGTATCAATGTGTTTTGCTCTCTTATGAAACATTACATTCTTGGATAAAGCTATAGTTGAGCTATTATCACAATAAAATGTTGTGCCTTTTACCTATTCATGACACAAACTTCTCAACATTCTCCTCATCCACTTTTCTTGACATGCTGCTATTGTAGCTACCACATACTATGCCTCTGCTGTTGATAAAGCCACAATTGGATGTTTCTTAGAAGCCCATGAAATGGCTCCTAATCCCATATGAAAAACATATCCAAAGGTGATTTTCCTGTCAGCTATACTTCCAGCCCAATCACTGTCAGTATATCCAATTAATTCAAATTTTTCTAAAGTGGTGTATAAAATTCCATACCTTTTTGTCCCTTTCACATACCTCAGAATTCTTTTTGCTGCTTGCCAATGTGCCTCCTTTGGCCTTTCCATAAATGTAGAAATTAAACTTACAACATGCATAATATATTGCCTAGTTGCAGTCAAATACCTAAGGCTGCCAACTATGCTCTTATATAAACTTGGATCAAAATCCTTGTTGATGTCTTCTTTTCTCAGTTTCAATCCCAGCGTTGTAGGAGTAATTGTTGCCTTGCAATCCTGCATGTTAAATCTTTCCAAAACTTCTTTGACATACTCTGCTTGAGAAACAAAAATTTTGTTTTCATTTTTCTCTACTTCTATTACTAAGAAGTATCTTAGCAATCCCATATCAGTCATCTCAAATTCATCCTTCATGACTGTTTTAAAATTCTCAATGAGGTAAGAATCATTACCTGTGAATATCACATAATCAACATACAAAACAAAAATGAGCATCTTACCATCTTTCTCTTTGATGTATAATGTGGGTTCTCCTTCACATTTCTCAAACCCATTTTCCAGTAGATAGGCATCTATCCTACTGTACCATGCTCTTGGTGCTTGTTTCAGCCCATATGGAGCTTTCTTCAATCTGCATACCTTGTTCTCTTGGCCTTCTTTCTCAAAGCCCTGAGGTTGTTCAACATAAACCTCTTCCATCAATACTCCATTTAGGAATGTTTATTTCACATCCATTTGGAAAACTTTACGTTTGTGTTGTGTTGCTATGGATAGCACTGCTCTTACTGTTTCCATTCTTGCAACTGCTGCAAACGTTTCCTCATAGTCTCTTCCTTGTTGCTGCTTGTAGCCTTTGACAAAAAGTCTGGCCTTGTGCCTTTCAATCTTACCTTCAACATTTCTCTTGGTTTTATAAACCCATTTCACTCCAATAACTTTTTTTCCTTTTGGGAGATCAACTAATTCCCATGTCTTATTTTTCTCTATTGCATTTATCTCTTCATCCATATCATCTATCAATTTCTTGTATTTTACTACTTCCTAAAAATGAATAGGATCTTCTACATGAAAATAAAATGCAAATAAAGAATTTATACCTTCTTCTTGCTCATAAATTTCATTCAGACTTCTAAATATGGTTCCTCTTTAACTTGTTAAACTTTTGCTTGTAGAAGCACTCAAATCTACTCCTTGTGATGTGCTTGGACAAGCACTGTCATCACTTCTCAAGGATGTTCTCATACCAGCTTGTGGTGTCCCTTACTTTCCTTGTGTTGGTGGAGGTGGTTCTTCTAATGAGGGATATCTTTCAGCCATTTCTTCCTCATCTTCATCATGAGACAAACAGCTTTTTACATTCACTCTTTTCTCAATGCTTCCATCCCAAGCCTCTTCCTCAATAAATTGTACATCTCTTCTTATCATAAGCTTCTTCGTGGATGGGTTATAAAATTTGTATGATTTGGATTCTTCACTGTATCCAACAAATATGCACTTCTCCCCCTTACTGTCCAACTTCTTTCTTAGTTGATCTGGGATGTGTGCGTAAGCCACACAACCAAAAACTCTCATGTGGGTGAAAAACTGTTTTATGCCTCTCCATGCTTCTTCAGGAACTCTGTTCATAACACCCTTTGTTGGGCATCTATTTAGCACATATGTTGCACAATGTACAACTTCAACCCAATATTCATTTGGAAAATGTTTTTCCTTCAACATGCTTCTTAGCATGTTCATGATGGTTCTATTTTTCCTTTCAAAAACTCCATTTTTCAATGGTGTATACCTTGTTTTAAATTGCTTGTGAATCCCATTTTATCTACAAAAAAGTAGAAATTATTTGGAGATATATTCTCCTCCTCTGTCTGTTCTTAAGACCATAATATATTGCCCACTTTGATTCTCTATAAGAGCCTTAAACTGGCAAAATTTCTCAAACACTTCACTCTTCAACTTCAAGAAATAAACCCAAGTTTTTCTTGTGTAATCATCAATAAAGGTCAACATATAGTGGTTTCCTGCTAATGATGGTGTTTGTATTGGTCCACACAAATCAGAATGGACTATTTCTAAGGGTGTTTTTTCCCTTATTCTCTTTCCTGATGGAAAGCTTTATCTGTGTTGTTTTCCCAAGATGCATGCTTCAGATAGGTTGTCTGGCTTTTCAACCAATGGTAATCCCTTTACCATTCATTTTATGTGCAACAAGTTCAAACCTCAAAAGTTGAGATGTCAAAATCTCAAATGCCATAACCATTTTTCATCTTTTGCTTCTCTTTGGAATGTCTCTTGTGTTACTACTGCCATTGCAGCTCCTTTCTTCAAATATGCTCTCATCTTGAGAGGAAACATTCTGTTTCTTGTCATCTTCACTTGTGCAATTCTCTATTTTCTTGGTGGTATGTCCATGATGGTGCATACATCATCTTCAAAGAATGCATTGTAGCCTTTCTGAATGAGTTGTCCAATGCTCAAAAGGTTACACTTCATACCAGGCACATAGTATACATATGATATGGATCTCTTTTCTCCTTTCTTTGTCAGAACACTTACTCTACCTTTTCCCATGACAGAGACTTTACTGTTTGTCCCCAATGTTGCTTGAGACTTCACATTTTCATCAATCATGGAAAACATAGAAATGTTTCCAGTCATATGGTTGCTGCATCTTGAGTCTAGAAACCATATATCTTCACTTTTCTCTTCAACCATATTACATGATAAAAATAAATACTCTTTATTGATATTATATTTAGTAAATTTTGCACTTGGTCTACTACCCATGTCACTCTATGTCTTCCTACATTCATTGACATAATCAGGGTAAATTTTAGGGGCGAATTTTAGCCCAAAGACAAATTTTAAGGGGTTTTAAATTTTGGTAGGGCGATTTTTTTATATAAAACCCATTTTATATAGTTTTATATAGTTAGCCTATAATTATTTAAAAAATAATTAATTATTAAGTGTTAGCCCAACAAAATAAATGCTCTTAAAACTTAAACCATGGAATTCGCCTCCCGATTTTCTGGTTTGGAGTTGATTTCAATGGCATTCACCTGGATTCACTGGGTCAGGGGGAGGGATTGGAGTAATTCGCCCCCATTTTCACTGGTTGGGGCTTGGAATTTGGAGATGCAGCAAATATTTAATGGCATTCGCCCGAATTTACGGGGTCGGGGGACGGATTGGAGTGTTTCGCCCCCATTTCAACTGGTTGGGGCTTGGTAGGGCTTGGAGGTTGACTGTTGGAGGTGAAAAATGCCAGATTATATGCAGGATGCCAAGATCTGGTTCTGACGCTGCAAGCATTGACGAGGGCGGTGCCGAATTATATGCAGGATGCCAAGATCTGGTTCTGACGCTGCGCGCATTGACGAGGGCATTATGGAAACAAGAATTGAGTTCTAATTCTGGAGAGGTAGCAAGAATCGAGTTCTAATTAGGGATTTAGAGTACCAAGAGGGTCCATTTCCCTAGTACCATGGAGATAAACCATGGAGGGAAAAAAGGGCAACAAGAATTGAGTTCTACTTAGGGATTTAGAGTACCAAGATGGTCCATTTCCTCGATGCCATGGAGCTAAACCCACAAGGAGGAGTTTGGACACGCAACTATAATTATAATTATATATATATATATATATATATATATATATATATATATATATATATATATATATATATATATATATAAATTTGTTGTTTTGGGACTCCGAATGCTTCAAGTGTGTTGGTGATTGCTTCGACATTCAGTGAATCTAACAACAGTGCTCTGTAATTATTATTTTTTAATAAATTTTCCAGTCTGAATGCTTCAAAGTGTGCTGGTGATTGCTGGTGAATGCTTCAACGAGTCTAACAGTGATAGTCAGTGGTGAATGCGAGTGCTCTGTGGGTGATTTGCAAGAGGTAAGTCAAAATCCAAAAGTTTACACTTGTTCCAGCCTTCTTTTAAGCTCGCAATCACGAGAAATCCAAACTGTTTACACTTTTGATTTTCTTGATGCTTATCGATGATGGAATGTGCCCCTCCTTGATTTTGTGAGTGGATCTTGCCACAGACTATGTAGGTTTTGTGAATATCATATGATTCGTGCTAGTTTCACTAATTAGCATAAGAGATCGATTACATTGGTTTCATACTAGTTTGATTGAATAAGGAAACATATGTCAGAGTTGTTACCCTTTGATCTTCCCCTGGTTTTATTGGCTCTACATATTCTAATGACCTAAAATAATATACAAAAACATGAGATCCCAGTGTTTCCTCTTCTTGGACAGTTGAGTAGTAGCTTCTTCCTTCAAATTTTGAGCTAGATGAGTTGTGGATAACTCTCTATGGGCTATTGGACCTTTTTGTCATTTTAGATAGAATGAAAGAGAGAAAGACTATTACTAAATGTTTTCCAATTTAATCTTTGTCAATTACAACAGGTTCATATGACATTGAAATGGTTTGGGCCAAGATTTAGATGAAAATCTGCGTGGTAGGATGTCATAGCTACACCAAAACTGAACTAGTATCCCACAGTCGATAGCATGGAAATCTAATTTCAGTCAGCTCAAAATAGCTTTGTAGCTTTTATGCGTCTCTAATAAGTATCTACTTAATTATGCAATATATTTGTCTCGTTTTCTTCAATGTCTTCACCTACTTGTTTGCAGAGGTATTTGATTATATAGTTTCTAATAATGTGTCTACCCTATTGGTAGATATTTTTGTATTCATATATACTAGAGGCATATGTATGTTATGTAATGACATAAATTCTATTCTGAAATAGTATTGAAATGTAAAATACTGAAAGATGTTGAAGCAAATTTCTTTAGACATGGAACAAGACAAATTGGTTCACTTCATAACTTTACACCAATTCATGAAGAAAATAGGAAATTAATGCTACTCGACCATTTGTTGATGACCTTTCCCAGGGATTCAAAATTCTTGACAAGTTTAGTTGAAATGAATAATTGTAACCGCTTTTTTCAAGCTGCCAAATAAGTTGAGAAGTCTCCGATATGGGTCAAGAAACAACATCCTTTATACGAGTGGTACTGGTTAGATGCTTGAAACTTCAAGCCTCATGTTTTTGGTAATTGCACCTATGTTTGTTCTAGTGAAGAAATTTCAATGTAGTTATTTCATATTTAGTTCATTTCATGATAAACATTGTAGTAAGCTACCAAATAAGTTGAGAAGTTTCTGACTCGGTCAAGAAACAACATCCTTTATACGAGTGGTTAGATGCTTGAAACTTGAAGCCTCATGTGTTTGATAATTGCACCTATTTTTGTTCTAGTGAAGAATTTCAATGTAGTTATTTTATATTTAGTTCATTTCATAATAAACATTGTAGTAAGCCACTACAAGAATCCTTGACTATATATTTCCTTGAAACTAGTAAAAGTTCATTCATATACTTTGTTTCCTAAGGAAATTATAGTTTACATCTATGCATGGGATGCCCATCCATGAAGACGTAATATAATATTTCACTACCATATCAAGAGCTAATAATCCAACCACTTATAAAGTAGCACTTCAAGTGATGTTACACTTCATCTAGTTTCTAGTCCAAAATCAATCACGTCATGAGAACTACTCTGCATCAATTGCATGTTCTTTTCAGTTTTGCAACATTTAGAACTGATTTTTCCAATGTTCTCATCCCTACTACTCTTATATTCATCATTGAGAATTTTACTCTGGAAGCCCCACTGCTTAAGTAAGAATTTTACACTGGAATCCCTACTACTTAAGAAATGGATTCATATAGTCTATCTAACTATTATTGTCTTGACTTCAGTTAGTGCCATGTGAATATCTAGTTAGTGCATATTTTCTTATTTTTATCTTTTATCTTCAAATAATCAATGGTTGACTGAATTTATTTCTTCTCTCTAGTCTGCATGGTACTAGTTTTGTCATGCTTCTATGTTCTTTCTTCATCTTGGGATTTGACTTCATAGATTATCCTCATCTTTAGTGTAGTCAATTAAACTGAGTCCCTAGCATCCTTTGGCCTTTGATTCTATATTTTATAGCGATCATCATCCACTTCTAAATGTCTGGCTTTGAATTTGAATCCACAACTTCATTTCCTTTCTCTCAAGCCCATTCTTCAAACATTTCCCTCTTTTGTCACTGAGGGGAGACTTGGTTGGTGAACTGGAGGTGTTGTTATTCACCCACTAATGTTCAAATCCTAACAGAGACATTATACCCCCTTTCTCTTTTCCTATGAAAGGTGCTACTTGCAACTTGAAAACATTCTCTTCTTTTAGTTGTTGATCTAATGTATCGTTCAATTCTGTTCAGTTGTTCAGCTTGACGTCAAATAATTTGTAAAGAATCTTACTTCTTTTGTCCTTCCTTTCAATTGATTTTTCAAAAGAGTGGAGTCTAAACACTTACCCAAATAAATGCGTGTAGTTTTTCAATTTGGAAACAATGAATAAGCGTGAGTGATGATCATTAATTAGTTGAAGTTTTCCTAGTGACCACTGACAACTAACTTGCATGGAGAACTATAGAGTAGATAAAGCGTGGTTTCCTTCAGCTTCACCAACTATTCCAATTTCTCATGTTCAATTTGTTAAACATGATCATTGAAAATATTTTCATTGGCCTTCTCATTAGTGAAGGAATTGAGATTTCACAAATATGTGTGTACTGAAGTACTGTATTCCTTGGCTTACCACATCTGTAAACCCCTTCTCCATCTCTGGGAAAATTGTGTATAAAGGATTCTGGAGAATCACAGATTCTTCATTTATTTCACCATTTTCCTTAGGATTATAAATTACCTACAATCTCCTTTTATGAGTATTGATGGTTGTAGGGGTAGCAAAAAACATTTTAAGAAGGTTTCCAAATGGGTAGCAGTTTATGAAGTGGATTATATATATATATATATATATATATATATATTGAAATACAGATTCCTTTAACTATTAAAGGAATGATATACATATGGCTTTAATATAAGAAAAAAGGGCTACAAATGTAGCTTCCACAAACAAATCCAAGAGTCAAACAAAGATCACCAACTCAGTAATGTTTACATGTCTTGTCCATGAAAGAGAATATAGAAAACTACCTATGTAAATAAATACTAATAATTGACCACACTAGTTACAAAAAGAGGCTAGTCGTGGTAATTCTCTAGGGTAGGGTTCTAAGCCAAGATATGGGGATTGACACTAGGATGCTAGATTGGGTCCAACCATCTATAGGAAGTTAGGAAAGCTTGAGACCATATGGCCAAGGGATAACATCATTACCTTCTTGTTTCTTGGTGGAATATGTTGGAATTTGGGTAGCTCTGTTGGCGGGATAAATCGATCTTGCGGACAAGATCGATCTCCCTAGTGTCAGAAGACAATCTAGCAACAAATGAACAACTAATTTTATATTTCTCTAAGTATATTCATTTTACAAGTAAATTATATAAAGGTGTCGATCCTACCTTACATCCAAATGCTTATTTTCAACCGTAGTTCTTCCGTCGCATCAGTAGTTCTTCCATCGCAACAATAGTTCTTCTGTCGCAAAAATAGTTCTTCCGTTATGACAAAGTGTCGTCTTTAAAGACTTGCAATCACAAACAAGAAAATATTAAATAGCACCTGTATAAAAAATAATTATAAAACATACCTATCATAATGATCAAGGAATCCATGAAATAAACGATCAAATGACAGCTTATTGAAATAAACAATCGAACGACAATTTATTGAGAAAAACAAACTTGAGTGTATTAAATTTGAAATAATAGAAGAACCTTACAACCTTAGCCTTGATGTTGAACAAGCCTTACCGGGGTCTGAAGCAGGCGTTTCCTATACTTTGATAATTCTTGCACTCTTCTTCCAGGAGCACATAGAGGTATTTGATCTTTCCTCACAAAAGCTCAGTAGAAAGGAGTCTAAATCTCAACAGCACTTCACCTCAATCGCACACTAAAGATTGAACTCCCCTTGAGGCTACCCAATGCCTCTTTTTATAGTGCAGATGAGGAGGTTAGGGTTCCACCTATGAAGGGATAGAATCCTCCTTCAAAGGGATAGGTTCCTCACATCAAGGGGTTAGCTCCTTAAGGTGTGGGATGCATGAACATTACAAGAGCATACTCACCCCCAAGAAATCTCATCCAGAAGCTTCTAAAATTGACCAAAAATCAGCTTTTCCACTTTACTTTCTCGCCCTTTTGACTTTGACAGGGGTACGCAGGAATTACACAGAGAAATTATGTTCTGGAACACAGGTAATATTCACATTACCTACGTACCCTAGCCAGGAACGTAGGTAAGCTTCACATTACCTGTGTACCCCGGGTTTTGGAGTTTTTTAGGGTTTTTCTCCTATTTTTAGGGCTTGACATGAGGAGTAGAGGTTGTAAGACTTGCAAAGGAGGTAAGTATGAGTGACAATGAGCTCATACAATTAGAAAAATGTCAAGGTGACAGTTTTTAGTGCAACAGATTGCCCCCTAAAGTGCGAATTCTGGAATATATGAAGATGAAGTCTATCATATATGAAGAGTGAAGTACTTTATCATTTCAAGGATCATCCTATGGACACCCCAGTCAGAACCTTTAGAAACATTCAATGCAAAACATATATATGTAAAAAAATAATCACTGAGGTAGGCATTCCCATACTCAGATCAAAACTAACTAGAAAACTGATTTAAATTGTTCTGATACATGAGTGATTTTCAATACATCAACAGTATAGACATGTGTAGATATAGTATGGACGTAGCCATCTGTTTATGAATAGTCCACTGTATAAATGAATAAAAAAATTCCTTGCAGCCTGGATGGTAGAAACTAGATCCAGGGTCTTGATTTCCGCTTCTCGAACTAGTACGATCTTATCCATGTGAATGAATGTGTTGAATTTGAACATGGTAGAAACCACTTGATTACCAGTCAATAATATGAACTGTTAACAAGTGTGAGAGAAACCACCAGTAATGTCAATGGCTCTCAAAGTACTCAGTACAATCCATGAAATGTGAATAAATGAGTTGAAGTCGAACATGTCACAGAATCATTCGATTGAAGGTCAATGATGCAACCTATCATCGAAGGCGAGAAAACTGCCATTAAGACATGCAAATTCCAAGGTACTGACGATTTCTAGATCAACTTCCTAGATAATGAGTTGTCGTCGATAGAAAGTGATCTGTCGTAGTCAAGCCCACAACACGAAATCATAGATCAAGTTTTGAAGAAATATATTGGCAAGGACTGACTCAGGGATGGTCAAAATGGAAGACAAATATTTTGCAGATGAATGGGTTGTTTGAACT
Organism: Pinus albicaulis; assembly: GCA_034641835.2. Lineage (NCBI taxonomy): Eukaryota > Viridiplantae > Streptophyta > Pinopsida > Pinales > Pinaceae > Pinus > Pinus albicaulis. The sequence continues at coordinate 70,177 of JAXQQM020073288.1, forward strand.
GTCCTCTTGAACACATATCGACACTGCAGATGGCTTCGTGACAATTGACCCAAAGCTAATATCCAGAAACCGGCTGAAGACTTTCAAAATGGTTTGATTAACTGTTAGGCAAAGGATTTCCCAACCTAGATGAACAAAAGTGTCGTGTTCAAGAGTGGTTAACGGTTTTTTGAATAATCAAAATACAACAAACAGGTTCATTTTTCTCTCTTTCCCCCACCATTTCTGGCAAGTACCTCTTTATTTTTGACAAGCTTGAGGAGGATAACATTTGCTTGTTTATAAGCTCATCCTTCGGATGAGTCCAACTTAGTTTAAGATTCGAACCCTAAGAAGCAGTGGTTCGTTCCTGCTTAAAATTAAACACGTCCTTTACTGTTACATTTTAACGAGTCCAGTATAGGAGAAACTCGGTGTTTTTCAATTTTAGGGAGTCAGAAGAAAAAACTTAAGAAAACACCATGGGTGTACTTTTTCGTAAATTTAGTCTCTCAAGCCTGAAAAAGGATAAAATAATGTGGGAGGGAACTCTATTGACCGTAATTAGTCAACGTATACCTTTTTCGTAAATATTCCATTTCAGTCTGTAAAAAGGGTAAAATTATACTGAAGGGACGATCATTCATTTACTTTAACGAGTTCTAATAGTCAATTACTCGGAAATCTTTTCATTTTTAAAGATTTTGAAAGGGGCTTAAACGAGAACTCAAGATTTCAATTTTTCATAAGTTTTAACGAGTTTGAAAAACGAGATAAAAATGTACTCATGGTTTTCTCTTTTTCGTAAGTTTTAACGAGTTCGAAAAAGGGATAAAAATGTACTCCTATGGTCGACTTTCAATTTAATTTACGAGCAGGAAAAGACGGAAACAACTCGGCATTTTCATGTGTTTTACGAGAATGAAAGATAGAAAAATAATATCGGGATTTTCATTAGTTTAACGAGTCTTGAAAATAACTAAAATTGACTCAAGATAGGTTTCATTTTTACAAAAGATTGAAACAGAGAAAAACTATGCTTCAGAGTGGTTTCATTTTACACAAGCTTGAAACAGAGAGAAAACTATGCTTGATGCCCCCTAGGCGTAACTGCTAGAGCGCATGCCCCCCTAGCTTCATTTCATTCAACTAAGTACACTGCTAGTAATTAATAGCTGGATGGAATGAAGGTTCATTTAAGATATCATATGAAAGACCCGACCTAAAACTGTAAGAAAATTATGCAAAAACTGAAATAACTAACCTAAATATATGATTTAACATTTACGAGATCTAGTCAAAGACTCAACTCAATTAGGGGATGATTTGTTTCATTTTTTAACGAGCTTGACACAGGAAAAGAACTATGCTCATGGAAATGTGTTTCATTTTTTAACGAGGTTGAAACAGTAAAAAGGAACTTTCCTCTTGATACACTGATTCATTTTTAATGAGGTTGACACAGTAAAAGGAACTTTCCTCATACCTGATTCATTTTTTACGAGGTTGACTCAGTAACAGGAACCATCCTCAGAAACCATTTATTTCTAATCTATTAATCTACTCTCTAAAATCTACCTACTGATTCATTTTTTAATGAGGTTGACATAGGAAAAGAACTGTCCTCATACCTGATTCATTTTTTAACGAGGTTGACACAGGAAAAGGAACTATCCTCAGAAGCTTGTTTCATTTTTTTAATGAGCTTGACACAAGAAAAGGAACTATGCTCTCGACTAACTGATTCATTTTTTGATGAGGTTGACACAGTAAAAGGAACTATCCTCACACTCACTGATTCATTTTTTAACGAGGTTGACACAGTAAAAGGAACTATCCTTGGAAACTTGTTTCATTTTTTTAACGAGCTTGATACAAGAAAAGGAACTATGCTCTCGACTAACTGATTCATTTTTTAATGAGACACAGTAAAAGGAACTATCCTCACACTCACTGATTCATTTTTAATGAGGTTGACACAGTAAAAGGAGCTATCCTCGGACCACTGATTCATTTTTTAATGAGGTTGACACAGTAAAAGGAACTATCCTCGGAAACTTGATCAAATGGAAGAAACACATGTCAATGGACACACCTTGATCATGGCTTCCAAGAGGTCTTCATCAGAAGGAAGAATAGTTCTCTAGAAGGAACACATGTCAAGGGACTCAAAAGGGATAATAACATCGCGTTCAAATAATCCCATAGAGTTTTCCATGTCAATTACCGGATCTAAGTCAAAGGAAGACAGGCAAACAGTGAGAGGCTCACTTACATCGGTAATTGAAAACATGGGACTAGTTGCCACATAATTAACCCGTGGCGGGGTAGATACTACTTTAGAATCAGGAACATTTAGGGGTGTCATATTATTGGTGGTCGAAACAAGACTAGGGAACGAAAGCTGGTCTATAGTCACAATATTTCCATTGTGAGGGAAAGACATCACGCGAAAGAGTGTCGATACTACAACTTTTGTTGCATAAACATAGTCTCGCCCAAGGAGTAAATTGAAATCCAAGGGGCCTCAAACTACCATAAGATCAATACATATATTTTTACCTTCCAAAGTAATAGAAAGCTTAGGAAGGATCCCTAAAGGTTCACTGATGGTTCTGTTAAAAGCTTTCAGATTCTACGTAATAGGCACAAGCTGAGGGGAACCCAAAGCTTTCCAAGCAGTTGAGGATAAAATACTAACAAAAGCACCTTCATCTACCTATGTGCGGTGTATGTCCCTACCACCAAACTTCACAATGATTTGGAAAGAGATGGAGGAAGGAAGACGAGGTTATGTCAGTCTATTCCAATCAAAGGAAAAGACCTCAGTACTTGGAGGGGGTTCTGTAGAAACAGCTGAAATTCCCCCTAGCGTAGAAGAATATGATGTAACAAGAAGAACCTGAGCAGTATGAAGTTCACTCACTACAGGGAGAATGGGATCGACCAAATGTGAAATCGAATCGACCACTTGATCAACTAATGGATCATCAACCTGAGTGATATGAGTTTCACTCTCCAATGGAAGAGTGGGATTGACTGTACTTGAAATTAGATCAATCACTCCTTCAGTTGATGGTAGGTTGGGAGAAAGTTTACGGTAACCAGTTGGAAATTCTTGCTATGGAACAGTAATTTTTTCCAATAATTTTGAGGCTTCATTCATGTGAGGGCAAATGTGATTTTGATGACTCCCTTTGCATAACTTACAAGGAAACCTAACTTTACCCTTTTTCCCAGGAACGTGACTATCACTGGTTGATGGATCAATGGAAATTTGATGAGATTTTTCTCACCATACTTCTAAGACCTTTGGAATACCGGGACAATTGATAAGGAAGTGGTCACCCTTACAAAGCCTGCAAGGGTATTTGGGTTTACGATGCATGTTGGAGGTTTCCTCAACACTACTAACATTTACAGCCATGGTTGGTTGGTTGACTTCTTTCTTATCTTGCTTCTTCTTCTTCTTCTTACCTTTCTTCTTCTTCTTAGCCACCTGGTTAGTAGCGTCAAGGCTTTTACCAAGCGAAGAGGAAGAAATGGAGGAAGAAATATTAGGCGAAGAAGGTAAAGGGTCAACAAAAGGTTGGTGATGTTGAGATGGTGAACTCTGTTGAGGTGAAGCATCCGGTTGAGGTGGAACAATTGGAGTATTCGGGGTCAACGAAGTTGAAAATAACCATATCGGTAAACCTATTGTAAATCCAGGTAATGACAAAGTAGCCATATAAGGAGGACCAACATTTCAAAAACAAGGAAAAGTACTAGGATTCTCGTTAAAAGGGGTTCCTTGGTTGGTAAATTCCAGAACAGTTGCCATTATATTCAACTTCAGTGAATTTTATTAACAATTTAAAACTAAAATTAAAAATTCACAATTCACACCTAACAATTAAAATTCACGATTCACACCTATGGTCTCTAAAAGTAAAAACAAACAAATTAACATGCGATATCAAATCTAGGAGTCAAACCACACAAAAACAGTAGATTCCCGCACTAGAAACACTAGTTGGTGATGAAATCCAACATCGTAGAATTTTAATGCAGAAATGGCGATTGGAACAGTTACCCTGACAACCTGCTTAATGAAACAGATTGGCACAAGTTTCTTCACAAAACCATCTCGAGTGAAGAGAACCCCCCAAAGAGTCTAAGTGAGTATAGTCGACGTCTGCTCTAGGTACAGTGAGATCTTTCCTTCACCGTCACCTTAGGAAATAATCTTAAGTTTATGGACACTAAGGTTACCAACATCAAAAAATACAACTGTGGGAACAGTCTACGATCCGATTCTACGCGCAAGGGCAAAGTAACAAAGCTCAATCCCCTTGAAGGCTCCTGGACATGGTCAATCCGAGGTTTACCAACAAGTGACCCCAGGCTCCTCGACAATTGTTAATCCAAGGTTTACTGTTTGTAATGTGTGCAAATATTCTATCATTCCCGATCAAACAAAATTGATTGTCTCAAAGGTTTGGACATTATCTCGTGATTAACTCCTTTAAGAGAAGCTTCCCAGAATGTACCAGTTACAATTGGATTTATTTCCTACCGCAAGATTTATCTACTTGTTTGTTTTAGTTGCTTTGGAAATTTAACTACAACCTATTCCAAAGCACTAATCCTGAGCTATATTGGTGGAAAGAGCCCTAAAAATGTAAAAATTACTAGATGAATTTTAATTAAGCATTGTGTTATTTTGGCTGTTATTACTCAAAAGGGTAAATGGATATGAAACCAATGGTGTTATGACCCGACCCAAAACTGAATGCAATAGAATATGATAATGTAATATTTTAAATTCGATGAATCCTAACTAAAGTAAGGAGAGAGTTTCCTTTCACTTCCAACAATGCAAAAAAATGATCACTAAGAGAAAATACAAAAAATTCTCTAATGCACTAATTTCATCAAGAAAAACTAATGCAAATCAATTCCAAAACAGTTTTTTTATTTTTGTGTTTTTAAAACAAGCATAAAAACATCTAAATTCAAATCAAAGAAAATTGATCTAAATCTATGATTGATTTTTCAGAATGTAAACTATGCAGTTGTAATCTATGCACAATTCACTCATATTCTAAAAATGAGAATTATAATTATGCAAATGTGATCTATGCAAGAGAATTATCAAACACAAGATGATTTTAATGTAATCTAAGAACCAATCAAGTGCAAGTAAAGAAAATTGGGTGAGAGTTCCAAAGATCAAAAAATAAAAACACTCAAAGGCGATTAACACTCATACACAATTTAGCGCCCCCCCCCCCCAGGGGAATGAGAAGGAATTTTTTTTTTTGCAAAAACAAAAACAAAAAGATGCAAAATTGTGAAAATACTGAGACAAACCTCCAAGTAATGACCAAATAAAATCAAATTAAGAATTTCTCAAAAAAGAGACTCAAAAGACCCAATTAACTTAATGGAGATTGATGAGATGAAAAATTTGCTGAAAGAAACTCATAAACAAGGCTTTTTGACAGAAAAATACAGATCTGGGTAGATGCTAAGAATCCTAAATCAAATCTAAACTAAAATGAAATAAGAAATCTAAGTTTTTCAAGACTTTTAACAGGGTCTGCAACAATGTGCGGTCCCTAGAAAAGTTCAAGAAAAACAAAAAAGACTTCAAAAATTTTCAAAGAAAAGTAAATCTAAGTTACCCAAGCCCATAAAAATCAATCAAAAATCAGAAAAAAATCATTTTCTCAAATCAAAACAAAGGAAAATCAAAACAATTTCTTTCCCCAGTGGAGTGGCCAATTTGTTGGCGGGATAAATCGATCTTGCAGACAAGATCGATCTCCCTAGTGTCAAAAGACAATCTAGCAAAAAATGAACAACTAAGTTTATCTTTCTCTAAATATATTCATTTTACAAGTAAATGCTATAAAGGTGTCGATCCTACCTTAGATCCAAACGCTTATTTGCAACCGTAGTTCTTCCATCGCATCAGTAGTTCTTCCGTCGCAACAATAGTTCTTCCCTCACAACAAAGTGTCATCTTTAAAGACCTGCAATCAAAAACAAGAAAATATTAAATAGCACCTGTATAACAAATAATTATAAAACATACCTATCATAGTGATCAGGGAATCTATGAAATAAACGATCAAACGACAGCTTATTGAAATAAACAATCGAACGACAATTTATTGAGAAAAACAAACTTGATTGTATTAACATTGAAATAATAGAGGAACCTTACAACCTTAGCCTTGATGTTGAATAGGCCTTCCCAAGGTCCGAAGCAAGAGTTTCCTCTACTTTGATAACTCTTGCACTTTTCCTCCAGGAGCACATAGAGGTATGTGATCTTTCCTCACAAAAGCTCAGCAGAAAGGAGTCTAAACCTATACAACACTTCACCTCAATCACACACTAAAGCTTGAACTTCCCTTGAGGCTACCCAATGCCTCTTTTTATAGTGCATATGAGGAGGTTACGGTTCCACCTATGAAGGGATAGAATCCTCCTTCAAAGGGATAGGCTCGTCACATCAAGGGGTTAGCTCTTTAAGGTGTGGGATGCATGAACCTTACAAGAGCATACTTACCCCCAAAAAATATCATCCAGAAGCTTCTAAAATTGACCAAAAATCAGCTTTTCCACTTTACTTTCTCACCATTTTGACTTTAACAGGGGTACGCAGGCATTACACAGAGAAACTGCATTTTGGAATGTAGGTAAGCTTCACATTACCTGCGTACCCTAGCCAGGAACGCAGGTAAGCTTCACATTACCTGCGTATCTAGGGTTTTGGAGTTTTTTAGGGTTTTTCTCCTATTTTTAGGGCTTGACATGAGGAGTAGAGGTTGTAAGACTTGCAGAGGAGGTAAGTATGAGTGAAAATGAGCTCATACAGTCAGCAAAATGTCAAGGTGATAGTTCTTAGTGCAACAAGATCAAAGGAATTTTTGAGAGGTGAAAACCCACCAAAAGGAGTTGGTTGGGCAAGTTACCCAAGTAGTTGGAGTTTTGACCCAAAGATGTGGGTTTGGACCCAAGACAATTAATTATTTATTCTAATTTAAAAACTTTCACAATAATAAAACTGTCTTCAAGGGGTATAGTGCCTTTTATTAATGTCATGTGAAGAATTCTAACTGTAGACATCCTTCCTATCTTGTTATGTGGTGTAGATGTCTTAAAATATCAACTTCTTTCATCAAAATTTATTTGTAAAGATCTTCAAGAGAGACACTTGAAACTTTTCTTGGCTCACTAAATTGTATCGATTTGAGTTGTGTATACATATATACCAATCTTGAACTTGAAAGTCTACGTAGAACTTATACTACAAATTGTATCTTCTAAGGTCACTGTAGCTAGATGATAAGCCTGGTGAGTCTTCGATCTTGGTATCCTTTATGCTTAGAAATACCATGCTTGGTACGAGTCACCATGTTCCATGCTTGGTCTCGGTGGTTCGCTTCCTTCAACTCCTGGTTCAACTACCATATCTTCATTGGAACCAACATCCCGAACTTCACTAGACAACGATTCACCATTTTGTACTAGTGATTCACCATTTGTACTGGTGATTTTCCATGATTTTACAAGATAATATAATATCATGAAAGATTCACCAAAAAAATTATATATACATATTATATCATTAATAAAATCTCCATCCATTTTTCCTATGTATCATGGGGATTCGCCCATTTATTATACACATACATTTAGGGGGGTTCTTAAAATTTTCCCTGGGCATAATGCCCATACTTCTTATAGTAATGGCATTGGACTTGGGATTTATCATACCTTTGTCCATTTGCTTGATTGTGTCCACCTTGTTGGCTATTTCCTTGGCTTTGATTCTGACTTTGATTGCTGCCCCTTCCACTTGTATTTTTAGGGTTGTTTCTTCCTCTGTTTTCACTTCTTCCTATTCCTTTTCCTCTATAGTTTGATCTACCCTGACCTCTTCCTCTTCCAAAAGAAATTTGGGTCTTTAAGGTATGCTCCAAAGATGAGTTTGTTGTTCTGCTCAATCTTTGTTCATGTGTCATCAATGATGCATGAAGCTCATCAACAGTAAACAATGAGAGATTATTTGTCTCTTCAATGATTGTTACTATCATATAAAATCTTGAGGGTAATCTCCTCAATACTTTCTCCACTTTTCTTCTTTCTTCTGTTATCTGTCCATGAGATCTCATTTGGGTAACCAACCCAATCAACAATGTGAAGAATGAATCTATTATATGCTTTCATGCAAATAACTTCAAAATCTCTTATCATTAATTGAAAATTTACTGTCTTTACCTTCTCCATACCTTGGTAGGTTTTTTGGAGGGTATCCCATACATCCTTGGACCTCTTTGCTGCTGCAATTCTTGGAAATATGCTTCCATGCACTGCCTGATAGAGATAGAAGAGGGATTTTGAGTCCTTATTTCTATTACTCTTCAGCAAATCCTTCTCTGTCTTTGTTAATGCATTAAATGCTTGTTCATTTGTTGGTTCTTCTAAACCATCTTCAACTAGTTCCCATAAATCTTGAGAGGAAAACAAGGTTATCATTGTGATTGCCCAATAGTCATAGTTCTTCCCATTGAACTGTGGGAGTTGAGTATTTCCCAAACTCGTGATTGTGATGGCTCCTGCCATAGCTAGCTTACTGAACTATGCTTAAAACCTTGACTGTGATCTTCAACAAACTTTCTCCCTTCCTGAGAGATAAACTCTGTCTCTAAAAGACTTTTTCTTTACAGTTCTCTGGACTGTAATCTTCATAAAACTCTATTTTGAGGTAATACTTGACTTTGTTGAACCTTCACTCTGCTGGAGAAAACTTCGACAAACTTCTTCTTCCTTCTTTCACCTTCTTTGACAAATGCAAAGAGCCTGGACTAGCTTTGATACCATGTTGGAATTTCTGGTTATTCATAACAACAGAGTGGAAAAAAATTCCTCTTCTAACACAGAGAAATCAATGAAACAATGTGGACACAGAGAGATGAAATAAAAACTCTTTTTCTATTAAAATGCTGCACTATTACAAAATGAGACTTCTTCCTTTTACAGAACTACAGTTCTATATTTTCAAAGAAAATTCACTTGGCTGATACAAAACACATCGCCTTCTCTTTGTCTTCTGCTCTCTGGCTATTCGGCATACTCTGCTTTTTCTTCTACACACACAGTCTTGCCACCTTTCTGGCTTTCTACTATTCTTACAATGCACATTGGATACATATGTTATATATATTGTAAATATTTCATATTTACAATATATATATATATATAACCTAAGTTCTAAAACTTAACGAAATACAACAAACATCGCGTGCATATAAATAAAATATTAAACCTTAAAACCAAAGGTCTAAAACCTTGTTACAAATTTCAATTTGCAGATTTCAAAAACTTTATGCAAAATGTTATAACAACTTATCGCAGCCATTTAACTGTTAGCTGACTGGACTTCAAACTTGTGCGATATGCTCGCTATTGGTCGATGAACTTTGACGTGGCGTATTTCAAACTTTATAAAAAACAAACTTCAATACCTTATCGCATCCATTTAAGGGGCTAGTGACGTAGGCATCAAACTATGTGATATGGTTTTGATTGGTTGAGTGGATTATAACTTCGCATGTGGGTCCTCCGTCTATCGCGCGGGTTGTGGAGGGTGCTGATGGGGCCTCAAGTTCATGCGATCATGCGTTGATTGGATGCGGATTATCCATCGTGGAGTCGTGGACTCCACAGACGTGATGTGGGGGCGTTTAAATATAAAACAAATGCACGGTAAATGATATGGTTGGTGTGTTATTTAATGCAGTAGATGCAGGTTTATGAAGCGGGATGGCATGGTTTGACCACGGTTTTACACAGAAAAACAGGGCTACGTCTATATACAAAAAATTGGACTTGCAGGGTTTAAACACATTATTTTAATGCCCGGTGGAGTGCAAACAAAAACAAAACTTTTTGCTGCTGCTGTCCTTTGAGAATTTCCATCAAATATTGAATTTCTGTCCTCCTGGCTCATATTGCAGTTGGAATTAATTTCCAACATGGGTTATATTTGAGAATGCAGAGTCTAGTGTCGTCTTAATAATGCATCATTATTTAAGGGATGGAATGTATCTCATGTCACTTTTCTTGACATGTACCAGAAAGGTCGCTTATCCTCAATCCCTTCCCACAATCCGACACCAAAATCCAAAATCTAACACAAGGCTGATTAATGGTGAAAGCGGGAGAATAGTGAATGTGTGGCCTCTAATCAATTATGCTCTTGCAATTGCAAGGGCAATTTATTTGAGGGCTTCTTAGAGATCTTCTTCTTGGTCTTCTGCCCGATTTCAGAAATATGTCGTCACGTGAACTTTTTTCCATTGCGTTCCACATGTCCATGATTTGGCACAACTTTTTGCAACATACAACAGACTCCAGAGTATCATAAAACAGAGTGCCAAGTGGTAAAAACTTATTAGATGGACGAGGACGAAAATGGAAAGATATGATTGGCTAGATCTACCTAGCCAAACCCGGTCATAGAAACAACTTCTGTGTAAAAGTTCCATCCATAATCTTAAACAATGAAGAAGTTGCAAATTCTTTTGATTAAAACAAATAATAGGGAAAAATGGAATGCATAATACCATACCTATGACAGATATATTAATGCATTTTTAATATATTTATAAAAATAGAGTGGGTGAGTCATGGATGATGCCGTGACAGAGTTGGTGAGTGATGGATGGTGGGGATCATCAGCTGGCGTAGCTGCATGGCCATCAACGTCTGATCATCCTCTACTCCTGCCCTTATATAACTATCACACTTCTTCTCAAAGGTTTCTTCATTTCTGTCGTTCTCTCCAACAAAACCAGAATTCCTCCACACAAAAATTCCTTCAGAAAGCAAACTTGAAATTCAGGTGGAATCTTGGAAAGCATACTTGGCAAGTAGAATCTTGGCCCGAGCGAGATCTATTTTGGAATCTTGATATGGAGTTGTCTTTAGTGCGACTTTTTGGAGTTTTAGGTGCCGGAATCCGGTGAAAAATTTGAGGTAAAGTCTTGATTTCTATTATTTAAACTGGTTTTTTCACTGTATATATGGATTCAGCACCCTAAAAAACCTCTAGGGCACTTCGGTTGTACAAGGTTACCCATCAAACTTCTATTTTCAATAAATTCCTGCCGAAATTTAGAGAAATTAGACAGGGAAAAAAATACCATAAAAACTTTCAAAAAATCGCACTATGAACTACTTGTCTTGATATTATGTCGTTTACACAACTATTAACTTGCAATTCTATTGAAAGTTTAAAAGAAATCTGTAATAAAAATAAAAATACCCTTAACAAATCCTTTATTTTAATAATCTTTTTCCCTTATTTAGGACAATACGGTGCATTAATGGATATAAGCAATTAAAAAAAAATCTTTGCTGTCCGTAGAATTCAAGGTTGAAAGAGATTCCTTGAATTTATTGGGCAATACTGTGCATTAATGGATATAAGCAATTTAAAAAAATTCTTTGTTGTCGGTAGAATTCAAAGTTCAAAGATATTCCTAGAATTTGCAATAAAGATACCTTAACAAATCTATATTTCAATAATAATCCTCGTTTATTTAAGACAGGACAATGCATTAATCAATCTAAATTTGACACAAAACAATGCATCTAAAACACAATGCATTAATCAATCTGAATTTAAGACAAAACAATGCATTAATTAATTTAATTTATTATATAAAAAAATTACTAGCCGGTAGAATTTCTGCATAATTTTCTCTGTTGGCCTTTCTTTTATAATAAAATATATTTTAATAATAATCCACCTTTATTTAAAACAGTATAATGCATTAATCAATCTAAATTTAACACAAAACAATGCACCAACAACACAATGCATTAATTAATCTAATCTATTATAAAAAAATCCTATTAGCTAGCAGAATTTCTGCATAATTTTCTCTGCTGGCTTCCCCTTTATAATAAAATAATTTTCTGTTTCCCCTTTTCTAAATTTAAATATGGCCGGAAAGTGAGGTGTATAGATGTTTGGTTGATTTAAAGTTGTGGACGAAACAAAAATTAAAATTAAGACAATGTAATCCCACTTAATTCATCGTCTTCTGGAATCCAATTAACGTCACCTGTCAACGCGCGTGAGTGAATGTTTTAAGTTTTGTTTTTTAGCATATTTTATGACCACTTTTATTTGAGTTTGATAGGGATTTGTAATCAGTTTTATTTAAATTGGATAGAGATTTGTGATTAGTTTTATTTGAATTTGATAGGGATTTGTTGGAATTAACAATTTGAGTAATGAAATTTATTTGATTTAAAATAAAAAGTTAATTTATGAGATAATATTGAGTGAAAAATGAGTAATTCTAATGAAAACAATTGCTATGATGCTACTTATAAGATATCTAAAAAGAATTGAGCAAATGGGAGTAGGTAGATCGCCTAATTTTATCTTCAAGGAAGGCATGAGTGAAAGAAAGAAAACATGTATGAGACAAAATTACACATGGATGCAAAAATGAAATATCTATCTCAATGCTTGTCCCACAAATAGAAAAGAGTTAAAGAATTTTATTAAAGAAATGTTTCTTAAACCAGTATGGGGAAAATAGTTGGGTAGAAAGAAGAATTACTACATTGAAGAATTCAACCCTACTTATGATCTCCAATAAAAAGAGTACACTGAAGCTAACATTCCATGGAGGGAAAAGATTTGTATTGTTCAATTAAAAACCAACTGGCATCAACTTCGGTGTGGAGGACAAATATTCTTATTGTTCAATTAAGAACCAACTTGCATCAACTTCGGTGTGAATCAGGACGGTGAAAAAGGCCTAAAGAAATTTGGGAAGAACGGGTGTGTACATTTTTGCACGTTTGAAGCAGTGGAATCAGAAAAACATTTCATTTTGGAATGTGAAGCGTTCAAAGACATAGAGAAAGTTATGGGAATATGTTAGCATTGGTTTCTTGGCATTGACTTTTTAGATATGAGATTGTTAGAAGGTCAGGTCAGGTCATCATCAATTTGAATAAGAAAATGACTAAAATACAAAAAGCGAAAAACAAGGAATTCATGGTCCCATGGACTATTTTTAGCTAGTGAACCTTAAAATATCATTTCATTTCATTTCTATATAATTTAAGTGATTTATGAGTTTTTTTAATATATTGAATTCATTTATGTGTTAAAAACAGATTTTAAATAACAAAATGTAATAAATTTATTTATATATTTAAAAGCATATTTTAAATTAAAAAAAACAAAATTTTAAAATAAATTGTAGTATCTATTTCCAATGAATACAAAACTGTACCATTTAATTCTAATAAAAAAATATAAAATTAAAAAATTAAACTAGAACCAAAACAAAAAAATATTATTATGTATTAAAAATTATAAAAAAATAAAATATATTTTATAAAATAATTATTAAAAAATTAATAAAAAAATAAATATAAATTAATAATAATCCATTGTCCACTAAAGTTAAATTTATCTCCCTTCTCCGTTAAATACATAACACATTGTATAACGTGTACTCCCATATGACAAGTCATAAAACACACGCAATTTAATTCTAACATATATATTTTGTTATCTAGAAATTATTGAACCGTAGTCCAACATCTTCTTTGCACATTGTCTTGTTTTAATGGAAATAACAGGATTGAAGTTAACAAGATCTTTAAGATTGTGGTTCAAGTTTTTGCGTGGATGCAATTGAATGTAGATAGAGGCGGGGTTTGGCAGATCACATTATTGATCCGCCTTCGACATGCGTTCAGAATGGTGATATTGGTAGGACGGTGCATACGGCTTCTGGCCATTGTGTTGATGTGCACACAGACGTATACCAGGGACATACATAGAGAAATGGACGTGCAAAGGATTGATGTTACAAATCGGCTGCAAATGTAAAACAAGTTATCCTAGAATACGATGATCTATGGGGTAGGGTTGCAAGTCTGTAAAAGAGGGGTCTCATTGGGAAGTGGCTATTCTTTGAGGGAGGGGATGTTGATATGGTAGAGTGGGTTAAAACATTCTAGTGCTCAATGCTTGGCTACATACCAAAAGTTAGCAAGATGATGGGAAATTGGTTTAGCGTTCACTTCATGCATGAGGATGATTGTAAAAAAATCATGGGTCACACTTGGGTTAGAAGAAGAAGCTTCATGCAACTTCTGCCATGGTTTCTAGGTTTTAATCCGATTATTGAAGCCCCTAAGAGCAAGCTGGTATGGGTGAAGCTACCTGGATTACCACTCGAATTCTGAACTATAAAATCTCTTAGGGCCATCGGGAACTCAATTGGCAAGATGAAGCACATTGATTCTCATAGTATCGGTACAACCGATAAATGCATTGTATGGATTCTTGTCAAAGTATCCTTTCAAGGGGGGTTGTTGGGTGATGTTGATTTGATCTAGGGCAACGTAAAAACTATCAGAGGGTGGATTACTGGGGAGTGCCATTTCAATGCCTTATCTGTCATCACACTGGACATTTACACAACGTTTTTCCTTTAAGGCATAAAAATATGGGGCGATGCAGGAATAACCCCTATGGCCACTATCGAGGGAAGGCATCATTCCAGACGGTTGGAACAGACCTCTCGAGTAAGTCCAATCCTCCTTCATCTGACAATGATAGGTTTGCTTCCTCTGATAAGGTATATGTACAAAATCCACCTTCTTTGTGTCATTTTTTTCCTAATTCGACAGTTACGCCTCGTACTGATGATGTTATTACCTCGCCTTTATTTAAACCACTATCTCCGCATCCTGATGGCCATATTGATGACCCCCTTGGCACATGTTTTTCTGATAAACATGATGACCTTCCTTCCATTTCGCGTCTCAATAAACCATTGGTTTTATCCCCCTCGATTCCTCTACTCGAATGGGCTTCTCCACACTCTTCTCATGACCCAGAGCAGGTGGATATACCGAAATCTCCGAGGAATACCATTGGCAGTGACTTAGGGTCTTTACTGGGGAACCCGATGTTGTACATGGCGGCTCTTACTATTCTGGATAAGGCCCCCCCTAGACCCTCAATCTTCCATCTCCCCTGCCTCTGCATCCAACATCACTGCAAGGAAAAAATCAAAGTCAGGTTCCCATCATTTTAGAGGCCATCTCAAGACCAAATCTTTATTTCGGTGGGAATTGTATGACCTGAGGGATGTTCCTATTTCTGCATCTGATGATTTTTGGGCCCTTAGAGCAAGCAACCCTGAAGGTGTACCCAAATGAATTCTATCATTTCCCTTAACATAAGGGGGATGGGCGACCCCTCTAAGCTTTTGCACCTTCCTGAGATGCTTTCTGAAATTCAACCTTCTGTGGCTTTTTTTCAAGAAACCCTTTCTGTTCGATCTCTTTCCATTAGGACTATTCTGAGCATTAGACCTGGCTGGCATGCTGTGGGAGTGGATGCCATTGGTCGGGCGGGAGGAATGCTTGTAATTTGGAACCCATTGTTGGTAAAGCTTAAGGCATACAAATTTTTTGGTGGAATTTTTCTATATGGATCTTTCCATGGGGTCTCTGAACATATTTTTCTTATTAATCTATATGCACCTTGTTATAATCGGGTGGTCTTCTGGGATCGTATGAAACAGTCCGGGATACCAAACATAGAAAATCTTATCGTGTTGGGTGACTTAAACTCGATTTTGGTTGCTAATGAATCATGGGGGATGAAATCTCATATTGATCCGCTTGCGAATAAAATTGGGAAAATTTTCTATGACTTTGGCATGACAGATGTTAGGCCCTCTCCTTTGGTTCCAACCTGGAAAAATAGACACTAAGGAAATGATTTCATTGGTAAGCGTTTAGATTGAGCCATGATTAAGGTATCTATTTTGCGGATACTGGGCAATATGAGGTCTCGGGTGATATCATTTTCTCTATCAGACCATATGACTGTCATACTATCATGGCGCCGCGAACCAAATTCTGTTGTGGTGCCTTTCAAATTTAATCGTGTTTCACTGCAGGATCCCATCTTCAATAATATGGTCGTTGATTTCTGGAGGAAGGATGATCCAAATGATGGATTATTGGGATGGGAAAAGTTTGCGGGCAAGCTTAGATGGCTAAAGGCCATCGTGAAGCAATGGAAAAGAAAAAAAAATAGGCTTTAAGACTAGAGTTGATGAGTATCGAAGAAAAAGTATCTCGGATATATAAGGATATGATGCTTTCTCCCACAGATATTCAAGTGTATAGTATCCTTGATAGACTCGAAGCACGAAAACTGGAAATACTTAAAATTAAGAGACATCTTGGAAGCTCAAAAGTAGAATCCAATGGCTAAAGGAGAGAGATTAAAATACAAAATTCTTTCATAAGTGCGCAAATGGGTGTAGGAACAAGAATTCAATCTGGAATATAGATGTTAGGTCCCTATATTACTAGTGTACTCCCTTATTGTTGTTAGTGTAGCCCCTTTATTGTTATTCTTGTACCCCTGTAACCCCAATATTGTTATTATTGTGCCCTTACATTATTATTGTTAGGTCGGCTAGGATTATATTGTGACCCCATGGACTCCTATATATAGAATGAGGTTTTGTCATTTGTATCACCCAAGAATTTTTCATTTATGTAATGTATTGGAGGTTTCCCTCTCGAAGTGGCTTATTTATAAGGCGTTGATCTCTATTTTCTTCTATTTTTAGAGCTGGTTTCATAGCATTTGGTATCAGAGCTTTGGATTCTAGGGTTTCGCTGCTCCAAACAGGTCATTATGGAATTTTCGATATAAATTTTTTTCTATGAAGTTTCAGAAGTTGAAATTTTTACAAAGTGAAGCCAAAATCATGAGGAACGTCGTGTAAAAATTGTATATCTTGGTTCGCAAATTTTCGGAGATATGATCTATGGAAGTTAGGGTTTTTGCAGGCTCCTGAATTTCACCTAAACAAGTCATCATGGAATTTTCACTATAACATTTTTTCTACGAAGGTTTAGAAGTTGAAAGTTTTATAGAGTGAAGCCGAAATAATGAGGAATGTCGTATAAAATTTTCAGATCTTGGTTCGCAATATTTTCGGAGATATGATTTGTGAAAGTTAGGGTTTGTTCAGGCTCCCGAATTTCATCTTAAAAAGGTCACCATGGGAAAATCGTTATAACTCTCGCTCTGAGCATCGGATTGGAATTCTGTAAAAAGTGGCCACAAGTACACAGACTGTAGTTTTCTTTATATCAATTTTAGAGCCGAAGAAGGAAACAATGACACGTGGCATGTTGTACAAGTTCGCTCTACTGAACAAGTCCATAATTGGGTCATTGTGGGAGATTGGGCATAAATTTTCCTTGAAGAATCCAAATCAGGTCAGATTTGTGGCATTCGAAAGAATATTCAAAGGGCTACTAAAGGACCAAATTTCAAATATTGAAGTTCCGCAATCAAAGAGATAATTCAGTTTCAATATCGAGCTCCTCAAAAGCAAGAAAAAGGTGTGCATTTTTTTCGAATTACATAAGACTTGTTTGAAAAATTAGTTTGAATTTATTCCAAGGGAATATTGAAGAACAAATATCAATATTTGGTTCTAAAATGCCCCCTAAAAATAATTCAACACCCATTAAGCCTTCATAAGGCTCTACTATGACTCATAAAGATGAAGAAATGTAACATGACATATCAAAATTACAAGAGAAAGTGCACCAAATTTCACTATCGCAAAGAGCAACAAAAAATGAAATTGAAGTTTTCAAGAAAGACATGGAAACTAAGATGGATGGTTTGAAGAAAGGCGTGGAATGTAAGATGGATGGTTTGGAAGCTAAGATGGATGTCACGGAAGCTGACATGGAAGCTAAGATGGATGTCACGGAAGCTGACATGGAAGCTAAGATGGATGACATGGAAGCTAAAATCGATGAAAAAAAGAAAGACAACATAGAAAACATGAAGAATGATATAAAAGTAGACATCGAAGGTTTGGAAAAGTTGATACAAGAAATGTTTCCTAATGGTGAAAAGATAGTAGAGGAAACTCATGATGAGAGCAAAATAAATGTTAATCGTGATTTCATAAACTCTAATGTTGGATGGAAGAACCACCATATTCCAAAGATGGATATGAGGAAGTTTGATGGCAAGGATCCCGTAACATGGATACTAAAGATGGAGCAATATTTTGATCTCAATAATGTGCAAAACACACAAAAGGTACGCATTGCAACTTTACATTTAGAACAAAATACATTTGTATGGTATCGATGGCTTTGCTCCCGTAAAAAAATTGTCACTTGGTCAATTTTTACGGAGGAAGTGATAGCACATTATGAGGATACAAAGAGCAACACCTTCTTTAGCCAATTGATAAATCTCAAACAAAAGGGTTTAGTGGGGCAGCACATTGAGGACTTCCAAAAATTGAATATAAGGGTAACTAATATTCCAAAGGAACACAAGATTGATCTCTTCATAGGTACTCTAAAGGATAACATCCAACATGAAGTTCGTGTTTTGGAACCTGATTCATTGGAGAAGGCATTCAGGTTGGCAAGAAAAGTTGAATGTAAAATTATGGCGACAATGAAGCCTACCACTCAATTCTATAAAGAAGGAAGTGTTGCTACGTCTAGATTTCCACAACCTACAAGATTGACACCACAACAATTGGAAGAAAAAAGAGCAAAAGGGCTTTGCTACAGTTGTGATAGAAAATACACTAAAGGTCATAAGTGTGCTGAGAAGAAATTATTTTACATAGATTGTGAAGAGGAAGAATAAAATGAACAAGAAGAGGATATACACCAGAACCAACCCTAGAAGAGGAAGAAATGAATCAGACCATATCGTGTAATGCACTGGCAGGAATTACCACTCCTCAAACTCTCAAGATAGAAGGACAAATCAAGAAGAAAAAGGTAATAGTGTTGATTGATTCAGGTAGCACCCATAATTTTGTTCATTGTAAGGTAGCCAAGGAATTAAATTGTTTCCTATACCCAGCACCAGAATGTCAAGTGATGGTTGCAAATGGAGGAACTATAAATTGCTCTGGAAAATGCCATAATATCAAGCTAACCATGGGGGTATATGTATTGACTAGTCCAATGCTTTCCATTCCTATGGGAGGTGCTGATGTTGTACTAGGAGTACAATGGTTACAATCTTTGGGGACGGTAGCTTTTAATTTTCAAGAACTTTTCTTGAAATTTTTTTCAGAAGGAAAGGAATTCGAATTACGGGGTATTGCAGGGAAGCCGGGAAAGATAATAAGATCTAATGTCATGAAAAATATTCTAAAGAAAGAACAACGAGGCGTAATTGCACAATTATGCTCACTAGAAGTTCCAACATCAAAATCATCTATTTTTGCAGATCTCCAACAAGTCTTGGACAATCATTCCAAGGTGTTTGAAACTCCCAAAAGACTCCCACCTATTCGTGATCATGATCATGCTATTCATTTGATTCCAGGAAGTGTTCCTCCAAACATCAGGCCTTATAGATATCCTTATGTCCAAAAGAGCTAAATTGAACGTATGATTGCAGAAATGTTAGAGGCGGGTATAATTCAACCTAGTCAAAGTTCTTTCTCTGCTCTTGTAGTATTGGTACACAAGAAGGATGGATCATGGCGCATGTGTCCAGATTATATGGAGCTCAATAAGCTCACCATTAAAGATAAATTTCCCATTCCTGTGATTGATGAATTATTGGATGAATTACATGGAGCAATTTATTTTACCAAGTTGGATCTTCGTTCAGGATATCATCAAATTAGAATGAAGACTGAAGATATTCCAAAAACAACATTTCAAACTCATGAGGGTAATTATGAATTTTTGGTCATGCCTTTTGGCCTTACCAATGCACCTTCTACATTTCAAGGGTTGATGAATTCCATTTTCAAACCCTTCCTTACAAAATTTGTGCTAGTATTTTTTGATGATATACTAATCTACAGCAGGTCTTGGAAGGATCATGTTGAACATGTTGACAGGGTGCTCAAACTATTGCAGGAGAAACAATTATATGCAAAACATCCAAATGTTTCTTTGGAGTAAAAGAGGTGGAATATCTGGGTCATATTGTATCTCACGAGGGTGTTAAAGTAGACCCTAACAAAATTAAAGCCACTAAGGAATGGAAAGTCCCCACAACCATAAAGAAGTTGCGAGGATTTCTCGGGTTAACAGGGTATTATCGCAAGTTTGTTAAGAATTATGGGAGAATAGCAGCACCTCTAACAACATTATTGAAGAAAGATGCATTTTCATGGACTCCTGAAGCAACTAGGGCCTTTGAACATCTTAAAGAGGCAATGTGCCTAGCACCGGTCTTAGCTACGCCAGACTTCACAAAAACCTTTATTGTGGAATGTGATGCCTCAAAAAATGGAATTGGTGTTGTTTTAATGCAAGAAGGAAGACCCATTGCTTTTGAAAGTTGTCCAATCAAAGGAAAGTATTTACAGAAACCTATTTATGAGAAGGAAATGTTAGAAATACTGCATGCACTAAAGAAATGGCGAACTTACCTAATGGGAAGACAATTCAAGGTAAAAACGGATCATGATAGTCTTAAACACTTTTTGGAACGAAGACTATCTTCAGAAGAGCAACAAAAATGGGTCACAAAGATGTTGGGTTATGACTTTGAAATAATCTACAAAAAAGGGAAGCTAAATGTTGTTGCAGATGCACTCTCAAGAAAGAATGAAGATGTGGAAGCATTTCTTTGTGCCATTTCTATTATCCAACCTGATTGGATAACTGAAACAAGGGATGAATGGAACAAGGATGAAGAAGTGTGGACACTCATTCAAAAGTTGCAGGAAGATCCTAGTACATATGATACATTTAGTTGGAAAAATGATTCCTTATGGTACAAATATTGTTTATATCTTTTTAAGAATTCCCAACTAAAACAAAAGATTCTTTTGGAATTGCACACTTCTCCTTTAGGAGGACACTCAGGTATTTTAAAAACTTACCACAGGGTGAAGAAATGTTTTTTTTGGGATGGCCTTAAATCTGATATTCAAAATTTTGTGGCAGAATGTTTGGTTTTCCATCAAAATAAAGTTGAGACAATTACGACCGTGTGTCTTCTACAATCTTTATCCATTCGAAGTCAACGTTGGGAGGATATTTCGATGGATTCTATCACAGGATTACCTAAGCCCAAAGGAAAGAGTGTCATCATGGTGGCAGTTGAGAGACTTACCAAGTATGCACACTTTTGTGCATTATCTCATCCATTTAAATCAAGTACAGTTGCTACTACATTTATGGAAACAATTCAAAAGCTACATGGAAACCCAAAGATTATTGTAAGTGACAGAGATCCCATTTTTACTGGAAATTTTTGGACGGATTATTTTCTTGTTTGGGTACTCAACTAGCTCATAGCTCACCCTACCATCCTCAATCCGATGGTCAAACTGAGATAGTGAATAAATTTTTCGAAGCATATCTTCGTTATTTTGTATCTGATAAACAAACACGATGGGTCAGGTGGATACCTCTCGCTGAATGGTGGTATAACACTTCCTTCCATACTGCAGCAAAAATGACCCCATTTATGGCACTTTATGGATATCATCCACCATCCATCACATCATATTTAAGAGAAAATTCTAAAGTTCAAGCAGTGGAAGATCACATCGAGCATCAACAAGAAGTTCTCCAACTCTTAAAGGATAACCTAAATTTTGCACCAAATCAAATGAAACAACAGGCAGATCAACATCGCAGCGAGAGAATTTTTGATGTAGGATACTAGGTATTTTTATGGCTACAACCATAAAAACAGATGTCCCTCAAGCAAGCTAAGAAGGATAATAAATTATCGCCAAAGTACTATGGTCCTTACAAGGTGTTGCAAAATATTGGTACTATGGCATACAAATTGGAGCTTCCTCCTTCGTCACGAGTGCATCTAGTTTTCCATGTTTCATGCTTAAAGAAGGTTATAGGTGAAAAAATTCCAGTTAAAACAATATTTCTAGAACTTGATGACGAAGGAAAAATCATATTGGAACTTGAACAAGTCATGGAAACAAGAACTCGACAGCTACGAAATCGACCAATTTCAGAGTATCTCATCAAGTGGAAGAACTTACCCACTGAAGATTCTACATGGGAGGATGATAATTTTATAAAGAAGAACCCAAAGCTACTCAAGCATCGAGGACAACACTTTTTTGAAGGAGAGAGGCATGTTAGGTCCCTATATTACTAGTGTACTCCCTTATTGTTGCTAGTGTAGCCCCCTTATTATTATTCTTGTACCCATGTAACCCCAATATTGTGATTATTGTGCCCTTACATTATTATTGTTAGGTCAGCTAGGATTATATTGTGACCCTATGGACTCCTATATATGGAATGAGGTTTTTTCATTTGTATCATCCAAGGATTTTTCCTTTATGTAATATATTGGAGGTTTCCCCCTCGAAGTGGCTTATTTCTAAGGCGTTGATCTCTATTTTCTTTTATTTTTGGAGCTGATTTCATAAAAATAGAGGCTACGGATGGATCAATGAAGTACTCAACAAAAGAAATACAACAAGAGGCATACAAATACTTTTCAGAATTTTATAAAGCTGATATGGAGATTGATCATTGATGTCAATTGTGGGTTCTTGATCACATGCCTCACATTTTCGATCATGATGCAAATAATATTATGGAGAAGGAAGTTTCAAAAGCGGAGATAGAAGCAGTATTAAATTCGTTTTCACATGATAAAAATCTGGGACTAGATGGCAAGCCGGATGAAATTTTCATTCATTTTTATGAAATCCTGGAGGATGAACTACTTACGGTGGTTGAACAGTTTCGTTTTTTGGGTTTTGTACCTAGGGATATGAACTCTACTTTCCTAACCTTAATTCCTAAAATATCTGCACCAACAAAATTTGCAGATTTTAGACCAATTGAATTATGCAATGTGGTGTACAAGATTACATCAAAAATCATTGCAAATAGAATCTGTGGGGTTTTATCTACATTCATATCTGAAGAACAATATGGGTTTTTAACAGGAAGGTCTATACACGATGCAGTGGCTACTACACAAGAAGCAATGTACACTCGATACACGAAAATAAGATGGAGGCTCTTATTATGAATATTGATATCCATAAGGCATATGACTCAACTGACTGGTCTTTAATTAGACTTATTCTCCTCAAGGTTGGATTATCTATGTCATCTATTAGATGGATTGTGGCTTGTATATCTTATGTAAGATTTGTTGTATTAATAAATGGTCTGCCATTGAAATTCTTCATGGCTGAGAGGGGTCTCAGGCAGGGATGTGCACTGTCTCCTCCTATCTTTATTCTTATAATGGACGGGTTCAGTAATTTAATGAGGATGGAAAAAAATGCTGGGTACTTTGAAGGACTATCATTTTCCCCTATGGTATGAATTAATCACTCTTTTTTAGTGGATTATTTACTTGTCTTTGGAAATATGATTAGGAATCATTGGTTTTATCTACACTTTATGCTCATCCGGTTTGGAGCTGCTACTGGACTGTGCATTAATAGAGAAAAATTCATTTTAATATATGAATTCGGAGATATGGATGAAATGAATCACATAGCAGGTTTCATGGGGGTTCAAAAGAATCATATAATGATGGGGTTCACCTATCTCATTTTTATACTGAAGCCATGTGCATATAAGATCGGGGACTAGACTTGTTCGATTAATAAATTCAAAATTTCAATCATGAAGTGGACAACCAAGTGGATTACACTTGGGGGCAGATACATTATGGTACAAGCTGTATTATTTCAATTTGTTGTTTCCTGGACTCACTTGTATTATCTCCCGTCATATACAGTTGATAAAATCAATGCCATTATCTCTCATTTCATATGGGCTGGGTCCCCAGATTGTAAAAAAATACACATGTGTAGATTGTAATGTATCTCATTTCCAAAGAAGTATGGGGGTTGGAGGCTCTTAAATTTGCATTTGTTTACAAATGCACTCCTCATAAAGTCACTGTGGCGGGAATTGAAGGGAAATGGGGTATGGACACATATTATTACTTTCAAATACATTGTCGGTGATCCAATCCTTGATTTGTATCGGGGATGATCCTTAATAGTTAAAAAGGCATCACCTATATGGCGTAGTTTAGTTAAAGTTATGCCTTTAATGGGACAGAGGTTAGTATGGCACTTTGGGAACGGATAGAAGATCATGTCGGGTATAGATAGGGTCTTGGGAATGGATGTCGCCTTTCGTACTGATCCTCAGTTGTTGCACAAATTGAATCATAGGGGTATATTTTATTTATCTCATCTTATTTTATGCTGGAATTTGGGATCATTGATTTGGAAATTGGCGGAGATGTTGGGTTTGCATGGACGGGAGACAAGTGAATGGAAAAGAATGCTAAAAGAATTACAGATTGTAGGCATTTCCTTCAGAAGGGAAGGTGATAAACTAGTTTGGGACGGACATTGTCTTGATGGCTGTATACAGGTTAAGGACATATATAGCTACATCATCAAGGAGAAAATAACGGATTGTTCTCTGTCACCCTTCCAACAGACCTGGCACTGGAATATTCCTACCAAGATTTTTCTATTTGGATGGATACTCAGGAAAAATAAAATTCTCACATGGGATTGTCTTATGTAACGTGGTTTTCAGGGGCTGAG
Source organism: Pinus albicaulis (assembly GCA_034641835.2). Taxonomy (NCBI): domain Eukaryota; kingdom Viridiplantae; phylum Streptophyta; class Pinopsida; order Pinales; family Pinaceae; genus Pinus; species Pinus albicaulis. Next base: position 94,830 of record JAXQQM020073288.1, read on the forward strand.
GAGGTGTCCGCTCTATCATTTGCATGAGGATACTGTTATACACATGTTATTTTATTGATCCCTTTCTCTCATTATTTTGCAGTTGCTTACTAGCTTACTGGTGGATCATCCGTGGAGACCTGTCGATTGCATTCAGAATATTATGGTATGGGGGGCTACAAATGGCATATATAAATCACTGGCCTCTTATTTTTTCTAGGAGATCTGGTGTGCCCAGAACCGCTTAATTTTTGAAGGTATATCTATTAACCTCCCACTGATTTATGGAAATATAATTAGATGGATGGGAGGTCGATCTCCTCTTTCTCGGGCCTTGGTGGACCTATCTGTCCGAAATCATCCTCATCAAATTTCCCTTCTAGCGATATATTTTGACGGGGCGCAACAGGATGGTATATGTGGATGTGGGGCTTGGATTAAGCTCTTGGAGGCGGAGCGGTATCATATTTGCTGGAATGGAGGACCAAGCACTAATAATAAGGCTGAGCTCATGAATTTGTGGAGTGGGATCATGGTAGCATATCATCTTAATATGTCTACTATCCACATATATGGAGACTTGAAAATTATCATTGATGGCATCACCGGCATTAGTAGTATGCATTGTCAGAATCTGAAAGGGTGGATTGATCGAGTGAAGTATGTATTGACAAAGTTCCAGTTTTATTCGATGTAGCATATATACAGAGAGAGCAACTCTAGGGTGGACTCCCTGTCAAAGAAAGGCCTTATTACACCTTTTGGAAATATCCAAATTACACATTATAGGGACTCAAGACTTGTTGGGTCCTTTTTTTTTCCTCTGCCTTAGTTTACACTCTGGATCTTTGGCAAGCGAGCTTGCTTATATCAAGTGAGCCGGAAAACTCCTATTTTCTTAGTGGTTTATTATGCTTTTTCTTAAATCCTTCATGTTATCCTGTTCATGATCTCTTATATATGTTTTTTTGGATGATTGACTATGCTTAATGCTTATACTGATTATAGGAGGATTTCCTTTTTCTTACTTCTCCCTTTTTTCACATGAATGTCATTATCAGAATCCAGAGGGTATGTATTATTATGATGGACTAGTATGTCATGGTCCTTTTCTAGACAGTTCTTTATGACAGTATTAAGAAGATAAAACATGTATTCTCTTGCTCTCTGGTGACATATTAGGATTATATATATATGGTCTTTGTATTAAACTTTATTTGTATATGCCTTCCTTCTTAAGAAGGCACGCACAATATGATTATGAATCATGTTTAATTTGGACATGAACAGGCTTCATGACTATATGCAAATGTAATTGGAGTATGTACTATTTTAATAAAACGATGTTTTTTCTTTCTCTTGACAAAAAAAAGAAGTTAGCAAGATTTTTAAGATTGTGGCTCTTTAAAGTTTTTCAAGTAATGAAGAAATTGAAGCAATGGATGTTGATTGGATGATTTTTCATGATTAGTGTGCTTATGCTTTATGTTTTTCTCGTACTAATTTTGTTGTTGAGTTGAAAATTGTTCTTGAATATGTTTTATTAATGTTATTGGATTTTTATTATTAATTTGAAAAAATATTGTTGAATATGCTTTTTATTAATGTCAATAGAATTTTATTATTGACTTGTTTTTATGTATGAATTTTGTTTTTGAGTTGAAAAAATGTTGTTGAATATGCTTTTTTAATGTTATTGGAATTTTATTACTGAGTTGAAATGTTGTTGAATATGTTTTTTTTAATGTTATTGGAATTTTATTATTGAGTTGAAAGAATGTTGTTGAATATGTTGTAGAAAACCCACATATATTTAATTGATCTTGTAATATGCTAAAACAAAATACTTCAATGTATTCTAAAAATTATGGAAACTAATTATGATCGCACAATCACATGAACAAGAAAGAGAAAAAATTTCAAACTCAAAACAAAAAGATATATCTGGGGAAAGTCTCAACTAAAAACACTGATATCTATATATTGCATTAAGTAAGGAATATGAAACAACACAATGCTTCTCTCAGGCTTGAGAACTCTCTGCACTATCTCTGACTGTCTCACTCTGATCCTAGCAAGTTTGGTCCAATACTTAACCAATTTATTTCCTATAGCTTGCTCAACCTTGCTTACACATTCTTGAGGGAATTGAGCCCCTATTAATTAGGAAATTCCCAATAATTGATTGCGCAATAAATCCAAGGAATCCTGTTGACCTCATGCATGACATGTACAATTTTATAATTATAAAATTGATAGTATACTTCACTTTAACTCCAATCTCAAATAGGTCCTCCTTAGAACTTAGAGTGAACTCTACATGCCTCTAGTTTGACCCCCAACTCGAATTGACTGAGCTAACTAAGTATTCCCAACACAGTTAACTCATATAAGCTATCATATGATTTGGAATTGCAATTTCCTTCTAATTTAATTAAGGGAAAATTAAATTAAAGGTTTCTTTTTGTTTCCAATTTCAACACTCCCTCTCAACAAGAAATGGATTGTCTGCTACCCCGATCCTGCCTTTGTGGAACTTGAATTTGCCTCTTGATAGTTCCTTCGTCAAGATGTCTGCATATTTATCCTTCGTGGGCATGTACTCTAATGACATAATCCTCCTCTCTACTCAATATCTGAGTTCATGATATCATATGTTAATATGCTTGGGAATGTCATGAAAAAAAGGATTAACTGAGAGTTTGATGCAACTCTAGTTATCACAATAAATCACTATTGGATCCATTTGTCGACCAAACAAACCAATAAGTACCTTCCTCAACCAGATGGCCTCACATGTTGCCTAAATAGTTGCCATGTACTTTTCCTCTACTGAGATGAGTGAAACTGATCTCTACTTCCTAATGTCCCAGGAAACTACTGATGACCCGATGTTGAATATGCCCCCTGATGTTCTCTTCCTGTCAGATAGACTCCCTGCCCAATCTGCATCTATGAAGCCTTGAATCTTCACTCCCTCTATCTACACTTACCATAGCTCAAACTTTGTAGTTCCTTTGAGGTATCTCAACACATGCTTTCCTTCCTTCAAAAGAGCTTAGTAGCCTTAAACATAGTTTTACTAAGCTGGTTAACCAAATAGCATATGTTTGGTCATGTGTTCATCAAATGCATGAGTGAACCCACAAGCTACTTGTATATGGTAACATCTACTAATTTTCCTTAAGTAGTGCCCTCCGTCCTCCAGTTTCCTGCTATAGGAGTCTCCATGGGTTTGCTACCCTCCATGTGGAACTTCTTCAAAATCTCATTGGCATTCTTGTCCTAAGATAGAAATAGATCCCCATATTTTTTCCAAATTTCCAATCCCAGGAAATAATGCAAGAGCCCCATGCCCTTCATCTCAAATTCTCTTGCAAGATCCTCTTTGCAAGACTTGAGGAGTTTCTCATCACCTATCAGTATCAAATCATTGACATAAAGTACAAATATCAAAATTTTTCCTTCTACCACAATATGGTAAATTTTTGCATATGCTTCACTCTTAGTGAAGCCCAAACGGGTGAAGTAGTTGTTGATCCTAGTGTACCATGCAAGAGGTGCTTGTTTCAGTCCATACAACACTCTTTTGAGTCTGCACACATGTGACTCTCTGTCGAAGGTCTCAAAACCATCTTGCTACTAAATGTACACCACTTCCTCAATCACTTCATTAAGGAAGGTTGTCTTTACATCCATCTAATGTATCTTCCATCCCATATGTGCTAAAATTGCAAGGATGGATGTGATTGATGAGCAAGGATATATATGATTAATGAGTACCTTCTAACTGGTGCAAATATCTCCTCGTAATCAATCCGATCCACCTGAGAGAACCCTCTAGCAACAAATCCGGCCTTGTGTTTCTTCCTACTCCCATCTGCTGCCTACTTCACCTTGTCGATCCACCTGGATCCTACAACTTACTTCCGCTCTGTTCTTGGCACAACTTCCCATGCATTATTTCTGATAATGGAGTCATACTCCTCAACCATGGAATCAACCCAAACTAGTCGTTGCACTACTTCTTCGAAAGAGGATGGATCTATATCTACACTCTCTCTCATAAGATCCATGTAGCCAGTATACCACTCTAGGGAACTTCTTTTCCTACACTGTGATGTGGGTGCTCCCACATTCTCTCTAGCATTAAGCACCAACCTATCAGCCTCTCTCGTGCACTTTCTTCCATCTCTAGATGACTTTGCATGAGTGGGTGCTTCCACTCTTTGTTCCTATGCTTGTGGTTGCTCCATGTCTAGAATCTCTTATGTTGGAGCTAAGAGCTCCTCAATTTCATGCAACTGAAACTCCCTCACAAGGGAAATTCACATGGCCTTCTCTTCATTGAATTTCACAGCTTTTATCACCATTTTCATCTCGTGTGCTGGAAAGTACACTCGATAGTTGTGAGGTATATCGGTGTACCCCACAAATATTCCCAACTCAGTTGTTGGCTCTAGCTTCTTCCAGGCTTCTTTGGTTACATGGAAATAAATTGATCAACCAAAAAATTTAAAATGCGCCACATCTGGTTTCTTACCTGAAAAATCTTCATAGTTGTACTCACCCAAGTATTCGATGAGGACTTTTGTTCTACACAAATATTATTGTGTTGCATTCTTCATCCCACAGATGCAATGGTAGGCCCTGATCATGCAACATCGCTTATTTTTCTCCCACAATATTTATGTTCTTCCTTTCTACAACCCCATCCTACTGTGGTTTATGAGGTGCTATCAATTCCCATCAAATTCCTTCTGAAGCACAGAGGTTCTTGAATTCATTAGAGACATATTCTCCCCCATTTTCACTTCTAAGAGCCCTCACCTTCTTCCTTGTATCTTTCTCGACAAGTTATTTGAACTCACAAAACTTTGCGAATGTCAGATATTTCTTCTACATGAATAATATCCATCACTTGCGTGAAAAATCATGTACAAAAATTACATAATACCTGTGTTTTACTATGGAGGCTACCG